>JAQFVV010006928.1:0-247841 GCA_028023455.1 Epiperipatus broadwayi | reverse complement strand
GTGTGGTTAACTTCCTATGTGTTCTTACTCTAATGCTACCATACTCATAAAATGTCAATATTTGATAAGGATGTGACAAAGTTTATTTATCAATAAAATATTAAATATCTCAAGATTATTAAAAATCATGGAATCAATACCCTTATTTCTGATCTTATCAATAAATTCCCAAAAGCAAGCAGAATTTTTAATCTTTGAATGATTTTTATGCAATTATATTGTGAAGAAACTACTACTATGACTAAAGCTAATGAAGCTTTACTGATACCATTGCCATCTTGAATAATTCTGAGCCTGTATTGGGGCAGTAATCTTTAATGTGTTATCTTGTTAAACTTTGTCTCAGGCTAAAGATGAAAGCAGTATTGTCGATGAGACAAAAAAAATATGCCAAAATGAAAAAACCATGCCGAAATGTTTTGGATGGTAGGTTATTACAGCAGAAGAATGATTTTAACTTTTTGCACCAATGTTGAAGAAAAACTACTAGTTAGAATGTTGTAAATAGGAATCAATGTGCAAAACAGTTTTTAATAATCTTACCTTTCTATTGATTTATCTAGGAGTTCCAAAAAGGGGAAGATATCAATTTAAAAACTGTAGTGAATCCAACATTATGTAATCTCTTAACAGTTAGTTTTCTTTTCAAAAGGCTTGTATCTAGATTAGCATCGACAACTTCATATGTGTTGCCTTCTGGTCTTAAAGTGAGAATCATCATCAAAAAAACTGTGCACATTACATTGTCTATATTTAGAAACACATTGAATTATATTTCTCTATTATTACCTCTACCCCTGCCTTGTCACTAATACCATTATTGATATTATAACATAGTTACTATTTTAATAATAACTTTTCCATCATTTAGCTAGAGGCCAAGTTTATCCCACTTCTTCTAATTTATTTCACATTTGTGATAGAAAGGGAGATTTTTTACATATAAAGTAGACTATCATTGATTTTCAAATTGAATTCTAATGTAATGTATTATTGATTGTATTGCTTTAAACAAGGCTACAATCAATAGACCCAAGTCCTAGAAATCATTTCCACAATTGATTTCTAAATACTGGAGCTTAGATAAATGAATATTCTAACAGACTTTCACATAAAAAAATGAAAGTACGAATATCTATCCATGAAATTATACTTGTGGAAATGTAATGGCATAAAACACAATTCTATAGTCAATTCAATAATTATGGGTAACACAAAGATGATCAATGTCATGAAAGAACTTATGATGACTGAATTCTCTATCAATATAAGTGTTGAAATGCCTTGAAATATTTAGTGTATGGGTAGATTATGGAGAATATGGACATCAAAGCAAACAAGCCTGACATTTCAGGTACTCAAACTTCTTACGACTTTCGGAGCAATAAAGCATAAAGCTATTCAATTACTTAATTTAATGCTAAAATCAAGAAAGAAAATTTAATTAATTGTCATATCTGAAGTTTGGTCAGCATCCTGGGCTGACAATCTAGTTGTTGCTATTGTTGAATCTATGGCTTGGATATTTTCATAGCAATAATTATTTTTAACTTTCATCAGCTCAGAATCAAAGGGTGAACCCCTTAGCTCATGAATTCATCATTTCATTACCGTGTTAAAGTTTTCAGAGCACATTTCCCACACATATATATTAAATGACTAAAACATCACATGAACATCATTTCTTATGCTTATGCAAAGTGTTAAATCAGTAGTATCATTCTCTATATGATAGGGTCACTTAGTGCGAGCATCCATTATTATGTCTTGCACTAGGTGGAATATATTGTGTGAAGAAAATTGATACATATTTTATATACAAGTGTCATGTGAAATGACATATTCCAAGCTCTGTCAGTATAAACAACCAAGCTGCTCTCTAGCTGCCATATATCAAATATCTTATACAGTGACAAAATGGCCACTTCTTATTACATGTCCAAGATTTTATATGGAAAGCTAACTTGAAACATATCTGCCTGAGGAATGAATGTTAAATCTACTGGATTGTTTAAGACAAATTGATTTGAATTGATTGATACAATTAGTATATATATATATGTACTAATAAAAAACACACAGAATTACTTCTCAATAAAACCACTTTACTATTTTAACCAACAGACTGGTTTTCATAAATATATATCAATCGATTATTACAGTGCGTACAATGTATAATTACTATCATTCTGACTTTGCAGAGTTGACTTAATACTAGAGAAGAGTCTATTAATTTAAACTGTGCTTTATTGTATGTGATTATGTATATATATATAAAACAAACCTTAATCTTATTATTTAACATTTGACTAGTTGATGAATGATGCTTTCTCTTTTATTAATTTTTGCACTATTAGAAAATCTTTTACTCCAGAGCTGTTAATTCAAAAATTGTTTACATTTTACCAAATGTATCAAATATCAACTCTGATGATAAATAAGACCCCCTCCAGCTGACTACTTATGCTATGAATACGATTACAAATACTTGAAAGCATGCTTAGATTTGCATGATATTATAAATAACATCTTTTCTTTTAAATACAAAAAGCATGCTTTATATTGAAGTAAATAGATAAACTAATTTTAATGTCTCAAACTGTAAATATATAAGTATTAATATAGGACAAATAATTGTTATATTTGTGAGAGTGATTGACATCATTTTGAGACATCTGGTAAAAGTTGTTCCTGCATGTATACATTCTGAAAAATGATTTGCTAAATTTTCACAAAATATAATAACCCAAACATTGAATGTTTCACATGAGATGGTTTAATTTAACATCACTTCAGATTTGTTTATATATATGATAAACAAAACAAGTTATAAATTTTGTAACTTGATTTAGCTTGCATTTTATGATCACTAGATGGAGCTTTACCAATAGCTCCTAACAAGCTTGTTTACATAACCCTTCACTGACGTGAGCCAACTAGCTCGAAACCATGGTCTGGAGGTGGGAGACAACAAAAGAGATATTGAATCCTATCTCTCTCAGCGTTTATGTAAACAAGCTTGTTAGGAGCTATTGGTAAAGCTCCATCTAGTGATCATATATATATATATGAGAAGTCATCACTCCAAATAGATTACATAATGTATCGCATACTAATTCAAGTTTTAAAACATAGCTTAATACCAGTATTTAAAATTTGTAAAACAGTACATTTAAAAGCAGAGAACATTTTATCTATAATTTTTATTAGTCTTTCATTAGACTAGATATTATTGAATAATGAAGAATATTTCTGTTTCACTATACCACTCTCACATCACTTTTAATTCCTTGTGGAGGGGTGTAGTCATAAACATACGACCAACGACATGTGAAAAAGATCTATGATCCCCAGATACATATTTCATACAGAACCAGCACTCATCAGTTGACTCATACCACAACCTCTTACACTTATCTTTATTATTGTTCAGTATATATATATATAGAGAGAGAGAGATAGCAAATTACAAGTTAATTGATAAGTGTGAATAATGAAAAATATTTCTGTTTCACTATACCACTCTCACATCACTTTTAAATCCTTGTGAAGAGATATAGTCATAAACATATGACTAAAAACATGTGAAAAAGATCTATGATCCCCAGATACATAAACTGTTAAAAGCGGATAAAAACGAGTCCCTATCTTGCGTGAGAGTGATGTAATGAAAATTATAGTAGAGAAATATTATTCATTATTCAAATTTTTTTATCTATATTTGTAAAAATTACTTATAACTTGAAATTCTTTTAATAATCTCCATACTTCATCTTTCTTTTTTATATAAATAAAGATACAAGAAAAAACATGAAAATTGAAATTCTGTGATAGCGCGAATGAATATTACCACAAGAAAGTAGTTTGAATTTTTGGAGATTTTATTATAATAGTTGTTAGCTCCCCCCCCCCCTCCAGAAACGCGGATATACTATTTTCATTTACTTAACATTTTAATTAATTTTCGTATTCTCACCACGATTTTGATTCAAACTTAGGTTTTGTCTGTCAAGCGTTCCGTTGGTGGCCTAGTGGTTAGCATAGCTGCCTTCCAAGCAGCTGGCCCAGTTTTGCTTCCCGGTCAACGCATTTGACATATGAAAAAAAAAACTTAGTTTTTGTCATATATTAGTGGAAAATGTTTTACTCTTTGAAAAAAGTTTTCTGAATTTTCTTTTTTTTTTAAATATTTATTATTTTCTGAAGATATTTTATTTCAAACTACAATTTAAATATCATCGTACATTGGAAAAGAAACAAAAGAAAAAGATATTGAAGATCATGTAACAATTTTTAATAATTAATTCATTTAATTCATGGAAAATGTTTCAAATTTAAAAATATCAAATTTTAAAATTGAATAAAATCGTTCAGTTGATTGCAATTTTTTTTTTAAAATTTACCTCTAATAAATTACAACCCATGGTTTTTAAATGAATTCTACCCTCGCAGTTAATGTTTTGTATGCTACATAAAAATTATAAACTATTTTTAATTTTTCACCTGATATTAATAATATACAAGTACTGTATAACAAACACAATGCTTTGAGTATTCTTTTTTTTTTCCAGATGCGATGCGATGCACTGTGGCTTCTCCTTTTTCGGAGTCAAGAATCTCTAAGTCACTATACCCAAGAAATCTGTAAGCAACCTTCCCTTCCCTTTCTATTCCTCATCCTAAGTTTTACCCATATTCTTCTCTATCATGCTCCATTCCACTTCCACAACATAATCTTTGTCAACTCCATGGCCTTTCTAAATTCTCCTTATCTTTTCTCAAACCCAGCATAAAAAACAAGAATCTTTCTGTATAATCGTTATGTTATATTCATTCTCCCGCAACTTCATTATTTGTATACTTTCTGCTTTCAGACATTTACATCCAATTAACAAATGCCTAATATTTTCTATGCCTTCCTTACATAACTTGCAGACTTAATCACCCATATTCTTCCAGCCTTAAACAATAAACTACTTTCCTTGCCATTATCATAAATTTACTTGCACCCAATATTCTGTTTCCTTCTATATATGTTTAAACTCTTTTACTCTCTATACTAGTTCTCCATCTCTCCAGATTTTTTATTAATGTATCTATTCTTCTATCCCATTCCTTGCCACTGTAATACTCCAACAATTCTCCTAACACAATCATCCCATTGAATAAGTATACTGACATAAATTCTTTATCCAAACCTTCTGCATAATCATATTACCTTTCTCACCCATTTTGTTGCCAGTACTTTACTCAAAACCCAATCCTATTCTCTTATTATCCATAAATTGCAATCTACCAAACATTTTAATTTTACTTTTTGCATCTCTCATATAAAAACTTGATCATCCCATTTCTCCTTGAATTGTCTCTTTTGCCATCCAAACATTCGCATCTAATGCATGTCATTCTACTTCTCTTTGTACTTTTTCTAAGTAATCTAATACCCCTTTATTAACACATAACACATCTTTATCATATGTTAATTCTGCTATTGCCACTCCCTTCCATGTAATTCTAGCTATATAACATATTTATTATATGAAAACACTGTTAATTTCTTTATCAATGCTTCATTTATCAATTTTTCTTCATTCAGTCAAGCAATTTCTCTGATTACTTGAGATGATTCCCAAATAGTTATACCTATTCTCCACATATAACTTCATATCCCCCAATGAAAATTCTTTCTCTTTTCCCCTAGTATTTATCATCATTACTTTTGATTTTTCTTCCTTAAATTTAATCTCCATCTCTTTATCTGCCCTTGGGCATGTCTTCAGCATAACTTCCATATTCCCTACATTCTGTGCACAAGAAGACATCATCCACAAATAAAAGACCTGATAATATATATACTCCCTTGCCACTTATTAATGGTATCTCTATCCCTCTGCCTAGTCTTTCTATTGTTTTCTATATTTCTTTCAAATGCAACATAAACAAAATAATTGACATTAGTCTCACCCGAATTTTAACTTTAACTGATTCTATATTCCCTAATTGATATGTATAGCAATTATTTTCATACAATCTCTTAATAAGATCCACTAAAGCTCCATCCATTTCCAAATTTACTAAACTTATCCATAATCTATTTATATTTACTCTATCATACCCCTTCTCTATATTTATAAAAACCATATATAACTGTCTACCTATACTTCTACTCATATCTATAAGTTGTGTACTACAAATAAACTATCTCTTATACATCCTACCCAATAGAAAACCTCCTTGCATTTCTAGCACTATATTATTTTCTTTCATTCATTTTGTGACTCTTCCAGCCACCATATATGCAAAAACTTTATATAATACTGTCATTACCACTATCAGTCTATAATTGCTTAACTTTCTATGATTCTTACCCTTTCCTTTAAATAGTAGCCTTACTCTTATATTATTCCAACTATCTAGAAACTCTCTCTTCTGTGTCATCTTATTAAAACATAACAGGTTTAATTTTGCCCTATTTTCTAAATTCATCACCATCTCTGCTGCCCACCCATCTAAACCTCTTGTCTTTCCACTATTCAATTTCCCTCCTTGCTCATTAAATTAATCCCTATAAACATAATTTTCCATTAGTATATGCTTTCATGTTTGTTATCACTCTGTCCTTCACATCTAACATCTTTTCTATATCCATTACATATTTACTATTACTTACTCCCCTACATTCCTTTTTTTAATGTATTTTCAAAAATTTTTATTCCCATCTCTTCCACTTTTTATTAATATCCTCCAACAATTTACTATTTAATTTCATTCTCTCTAAATAATTATCTATTTTATCCAACTTCTTTTTTTTAATACTTTCCCCATTTAATATTAATATATTTTTCACTTTCTTTGTTCTTAAAAGCACACTTATATTCTCTGCATGCTTTCCCCCTCTCTTTTACACTTTTACTCTCACTTTTCTACTACTTTTATTCTTCTGAATACTCTCACCTAAAACACTATTTGCCACATTTCTCCTTCCTTACACTAGTCTTTATATTCACCCCCAACCAATTCTTCCATGATTTCTTCAACTTTTATCATTCATTTTCCATCCATATCTTTCACTATTCTTTCTACTTTTATTAGTATTTTCCATCACATTGCTAAACACTTTTATTATAAAGAAATTATGATCACTATTACATACTCTCTCTTCATTATCAAACATTTTAATTTTCCTTACTTTATTCATTCTTTCTGTCTTTACTAATACATAATTTATTGTTTGAAATATATTATTTCTAGATCATGGGTATTGCCCCTCATAAATATTTGCTAAATTTCCAATGCTTAAATTTGCCCTTTGACAAAAATTCTTCAAAAGCTGTCCTTTCTTTATCTAGATCATCAATTTCTTTAATATACACATTCATATACCCTATAAGCATTATTTTCTTCCCCTTTTTTTGAAACTCTGTTTATCCTTAACTATGCATTCATATATGCTACTATTCCACTCCATTGCAATTTGATTATCTCCAGTGACTATATACACTATAGCCACCATCCATTCTTGTCTTTCTAACCTTATCTCAAATCATAAATATTTGTAACATTTAACAGTATTTAAATATTTTTTGACATAACTCCTATACTCCCATCCCCTTTTTTTTCTATTTACACTCTGCCATACCAAGTCTTCCAGTATAGGTTCTTCTTCTCTTAGATGTGTTTCCACTACTGCTAATATCTCAAGCTCTTGATTTTTAACAGCTTTGTTTAATTCCAGCCATTTTTCTGGTCTCCTAGCACCTTGCAAATCCAAT
This sequence comes from Epiperipatus broadwayi, assembly GCA_028023455.1. Lineage (NCBI taxonomy): Eukaryota > Metazoa > Onychophora > Udeonychophora > Euonychophora > Peripatidae > Epiperipatus > Epiperipatus broadwayi. Next base: position 240,069 of record JAQFVV010006928.1, on the reverse strand, counting down.
TTTAATAAATTTATTCTTTCCTAACTACTCTTTTATAAATTCTTTTGACTCTTTCTAAGTAACTTGATTACCATTAATTTCACAGATCCATTCACTTGTCACATCTGCATTTATATCCAAATCAGCTACCCTTTGTTTATTTCTTACATTCCATCCATTCTTCTTTTTTTGATAATACTGCAATTTAAAACCCACCCGCCTTTATAAGTTTCTTGAACTATAATACTTTTTATAAATCAAACTCCCTAAAACTGATGGTATGGACCTGATCAGCTACAGCTAGTGATAACCTTTAGAATTGTGAATATTAGATTTAAGATGCCATTTTAACTAACTAGGCTATTCTATTAAAGGCCATAGTCAGGAGATATTTTATATACTTATCTTTCTTTTGCAAGATCAAAGATAAGGAGTGGTTTCAAAATATTATAGTTTATCACATTACTTTATACACATCTTTTTTCTTTTCAATCATTTCTTTATCTTGCTTTGTTTTTGAGGGGTGACTATTTTCATTGTCAAATGTCCTTCCACAGTCACATGGATTTTATAGATGCAGTTCTTGTTTTTCAGCACTTCTAGTTTAGATATTATAGAGATTTATATCTGTCATAATGTACTATGAATATTTTCGTACTATATTGTTAATATAATTTTTTTAGTTCATTTTTCAATCCTAGTATATATTGATACACTGCTGTAGCTTTCATTGTTTTAATTTTTGATGTTTTATTTTGTTGTCTATTTAAAGTTTTTTAATGATAGCTGATGGATAGACATTCTTCATGTGGTCTTTTCTTTTTCCAAGTCACTCACTTCTAAACAGGCTTATATTACTCATTTCATAGTAGTAGCATGGTGACAAAATATTATTCTTATGACAAGACTATTTTAAGTCAATATCGAAACTATTACTTACAGATCCCTACTTACAGACTCCTACTTCCATCCATACACATATAAGAAAATACTTTGTAAACATATCTATTCATTATAGAAATTTAAAAAAGTGGAATTATACTCTGACTATGAAACAAAGCATAGAAAAGTTTGTTCAAATATGAGTGACATAGAAAAAGAAAAATGCAACAGACTTACATAAAGAATAAGTTATCAATAAGCTATCTTAAAAAAAAACATTAAATAAACAACAAAAAACACAACAAAAGAGAAAAAAAACAGTAAAATTAAATCTTCAATCAATGCAATATTAGAACAGCTTTATGAATACATTCCCCTAATTTACTATTTGTAATTTATAACAAATTTCTAAATATGCATTTTACAATAATTTTATTTTTCTCTCTTCCTCTCTCTCTCTTTCTGACTCTCTTTTGATTAGAATCATGCATTTGTAATTTAAATAATAAAAAAAACATTATATTAATGTTTGTGGGGAGGTTGATATTAATTTCTAAAGGCACTTGATGAGATCTTTGTTCTAAGATGAAATAATGTACAATAATGAAATGATTGTTGGATTTCTTTATGCAGTCATATGGATTAGTGGTTAGTTATTCATTAGCATATTTCTGCGTATCTTTATTTCTTACATATATTTTAAATATGTTTTGGAATGTCTTGAATATATTATCTATATCTGAGTATGTGTTTTAAATTATAAATATGTCTGTATACACAAGTCATTTTACAATACTAAACCATCTAATACATATAAAAGTGCCAAAGGATTTAGTAACAGCATTTAGTTCATTAATCAAGGCCAAAAAATATATATATGTAAGTATATATGATGTCATAAACATTTTATCTTTATATTTAATAACTTAAGGTTTACAAATGTTATAAATTTAAAATAAGTAGTCTGTGGTTAACTTCTACAATTTTTCAAAGAAGGAAATAGTCGGAGAAAGGTCTTTCTGAGTTCTAATCTAATGCCATTGGATTTTTTAAGAGACATAAAAAATAGTTGTATAACCACAAAAATGTTAATATTTTGAATCAATGACTAATTAACTTTTATATAATTGTATCTTAAGCATCAGTTATTGAATATTATCTTGAAAATCATTTTATACATAACAGTGGTTATGTTGAAAGATTAAATAAAATCTGCACAATTTTCAAACTTGGTTCTTATTTAATATTCATTATATTATAAGTTTTGTTTATTGATGAATCCTAAATTATTATAATTCAAAACTGTGAAAGCCACTTTAAAATATTTTAAATATAATGGCATCTTTAAAATAAACAACTGTTCTATGAATTTATTTTAAAATATAATAAAAACGATAAATATGTTAGTTTATTATAATTTACAATATAAAAATCTGATTAATATCATGTGATTTTCAGTCTGGCTGTAAATCTTGTGCAAAGACTTCATTAAAAACAAAACATAGTATAAAATAATTAAAAATAAAAGCAAAACTTTCCATACAGTAGTGCGACCCAATGCAAGCCAGAGTAATCAATGGCTTGCACTGAGTGGTGCTACTATATGGAGAGTTTTGCCTTTGTGTTAACATCTTATGTAAGCGTAAAGAATTGTGATCATGTGATGTTTAGTGGTTTAATAAAGTAATAAATAAATAATGAATTTATATAAGTAATAAACAAGTGAAAAGTGAAAAAATAATTGATGTATTAATTTATGGGTTTTACTTATTTTTATGGTGAGGCCATGTTATATGCCATATCAATATATACTATATTATTTACATGCTATTCAAAAAACATGTAAGTAAACAATAAAGATCAACGTTTTATGAAATTTATTAAAATTGATAAAACTTTTTTTAAGTAATAAAATGAAAGATATCAATTTAGTAATGACAGAAAAAAATAATTATGAATTGGTTTTATACTGTATCAGATAAAGTTCAAAATTTGAAGGGTTTAAACAAGAATCGTAAATGGTAACAGCAAATGTGGATAATTATATAGATTTGGAAGTGAATATGAACTTAAAACCATCCTAAAACCTAGAGAAATAGTAGTCTGCTACTAACAAGATTCCTTACTATGATTTCATAGGTGAAAAAAAAGTTATTGAAGAAAGTGATATTTTGTTACTTATTTTATTTTTTTATTTTTTGGTAAACATAAATGAATAAACACATGCAACAGTAAATATGTATATAAATGTGCTCTCTAAATTTATTATTGTCAGCATTATTATTCTTTAAATTTTGTTTATATTATAATCTTAATTTATATATGCAAAAGTATCTGTGCTATATACATATATGCATGTTGAAAAGTACTGTATACATGTAGTTTAGTAATCAATATGTATTCTATTTTAATCAAAGTTTATCAGCAATATATGAACTATTATGTGTTAGTATGATGTACGTGAGAGGAGGGGGGCTTGGAACAAAATATAGTGGATATCACAAGTCCACTGTACATCCTTTTCTTCAATAATCATCACCTATTAGAACGGTGATTTATATATTTCTTCCACAAAATTTTCAAAAATTGAGACTTATTTTTTCATATATTCTGTTAATAATATAAATATTTATTTACAATCTTTTTTAAAGTTGCCTAATATTAAACTTTTTTTTATATGCGCAAAATAAAATTGTTACAATGGCGAACTTCCGTGTAATTACAGAAACGTTTCTAAATGAAATTTGTTTGTACTTTGTTATCTGCTTTCTTTTCTCTTTGTCTCGAAAATGTGAAATTTAAAATTCTTTCCTGTTATATTAAGTTTATATATATATAGTTTGAAAAATATTGAATGTGAGACTGTTTATGAAATAAATCTTATTAAAGAACGTTGGGATTGATTTTTTTCTTTCACTAGGTGGGGTTGAAAATTTTGACAGCAATCAAATTAAATTCAGAACATTTTTTTCTTATTCTCTTTCAGATTTCATACTTAATAACAACTTGCTTTCAACTGCCTACCCATTTTTCAAGTAAAAGAAAGCACAATATAATTTAATAAAGAAAACAAGCAAAATATTTTTTTCCCCTTCACCAATTACATTAAAGAAAATATATAGCAAAGGTCTTCAACGTAATTAAACTATTTTCATAAATTTATAAAATTAATTGAAAACTTTTCCTTGTGTTTATTTAATAATTTTAAAAATTGTTCAGTTGATTAGCGTTTCTTTAACTATATTTATTTTTTGTTTTCTGTTTTAATTTTGTATTTTTTATTAATAACGTTTTTCTTTAATATCAGTTCCTGCTTATTTTTCTTAATTTTATATTCACATTGGCAGTCAGTATTAGTTATAAGTTTACATTTTGAAATTATTTTTCTAATTAATTTTCCAATTACATTTTCATAATTAATTATATAATTTATTAGTTATTTGAAGATGTAATGAAATACGAAAGTAGCGCGACAATTTAAATGGTTCACTGTATTTTTTTTTTTTTAAAGTGTCATAGCATCGGCCGGGACGCGAACCCGCGACCCGGGCAACTGCCTGCAAGTGCAATGCAGTCGCGCTGATCTCTCGACCACCAATGCAAGACATGGTTCACTGTATTGAACTGTGGATTGCACTTTATATAATATTCATAAAAATTGTATAATTTTTGAAACTTCTATAGACCAAAAAATTATAAATAATACTTATAATTCCAACTCTATACATGATTTGGTGCAGCGGTAGAGTGGCAAGTATAAATGGGGCTTAAGATTCACAGAGCTTGCTTAGTTCTATCTCTTTCAGCTTTCAATCTTTTTATGAATTACCAGGAAACAAAGCGAATTTCAATAAGATTTTAATAAAAGGCTTTAAAAAGTTCTTGTTGTATTACATTAAGTGTTATAATGTGTATATAAATGATCTGTACACATTGTGAAACATGGTTTTTGATAAATTATTAATATAAATGCTCTATGTATATGATGACCAAAACATCACTGACCACCAGCTATGCCTACACAAGCTGTTAAAGTAATAGTAAACTTTCCATATTGTAGTATCACCCAGTGCAGTCTTAGAAATCAATGGACGCAAGAAGGTTTGTGCATAAAGTAGTCACTAGATAGGAATTTTATGCACAAACCTTTTTGCATCCATTGATTATCAAAGCTTGCATTGGGTGGTATTACTATATGGAGAGTTGGATACTGTTTTTACTTATGTACATGCATAAATGCTAAAACATTCTATTACAAAAAATCAAATACATTATAATGAAAACATAATTAAAAAGTCAGATTAAATAAACCAATTCATTTTTTACCTATAGAGAATGCCATGACATTCTCTATAGCTTTTGCTGTTATATATATTTAACAAAAATACTTAAATCTAGGAAAATATAAAATTATATTACACAAGATTATGTGGACAATAACTTTTAACATTGCTAATCTAGGTTTTGATTAATATGCACTTTGACAAAGTGTGGTTTAACAATTTTAAATATTAATCCCAATAGCAATTATTAATTGTCCACACATTCTTGTAGAATAAATTAGTGTGTGCATATATTCACTTAAACTAATCCAATTGTAAGTTGATAGTAATAACACAGCCATAGAAGATGTCTGTTGTGTGTTAAAATTGTTTTAGCTTTTTGTTAATATCCAAGATTTACTATTTAGCCTGACTTGTTAGTAGACAATTTTAGTATACTTCTGATTATTCACACACAAAAAAGCTTCCCCAACATTACAGATGAATGAGACAATGCCATTACTTAATCATAAAAATGGCACCCAAACAAATTGCCAATAATTTTTTTATATATTATTGGAATTCACTTTACAATGAAATGGCTGAGTGACTGACTCTTTGGTAGGTTAAACTTAGACTTCCTTTAAATTTATCAAATTTATTTTGTAGTTAAACTAAAACTTAATCCAGGGTCCTTTAGTAATTGAATCTACCACTTTTCTAAACCATAAAAGAAGAGATCTTTCATATTCTGAAAAGATTTTTTGGTAACAAATCTTGCATCTCCACAAAGATATTTTATATACGATAAAAACTTTTTAATGACAATTCTTGAAACTTGTCTCAGTGAAGGTTTTATAAAAATACCATGATAGCCATCATCATTGCCATCATTATTATTAGTCCTTGATAGATGAATATGCCATTCTTTCTCCAGTAAAGAAAAAAACAAGAAGACAAATTTAATGGTACATTAGAAATGAGTTTTGTGATGACTATATAAGCCATTCTGTGAAACACAAATGCATGCTTTCAATCATGACCAATCATTCACTCAGCACTATATGATTTAGTTTAGTGATAGAGTATCAAACTGTAGTGTAAGATCCTGAATCAATTACATGGCTGGTCTTTCCATTGCTTGATCTTCTTATGAACTCTTGAGCAAGAAAAAGTATTTTTTTAGATATATGATATTGAACACACTGGTTCTCATCTGATCATTGAAGTTAAACAATGTTAAGCTTAGTTAGTACTTGGTTGGATGCCTTCCTGGGAAGCATAAGCATTGTAGACCAATTTGATTTCTATTTGCACTGTGAATCACACTCTGGAATGAGCAGTCCTAGAACTGATTTTAGTGCTGACACTATTAGTGGACTTCCAAACAATAAAATCATTCAATATTTTTTTTTATCATATAGTCAGTTTGATCTCTTACAAAATGGTCTTTTACTCCTGCAATGAACATTACTTTTTACAATATCTCAACACCTTGTGTAATTGCATCTCTACTGTGGATTTTATCGCCAACTATATTTTCCAAACAAGCAATTAATAACAGTACAATTATTGGTTTTTGAGAAAATCTTTATGACGAAAATGGAGCTGCTTCTCCCACTAAACCCATGTTCAAATTTAAAACAAATCTTTTTGAAAAGTCTGTTGCCATCTATTTACTTCAGATGCTCAAATCAACAATTATATGATTTTACTATAGTCGTTTTTTATAATATTATATTCGACAAGGTAAACAATATACTGATTAGTAATAGGATCTCACATTGATATTTTTAAAAACTTTTAGAATATCCTTAAATGACATTTTTTTAAACGAAGACGCATTGAAGGTAAATGAATAAAAACCAGATACTCTGAAAAATGTAATAAAAAATTATGATAGGTCATGTGATTAGATTTTTTTTTTTTCATGTTCGCTGGGAACATAATATAAAAAATAATCAAATGGTTTCCTTGGAAGTTAATATAATATTCAAGCACAAATAATGACAAAGCTGAGATGCAGTTTACATACCTATAGGGCTTGGATGTGCTACCTCTGTACTAAATCTTATGAGACAAAATATATAAGAGAATGGGTCATTGCTCAGGAAATCACGTTCTGTGAGCACTGAAATTGTCAGTGATGAGTTTGTAATTCATGGATTTTAAGCTATTGAGTTTTTTATTCTGCTTTTGTACCAAAGGACATAGAGACATTTAAATTTAATTTAAAAATTTTCATTTTTCATTTTGGCTACTTGTTTTGTTTATATTAGTTTTATTTTTTAAAAGTGTCACATTTATCTTTATTAATATTGTTTATTTATTTATTTTTAAAAAACCTTTTATTACATTAAAATTGCAATTAATTTCTTTTGAAAATTGCAAGCAAAGATGTTACCAATTATATGTGATTTTTTTTACCATTTCTGATTTTTTTGTGCATATAGTACCACGAATATACACACACACATATATATATATATATGTTTATACTGTAACTCTCTATCAGACTTTGTTTGGAAGAGACTCTGAGTAAGAGGTTAACTGTGCTAAAACGAAAATCGGAACGAGACTGAAAACGCACTTTGGGTTGCGTTTGTGTATATTGAAAACGCATTCACATATGCTTAAGCCTAACCCACACACATACCTACTCCAGATTTCTAAACAAAATAAATAATCAATGTAAATATAACGATGTAATTCAAACCTAACTCGAAAACTTTGCGTGCAAAAATATACTTGTAAAACTTGCAGAATAGTATAATTTTATTTTGTTTTAAGTATAAAGTAGCTTTATGTTCAGGTGCAATAGTGCCTATATTATTTTACAATGTAAATATATAATTTCTCAAGGATTTAAATATTGTCTTTTAAGCTTTTAAAATATAATATATAATTTATATAATATTTCAACAATCACTTGTTTTTTTACTAAATGATTTCATACTTATATAATTTTGTTTTATCTATTCAGTAATTACATATTTTCAGGGTTTCTATTAATAAATATTCATTAAGACTTATCATAAAAATTATCTCGGGGCTTTTGTCTAATAATCATTTACTACTATCAAGATGAATGTGTGTATTAGGGATTTTTACTACGCATTTCTACTTTTAACTTATTGGAGTCTGCACCTAAATCTTAGGATCTAATCCAACCTTCCATAAGCCACCTGAATAGGGGTAAAAGATAATTGCTGGAGAGTTTCATTATATCCTAAGATTTAAGTGCAATGTTCTCACATACAAGGCACTATACTAACGAAAGCCACAAGCTAGAAACTAGTCTGGTGATATTGAATTAGTAGACCCTAGATAGAAATTTTATGCACTAACTCGCTTGTATCCATTGATGGCTTGCACTAGGTGGCATTACTGCATGAAGAGTTTGCTACTGTTTTGACCGTTTGTGAAAACATAGGAAATAATGATCATGTGATGTTTTAGTAGTTTTAATTCATATTTAATAAATATTTAAACTAGCCTATATTTTTATTATATAAACACCGATCAATCATTTAGGTGGATTATTTTTATAGACTTATATAATTCTGTCGTATCCAGGATAAATAATCTATCTTCATTCAGAACTGATTTATCCATCTTTTTGACTAAATGAAATAAAAATGAGATTGTTTGGTTATCAAATAGTAATTTTTCTAATGTAAACTGCTACTTGATAATATATATATATATATATAACTTCCAAAATCAAACATAACCTTGATAAATAAAATTTTCCATAAATTCTAAGCAATGTAGCAGTTTATAGGTAAATATTTAAATATAATTTTTTATTAAACAATTTATTTAAATAAGATCTAAACCTAGAATAAATGTCATTCTTGTAGTATTTATATGTAATATCTATTTTAATTAGTTTGGTTGACTATATACATTGAAGATTATTTACAAGACTTACTGAAACAAAAGAGATTTCAAGTCGAAAATCAATAAGATAGATGTTCATATATTGAACAGTAATCAATATATATCTAATGGATATTAATTAGTATATTCAATAGTCAAACCAATGGGTTGTTGTTAATGAGATCAGATTCCATGTTGCTGCAAAAATATTAGCTGGTGCATGGGTTTGATCTCGGGTCTTAATGATATTTAATTTTTTAAAAAAGAGTGATTTAATATTGTGAGATGTGACATTAAAGTTTAGGTAGCATCTTACAAAGCAGTGTGTGAAAAGAATGAATGTAGTATTCTTATGTTGGGAAAAGAACCACTTTATATATTTTTTATGAGGTTGTTAATTGTTAAGAGTTTGAATGTACCATGTCAGTGATAATAGTATGGCAAGGAATAAGTGAGGAACAATTAGTTATGTGCCTGGTTATTTAAGTACCTGAAATATTTTTAGGTATATACATGGAAATTTCTTTTATGTTTTTAATATTTTTATATATAAAGTCCATGAAAATCTATTAATTATAAACAGATGTGTTCCATGAGAGGATTATTGGTTAATCTCCCCAAGTGTCATATAATGTTATCTTTGAATCAATGCATGTTCTAATGAGATAGTTTAACTATGCACCCCTTAGATTTTAAAGTGCTAGCATATCTGTATCATGAATTACAACATAAAATATGGCAGTGTGTTTTATACTTATCCCACAATGAAACATTGTGCTAGCAGAAAATTTTGTCTTAAATTGGGAAAAATTACTGAGGTATTTAAAAGTATTCATCATCATCATCATCATCATCAAACATTATCAATACACTGCAGGATGAAGATCTCTCCAAGTTCAATCTATCTTCTCCAATGTTCAGCTTCTCTTTTCCACATTATCCCTGCACACTTTCTTATTTCATCCATCCATCTATCTCACATGTGGTCTCTTTCTGGGTCTTTTACAATCTCTTGGAATCCAGTTTAAGATTTCAATTGTCCATCTAGAAATATGTCCAGCCCAACACCAATTCAGTCTTTTAATTTTTTCAATGAGGTCAGTAACACCTGATTGTTTTTTTATCCATATATTGCATTTTTTGATCTCTTCTTGTTACTCCTAACATGCATCTCTCCATATTTCTGTGAGTGGTCTAAAGTATCTGTATTGTTCTTCTATTAAGTGTCCAAGTCTCATATCCATAAGTAAGAACTGGCAAAACACATTTATTAAAAACCTTTTTTTCCAATCACATAGACATATTTCCTTTTACTATGAAGTTATTTCTACCAAAAGCACTCCAACCAAGTTTAATTCTATGGTTAATTTTATCCATTAAGTTTCCATCTGTATTAATAATATGACCATGGTATTTGTAATTGTTAACTTATTTTAACTCATCATAATCAAACTTTATTTACATGGCAGTAAATCCATGCGTTTCAGGAATGTTTTCAAGCAGTTTGCAAGATTTTGTGATGGCAGGGAGAACATTTAACACTATCTATAATAGTATAAAACACAATGACACATTTTATGTTATAACTCATGATCCACACATGCTAATGCCTTAACATTTTTATAATGAATATCTAAACTATATCATTATGTAACACATATTGATTCAGAGATAGTGCTGCATGTAGCTTGGAGAAAAAGAGAGAGAACCAGTTACATTTTACTGGGACACACTGTGTATATATATATATGTTGAATTAAATATTCATGTGGATTATTATTATAATAAAGAATAGAAATGAGATTATGTCCATGTAAGCAGAGATAACATTTTAGTTTTTGATATTGCTAAGAAATTGTCAATTACTACTAATTGACAGTCTCTGAGGCTAATCAAGTTTTTTCATTAACCTATAATAGCTCTTTTGGAGTTATATATATATATATATTGTAACATGATAAAAATGATGATGCTGGTGAGATGGTAATGTGGAAAAATGTATATTTGTGAGACCAGCTGAAGATATATTGGTAAGACCAGTTGCCCCATTGAAAAATCATTGCAAGAACACAAATTGATGATTAGAAGAGAGAAAATGTGTTTTTAAGGTAGTAACTATGTATTTACCAATGAACATATGTTCAATTGGGAAAATATAAAAATATTGGGTAGAGAAGAAAAGGTACAAAGAAGAAAATTTAAAGAAGTTTCTCACATGGCAATGGTGAACAACCATATACATCAACCTAGTGTGGCTATATATATTTTATGGAAACCACTAATAAAAAGTGGAGAAATGATTAGGAACCTCATAGATAAGAATATGAAAATTCTATTGACTATTGCTTTTGTAGGATAGCTCAGTTAGAGCATTACCTTAAAATTCAATATTTCAAAAATCTAAGAGTCCACATTTGATGGTCATGCTAATCCTGTCTCTGGTCAGGCCAGCAACACCTGAAGAAGAGAGAAGAATATTTTTCAAAACATTGTGCAAATACCAACCTGTGTGTAATATTTAAATATATTTTTCTAAAGAAATTCAATACTTATATTAGATGATGGAAATAGTCACAGGTATTATTACATTTGTGGAAAAGAGTCAACGGGAAAATATAAAAGAACTATATAATTTATATTATCTTTTATTTAAAGCATTAATGCGAATGATATTGTTTACTTATACATTCATTACTTTATAATTCAATACATCCATCTCATGTTTTAACAGGCAAACAAAAGATGTATATCGGGCTGTCAATCTCGACTTGGGCCTATATTGTAAGCATCTTCAAAAATCATGCTAAGACTTATTGTTTTGAGTAGGTCATATTTTCAGGGAAACACAATAAGTGCAATAAAAGTGTTCAAGTCTCATTGGCCAAGAGAAGTTTAGGAGAGCATATACTAAATGTAATTGTAATCAAATTCATGATTACCGTGCAAATGACTAATTCCGTAAACATTTCCCTCTTTGTTTGAAAATGAATTAAGCAACAAACCAAATCTTTTCTACAAAAATATAGTAATGATTTTACAACTTTATTTTACAGTTATGTACATTACATAATTTATTTAGAAAATAAATTGCTATATGTCATACAAACCATGATCAGTTGAACTTAATTATTAAAAAAAAGTTCCAATACTCCCGTTTAACAAATTATGTAATGTATTAACAGAATTCTGACTATACCTATGGCTATTTCGAAGCTACACTGTCATTTTTTTAAAAATCAAGGATAGTAAAAAAATATTTTATATTTATGTATTCCAAATTAGCCTATCTAAGCATAACATTTTTTAAAAGTAAATTAGATTAAGTCAAATAATTTTTTACTTTTGGGAATATATATATATATTCTAGCACGTGTGCGGCGCAACTGTTCCCAAAAGCTATAAAGTGTTAATATAAAATAGATAACTGAAAACAAACGAGCCGAGTGCTTTCAAAGGATCTTGCCTTCATAATCATAGCTTGCTACTACATCTCATGAGACAAGGATACCATAAATAGGAAGGATTCGTGCTATGCTTTATCGAAGAAATGGAATTAGCATATTTGCATATCATTAAATGTAGCAAGCTACGATTATGAAGGCAAGATCCTTTGAAAGCGCTCAGCTCGTTTGTTTTTTGTTATCTATTTTATATTAACACTTTATAGCTTTTGGGAACAGTTGCGCCGCACACGCATACGTGCTAGAATAAAAGTAAATGAGTTAAATCTTTTTGATCTAAAAAAATATAGATTTATTTGTTAATGTTAAACATAGAAAATCAAACTTAAATTTAATATAAAGTTTTAACGTTGCTGTTAATAAGTTTTCTTTTGTGTTTAATCAAATGAAAATTGAATTGCTTTAAGGCTCAAAGGTTTATAAAATGTTCAGTATTGGAAGTGCCAAAATTGGAACTGACTGAGGACCTCTGATATTTTAGAAGTATACTAACCCATGCAGGTTAAATATTATGGAAAAGGGATACAAAATCATTGATATGTGTTTCAAAAAGGTAATTATGCCACTCATCTATTATATAAGATTATTATAGCCAATACTGTTAATGAATTCATACAAAGAATAGCTACATCTTACCATATTATATGCATTATATTAAGTTCTCTGTTCGAAAGCCGACTGAAGTCAGTAGTTAAAACAGTGCTAAAAGTAATCAATAATATAAAATCATTATTGATGTTTGCCAGTGCTTTTAAAAGCCATTTATATTTCACACTTCTGTTGCATCACTTTTTCCAATCTTCTTAGCATTGTAGTCTTGGAATTTACAACTTCATTTTAGAAGTGTATATATGCTTCCGTTTTCTGCCCGCAATTATTATGCGTAATTTCCGCATGGTTGGTCTTTATTTGAATCATATAGTAGTAATCAAATTGCACTGGGTAATAATTAATATATACATTTTGACGAACTGTAATTTAAAACCGTATTTGTTCTGTTTTGCTTAAAACAAACTCTATTTTAAAATGCACAATATTCGTGATATAAAAATAAATCAATTTTGAAATCAAGTTTCTGCATTTTCAAAGGTCGATAAGAGTAAACATCCCGGCCAGTTCAAATCATCTTTTTTCCAATAAGACACATATTGTTTGAAATATTTAAACAAGACTTGTAAAAACCAATACTTCAAAGAAACAAAATCTCTGATTGGAGAAGATTTTATTCTTTGTTTGCAGTGGATGAATTGAAGCATTTGATTTGAGTCGAGGTGGAAACTTAGAAAGATGTTATTTGATGACCAGAATATGATGCAAAAATGAATTTAAAAACGTAAAGTATATATATGCCTGTACTATTTATTTTGTCTGATGCTTTATTAAATAAACAATATTTCTTTTTGATGTTATTATATTTAAAATAAATAATAATACAAATAATGTTTGTTTAATGACTACCAGTCAATATTTGGTAAAGTGTCAAAGTCAAAACCTTTAAAATATTTTTTTTATGTGTCGAAGCATCGGCGGGAAGCGAACCCGCAAACCCGGGACAACTGCTTGTAAGACAGCTGTGCTGACTACTCGGCCACTAACGTTTAACACCTTTAAAATATTTTCAATGCTGTCTTATGTGGATGGAGCATTGCAAATGTTAATTTCAATATTTTCACATATTAACAAGGATTTACTTATGATTATTTAGTGGAAAATGCCATAAATTTTTTTTTTTTTAGTATTTTAACTAAAATTATAAAATATAATTATAAAATACTGAAAAACATGTTGATTTAGCCTTTTTCTTCAATATATTCTTTGAAAATGTTCAGAAAACTTTCTGTTAAATTATATGGTTCCAATCAAACAATTTTTATAAAAAAAAAAACATTTTTTATAGATGGCGTTTTAGTAGAATAATATATTGGGTGCGAGCTAATTTATGATAATAACAAGGAAAGTAGTTTACTGTTTAAGGCTCGAACAGGATCTTTAGCAACAAGTGAATATACACACAAATGGAAAAATGTGGGTGATTTAGTCTGTAAGTTGTGTAAGGAAGGCATAGAAAATATTAGGCATTTGTTAATGGAATGTAAATGCCTGCAAGCAGAAAGGGTACAAATAATGAAGTTGTGGAAGAATAAATGTAAGCAAAGTGATTATACAGAAAGTGGGTTCTTGGTTTTTATGCTGGATTTGGGAAAAGATAAGGGGTATTTAGTTATAAAGGTCATGGAGTTGACAAAGATTATGTTGTGGAAATGGGATGGAGCATGATAGAGAAGAATATGGGAAAAATTTAGGGTGGGGAATGGAAAGGAAATGTAAAGTGGTTAACAAGTTTTTCAGGCATTTCTGACTCTGTATAAGGATACATCACAGTGCATCACATCACAATAATACCCTCTGCAGTGCTTTTCTTCTTAAATTATAAAAAATATGTATGAGATTTAAAATTGTTACCCCCCCCCCCCATTTTTCTCGTCCTCCTCATATTTAAATGCTATTGGCTGGGTACATTCTTTTATCTTCCCAATAGCTTTTTTCAAACAACTTTTATCTTCTTCATTTCATACTTTTTATTCATATTCTTGGACTCTTTAATAATGTCTTTAGCTTTTCTTAATATTGTTATGTTGTTCAATTGTTGGATAGATATATGTTTTATTGATACTTGTGAGTTTTCCAGTAAACCAAAATGGCTGCTCATATTTTTGATAAATCTATAGTTTCAGATGCCCCTAAAAAATGTTTATATAAAAATGCCTCTAAGAAACGTATTTAAAATTTATATTTAATTTTTAATTTATTACTGTTACTTTTTAAAAAAGAAATCATGAAAACAGTAATTACAATATTTATAGTAGATTTTTTTTGGGATTAACTTATCAAATGAAAAATGAAAAAAAAAACACAATATTTACACTTTATTCATGTCAGCAGTGTGCAATCATATCGAGGCCATTAATGCACACTTTTCAAGAGAGCAGAATCCCATAACTTTGAAAATAGTTCACTGCATCATGAAAGATCCCAAATTTTTATCATTATGATAATTTACCAAAATTGCTGACAAAAAGAAACATGCTGACAATGAATCAGAGTATGACAATGTTAACAGCATCTCATCACTTCCCATGTTATAAGTAAAAAAAATTGAAATAAAGCTTCTTAATAAAATTTCTTGGAGTTCATTCCTTATTTTAAAATTAAACAATTGATTTACGAATTTTGTTTTAGTTTAACAACCAACCCATCGGTAGATTATAAGTCCTCAAATCTGTACATTTATCAAAAATACATGTTGCCATCTGATTTACAGGAAATCTCACAAATAACAGTTTAATTTTAAAAAGACGTTTAGTAAATTCTAAGTAATTTCACTGACATCATTCAGTCAAAAAACATCGTAAATAGTAATTTAAAGTGAGAATTCTACTCACGCTCTCCTCAACAGTACTTCAGATTTGCTCATATAAAAGAATTTGAGTCATAGGAATAAGAGGATCCTTTTTATTCTTGCATAAATACTATATCTTGGATTGAAGAGGAAAGTATTCATTTATTTAACACTCTCAAAAGGCGCGTGCTCAATTAGCTTGAAAAGCTGATATTTGAATGTAATAAAAAGCATTTGTAGAATTGGAACCATATATTTTGATAGAGAGTTTTGAGATTTCTTCCAAACAACACAGCAAATAAAGGAATAAAATAAACATTTTTTTAGACAAATGGTAATTCTAATCAAAATGATTATTATCTTATGCAAATTTTCAGTTAAACAATAGAATATATATATATTACACAAAACAACATTAGCTTTCTACCTATAGTTAGCTTGAGTAATCAGTGATAATAAAATGGAGTTACAAGTGTTTGTGACTGCATTACCTTCAGCTTTTAATCCCAAATCATCAGAGGATATGAAATTTAATATAGTGTAATCTGATCATATTAATTACTTAAACTTATGCTAGATGACACTAGAGCTGAGAGCCTCTTGCTTTAACACATATGGTATAAGCTAAAGAATCAAATGAGAGGTTAATATTTTACACAAATTGAATATTATTTTATTAACAAGCTCTTATTCACAAGGTGGCATAAACAATTAGTAGTAAATGAATATAACTTTCCAACTTCAAATTAATAATAATAGTAGTAGTAGTAGTAGTAATAACAACATCAATAATAATAATAATAATAATAATAATAATAATAATAATAATAATAATAATAATAATAATAATAATAATAATAATAATAATAATAACAACAACAACAACATAGTAACAATAAAAATAAGATAGTACTAAAATTCGGTTTTGCAATGATTCAGCAAACTATTTTATGAAATCCAAATACATAAACATTTAGAACAAGTTGGTTTATTATTTCTGTTAAAGATTAATCAAATAGTTTTACTGCTCAGAATTTCATAAGAAATTGGTGAACCAGAAATAATCATACAAGGCATGATCAATAGATCTTAAACTTCATAGTTTTTTTATATTTTTCTGCAGAAAAGTTATCTTTAATAGAAAACTTTGTGCCTAATTCATAAGTTACGTTGCAATAAATATTTAAACAATTATTAAATCATTTATATAGATAAAAAATTATTAAAATTTTATCTCAGATATACACTTCAATAAAATTCAAATATATCTGTAATATTCTTAGTGCAGGAGCATGACAAGGTTCGCCTTTTAACATTTCATTCTTTTCTACTTATATGTGAAAAGCCTATTCATAATCAATGACTTACACTTCAAATATACTGTTACAGAAATTGCAATTTGGTGAAGTGGAAAATAGTATCACTATTTTTTCTCAATGTTTTCAGCTATGTATTTGAAATATAAATGTGCTCTAATAACTATTAAAAAATCACATTCATATTTGAGTGCTGCTATCTATTGTAATCTTGAATAATCTATAAATATTAGAAAATAGTATATTAAATTCATAATCAGGGCTATTATATGCCTATTTCTAAATTAGTTTCTGGGTTATGGCCTTTGTCTGCAAAAAGTTTGAGCTTATATCAAGTGCATTTGGATTTTTTAGTCTAAGACACTTTCCATTCAGTAGACTCCCTTTACACCTTTTTAACTATCAGAGTAACAGCCTAAAATTCAAAAGACATCTTAACTTTCTGAATTCAAGCTGACTTGTTTGTGTATGTTATAAATCTGGCACTAGTTTAGAAACTATATATTTTGCTATCTTCCCTTTACCTTTATTCTTTTTAACCAGAAATCAACTTATGACTTCTATCTTGTGCAATACTTTAGAGGATAAAGTTTATAGTTTCTATTCTCATTAATGAGGGCTATATGCCAGAAACTAATCTGAGGATATGAATAAGTTAGTATTGGATATTGGTTTAATGGCATTACCCTTGGATATCTATGCTTACAATAGATGGACACATTATATAAAATATCCAATTGTATGAAAAACCTCTATATTGGATGAAAAGTTACAATTACTTATCGGGGGAGGGGGCGAAAATAGTTGTGTATTAATATTATAATGTTCTTGCACCAAAGTGACATGTTGAGCTCAACAATTCCATGTGATTGTGAAAATCTTTCTAGCAATCAAGTATTTCCTGAAATTTTCTATTATGACTTAATTCTGACCTTCATTTTTTTTATTTATTCTGCAATTTGCATATCTTATTTTACTAATCTTGATAATGATTTTAATTTATTTTTCTTTTGAAGCAATATTTATTTTTCAAATTCAAATATTCATAATTGCAATTTGCTCAAATTTTAAGCTGCTTAAGCACAAAGTCATATGTGGCTCATGAACTGTTCTATAGTTGTTAAAATTATGTTAACTATTCATGATTTTATTTGACTAGAACTCTTATCTTGGTAGTTCTGATGGATATATTTTTGATAGTATTTCTGCAGATAATACTATTAGTTTTATTGTTGATTTTATGTTATTGTCTTTGTTATTAAGTCAAATTTCTAAATAAAACAATTGATTTTATATATAATACATGGGGAGAATCCATTCATGTATCCCTATTTTTAATTTTTACCTTTGTATAAATTTATTAATAGGTTAATTGATGTTTGTGAAATAATTGATATTATTTCTATGTGACAAATGTTTAGACATTTTAATTCCACTGTGAATTAATAATAATAATAATAATAATAATAATAATGATGATGATGATGATGATGATGATAATAATAATAACAACAACACCACCACCACCAACAACAACAACAATAATGGCTTTACATATGTTCTTAATACACACATATGTATAATTCACAACATAACTAAGGCTTAATAAGCCAATAAAATATCAACAATCTGTTGCCAAGGTAACTTCTATAGATAATAAATGGATTTCACCTTTTATCTGGTCTAAGATCTTTAAATAGACAAAGTGAAGCACATGACTGAAATGGATTAAAAAATTTTTGTTTGTCTAGAAGTTTTGAATAAATGTCATTCAACAGGAAAGATAAAAATTTCGATCTGTTTCAATCATGAGTTTAACTCTTTCTCGTTGTAAAGATAAAATGGATTCCATCATTTTTTATGTATAATAGATTAAAGATAATCTATTGATTTATTAAGCTCAAGCTTTGGATATTGTTTTGTGAATTACATTTAAAAACTGGTTGCTGTGACAAATTTTTATTACAACTAGTATATCACTTAGACAATTGCAATGTAGATAATAATCAAAAATCTCAAACTGTTGTCAAGGCATCCTATTTTTAACAATATATATATAATGTATTACTTTTTATATTTATATATTTATATTTCTGAAGAAGACTGTTGAATAGTCAAAATTATAAGTTTAAACCTGAAAATAATGAATGAATTACAAGTATTAAATGCATATGGAAAATGATTATTAGTAGTATTATTACTTCCATTTATAATAAAGTAGTACATGCAAAAAAGACAGAAGGGGGAGGATTGTTTTATTACAATTCCTTTAAATATTAAAAGTTGTGTTTGTCGTCGATGAGCAGATATATCCCACTGGATGGCGCTGTTTTCACACTAAAACACATAAAAATGCCGTTTCCGCGGCCAACACCTTCGAACCTGAATTTTCTATAATACAACTTTTTTGTTGTTCTACAGATTGCAGACCGCTATGTCGCATCGCAGTACAGCATGTATGTTTTATACAGCAAATACATTTTCCGAATTCGCACAGTTTATAAAATGATTACGGCTTGGGGAGAGGGTGTGTTTTTTTGAATTGGATGGAAATGTTGTTTTCATTGGATTTTTTTTTATTTTAAAGTATTGAAATGTTCAGATTTTGTAAAGTAATAATTAACAGACTTTTTACACCATAGTGTATTGAAGCAGTCAGATCTGAGTTCGATCCTAGCTTCATGACCTCTAGCCATAAGCCCACTTCAAACCCTAATACTAACCTTAAATTTCCAATGCAATGGGGCTTTATACGTTCAATCCATGCTAATTTCCATAAAGAATAACTTATTTCATAAATGCGTATTAAAAATAATTAGTTTCAGATTTAAATTGATCAATTCTATTAATAAATTCATGATAGAATTATTCATGAATTTATATATTATAACTGCGTGGATTGTGTGTATATATTTGTAAATATTTAAATATATATAATTGTTTAAAAGTTTCATTGCGTCGGGAATGTTTGATTTTATTTTTAAATAAGTTGTTAAAGTTTAATGATTAAAAGCTACATTCTTTCGATAAGCTTTCAGATTTTCCCTTTTCAAAAACAACAGTTAAAGTTTTATTAATTAGAAAAAAGATAAGGATTTCCTAATTAAAATCATTTTCTGATTTTAAGAATTCCTTTTCTAATTAGAAAATGAATTCAAGTTAATGAGTTTGAAAGCCTTATTGAAGGAATGGATCTAAAAACAATCAATGTATCTAAAAACATTGATAATGAAAGAAGCGCTAGCCTGAAGGCATCAGAGAGAACAGTATATATAGCTCTGAAAAGTTTGGAGAAGAAAAAAGCCATCTTTGTTGTAGAGAAGTGCAGTCAACTCTGTGCTTTTTTAAATTATAAAATTAAATAGTGTTTCGATCATGGTGAAGGGCTAAAACATCAGGAATCTGGCTATCGGTTCCTGAAGTCCCCTGAAAATCTTCAATGGAGCTGCTGAATCTTTTCTGGACCAATCATGCTGCTAAAATTGTGAAAATTCATTAAAATACTGTTCGAGTAATCGACTAAATGCATGTCTACGTTTTTACCAACCTGGACGTGTAAACTAATAACCAGCCCCGGAAGAAATGGTTAATATGTTTCCAAATGAACCTTAAACTTTCTGGCCAGTTTTGAACTTTGCTTTACACTCCCTTTAGAGCTCTTTTATTCTTTAATGTAATAATCTTTATAAAACCTTTTATTCATGCTACTGTAAACTTATATCGTAATTCTCTCAACCTCTAGTCTTTAAACTTTCTTTTTTCTTACTTGGCGGTTCATTTATTATATTATATATATATATTTGTGTGCTTTATTAATGTCGTTTATTTTTAATTATATGCCAATAATCTTCCGACTCGATGAGTTCCTTTGTTCTATTTGCCTCACGCAAATAATATAATATTAATTCTAATAGTAGTTCTCGCCCATTAGAACTAAATTTATAAGTTCTATCAATCATCGAGTTGAAAGAAATTACTACATGTTTACTATTTTTATAATTGGCTAATAATAAATTATTAGCTCCGTTTCCAACCTATGTCCCCAGCTCCTATCTAATTTACAAATGTTTATATATCCACATAATGTTAAAAAGCTATTTTCTCGTTTCACTAATGCATATTTATTCAAATATAATGTTAAAACATGTTTTTGTTTGTGCAAAAAGGCCGATAAAGGAATCAAATCAGTATATTCTAATTGTTTTCACTGTCTATTAATATTCAGGAAGGGCACGATGATTGGGGCATAACTAATATAATTTGATAAATGTTTTGAAATAATGTTAGTTAAAAGCTCATTTGACTTTAATTCATTTGATGAAGTCATCACATAGAGCATTCTATATGAGTTTTAGTATTCAAACGGTGACTCTCAAGTCATCATCGTCGAACGTTGCTGACGTAGGGCAATCTTCCGCTCCGTTAGGCTGGTCGGTAATAATTTCTGTTATTTTAAATTATTGAGGAAAAAAGCACTTCCTCTCCTGTTAATATTAGTCAAAGGGCATAAGACTTGTCAGATCAAGCCGCCATAGGACTTCGATTATCGACTAGCCATCGTCTTTCAATTTCACTTTATAGCTCATAATTCGTCAGCACCGTTACCTCTCTGTTCCAGTAAAGCCCGCTCTGATTCTCGTAATTCGTGATGAAGTGATTTAAATTAAAGTCCAACAAATTCTCTGTTATATCTCAAAATAAGTTTTCTAATAAAGATTAAAAGTTATGCCCTAAAATACGTATCTTGCTCTTCACGAATGGATTTGCGAATGTGAAATAAATATCACATTCTTTCGTATAAAATTAGAGTAATAATTTCCTTTACTAATGAATACCTTTATCTGCCTTTTATTTTCTTGTTTGGGGCATAGACATAGAATTCCAATATTGCATAATATTCATTGGCATATAATAAGGACTGCCACTCTGATTATAATTATAAACTTTGTTTAAGGACTAGAATTAATTAATTTAATCTTTATTTAAAATTCAAACCAAACAAATTATTATTATTAAATATTTTCTAAACACACTTGGTTTCTTAGTTCTTAATTCTTTTATAATTATTTTAATGTGAATATTCGCTGTCTGTGTTGGCAACCCGAACATATACATATGATTCGATTTAAAATTATTTTTAGTCAGTTTATTATCAGATATTAATGTCAGTTCAAGGGTCTCTAATCATCACCAACCATTGAGCTAGTTTCTTGGCACATAGCACTGTGCCGTTGATTTAGATTTCTACTAATCTGAACTGGTGAGTTGGGTTTGAATTTAGTTTTGGTTCAGCTGAGTTTGGATCCGACTTGCAGTTCTTTTGGTGGGTTTTTCGACTGGTACAGTATTGAAGTTTTAATTAGTAAATGTTGACAAGATATATGTATAAAGTTATTTGGAATTAGGTAACGAGTCAAGTAACATACTGTTCATAACATTCCACAAGACATTTTAAGATTGTACAATGTGTATATTTTTTGAAATAAAAAAAAAAGCGTTAACACAAAAATATCCAGTAAGAAAAGTACAATTGTACACTGTTTTTTTAAATGTCATAAAAAGCATATATTATAAACATTTTATATATATATTTGTCGTTGTTTAAAAAAGTTTTAGTTTCTTTCTTTTCTCCGACTACTGTTATTCTTTGTTGAATACAGTTTACGTTTATTGTTATCATTTATTTTATAGATGTTAGTAAAAAAAATATTTACAAAAATACGATTTTGATATTTTTTATTTTAACTGTAAACCTAACCCTAAAGCTAACCCTAAAACTAACCCTAAAGCTAACCCTAAAATTAACCCTAAAGCTAACCCTAAAATTAACCCTAATCCTAACCCTAAACCTAATCCTAACCCTAAAACTAACTCTAAACATAAACGTAACAAGTTTTACTTTTAGTTATCATTCTATTTGAAATAAAAACTAGCGGTAAACAACAAAAAAAAAAGCCGTAACCCCAGTAAAAAAATCTCCGATAGAAAATTGATTTTTTTTAATAAAAAGAAAACTAAAAAAGACAAATCAAATTGTAATTTGTTTATTTTATTTTACATTTATTATTATCATTTAATTTGTATACGTTAATAAAAAATAATATTTAAAATTAAGTAATATTTAAAAAAGACGATTTTCTTTTTGTTTTTATTTTCGCATTACAAAAAACACATCAAAATGATTATAATTAACGGCCCGTGAATGATCATATTTTATAATTTTAGCATGATAACTGCGCCATCGAGTGGGATTTAGCAGCTATTCTACGACAACCAAAGTTGTTTAAAATAGAGGGACATTTTAATCAGCTTTAAAATAGCTTTCATATAATCTCAATACCTTAAAAAGTTTATGTATGCATCATTTTCATTATCTTGCAGACATGACACCTAAAAAAAACTGTAAAATAAGTTTTAAAAAATCTAATTAATTTTATCAAAACTTTATTTCCTATCTTAATATTATAGTCATATTTAAATAAATTAAAAAATATTGATTTTCAAATAATTAAGTGAGAATTGTACATTTTTATTTGTCCGAAGGTTTGTAATGATGGTATATTATAAGATGTGATATGTTGGACCATTTTCATCATTTATGAGTGAATGTTGAATGTATAGAAAATTTTAAACTTCATTTAAACTTTCCAAATACAAACAACTTGTTAGTAATAACACTCAAATAGACAATACAGGTTAATAATTACACCTGAAGAAGAGTGGAGAATAATACTACTCGAAACGTTGTGTAATTACTAACCTGTATTGTCTAGTTGTGTTGTGTGTTATTACTAACAAGTTGTTTGTATTTGGAAAGTTTAAATAAAGTTTAAAATTTTCTGTGCATTCAACATTCACTCATAAATGATGGAAATAGTCCAACACATCACATCTTAGAATTGTACATATTTATTATTTTTATTGAGTTCAAAAACATATCCATACTTTACAAAATATTTTTATAGGCACAGAATATCCCATTGCTTATTACATAGTGAAAGATAGTTAAAAACATACTTTTAATAGACTTGGTTGAAAAAAAATTGTATCGACATGCAAAAAAAAAAAAAGATTTGGCAAGAATAAACTTTAATGAAACTTTTTTTATAAACCTTACATCATAACAATTCCTCAAAATGTAGTTACCATAATTAAAAATGTAAAGATTATATTAGAATTTGAAGGTTTATGACCAATCCAAAAAATTACATTTTCAAATTATTATTGTGATTATTCAGCTTCTATTTATATAATCATGTCTACAGCTTCATATTCTCATGGTTTGTTAAAGAATTTCTATAACAACATAAGGCAAAAATTACAAACAAAATTAGTTTTTTTTTTTAAATATAAAGTAGTAAATAGGACAGCCCATAAAGAGCTGAATGTTCTCTGGAAATATTTCAATGGCTTTATTTTATAATTCTATATATAAGTAAATACTGCAGAAAAGAGTTTTCTGTTAACTGAAATAAAACCCTTTGATTCCTCTTTGAGACTTTAAAGAAACCAAACAGAGCAAATTCCTACTGTTTATTCCATATATCCTTGTCACTGCAGTGGACACTACTATACAATTATTCATATATATATTGTAACCATCCACTCGCCCCTTCAACTACCCATCGTGCCGAACCCGCTGCGGCACTCAAAATTGTAACCGTAAATTGTGTGGTCCCAACTACAGAAACGCAAATGCACTAAGAATCGTAACTTCTATCACTGATCAATTCCCATTTGCACATTGTCAGCTATTAAGAGCTGTATCCAAAAGCATATCATGCTATCTATTTTATGCATCAAAGACCACAATCAACATCTGGGGCAACTTACCACAGACCAAACTAATGATCTAACCTAAACTTTTTATGATTTAATTTGATTGCAGCCAGGGTGTACCGCGAAGAACTACCATAGTATTATGATAAAATACTTTAATCAAATTATAAGTGTAATGTTATTATTTTCAAACCTTAATTTGCGATTTTTATTGTATGAGACCCAATGGCCGACCATGTACAAGATGGCATAATTTGTGGGATTACATAAGATTATGAAATTTTAAACCATCTATATGATTTCTAATACAGATGCTAGTCTAGGTGAAGCTTTGCAATAAATAAACATAAATACTTGGGTTCCTTTTTATAGTTTACTATATTAATGAGACTCTTATTATACTGACGAATGACAATTTAAAAACGTTAAGTAAATATATTTAATCGTGTCATTATTTGGTAAATCTGTTTACAGGTTTAATAATCAATTTGTATTGTATACTAGAATCAAATACGCAAAGCCAAAATGATGGAAAAGGTAAATGGGATTTTATTGTACCCCACACATCATAAACTACCAAAGACTAAAGCATCTAAATGATTTCTCAAAAAATATTAATAAACTCTTATATCATGTTGACGATAGTATGTACTTCAATGTATGCTCTATCCAAGGTTTATGATTTCTGATTTTACGAATGACACATAGCAACGGCACAGTAAGTTTAATTATAAATCAACTTTTATTTACAAAATTATGAATAATAAGTAATTAATTCCAATGTTATAATTAAATACATAAATAAACAAATAAAATAAATAAATTATAATTCCATCGACTTTCTTCAATAACATCTCATAGGTACAGTTTTTAAGAACCTAATCATACCTTATATTTCAATTTGATACAATGAATATTGAGAAAATTATACTAAATTCAGCATCAACTCATGAAATATTTAACGTCATTTCCAGATTCAATAAATCCATACCGTAAACTTATAATAATATAATAAATAATATTATGTCTGTAGGATTTAGCTACAATGCAATCATTAAATAAAGTGATAATTTAAACTTACACTCCGGTAAATAATAATCAACCAACAGTTAATTATTATGAAGTAACTTGAATAGAATGTCCTGCTACAAGTTGATGATCTAACTTATAAGTTATGCTTACAAATGAAAGAAGATGATTTAGCAGATTAACTAAAATACTTTGCCCAACTTATATCTATGAAGTAAAACATATTCCTGTGGATGTATTCATCTACACGGAGGAATTAAATAACACTAAACGTTTTGTGGATTTATACACCATCATAAAGCAATAAGTACAAGTACATCATTCCGCGGATTAACCACCAGCGCGGGAATGAATGTAAAATACAAAAAATGGCAATAAAGTAATCTGCGGATTAACCACCAACACAGATTAATGCCCTTTACATTCTAAAACAACATTACTATTTACTTCACATTAAAGTGCAAAATCATCCCCCTCAGTTATTCTGACCATTCAGAATACACTAACACTTTAGCAAATGTGGGTTCTTGCATAATAAAATGTTACGCTAATCAGGACAACTAATGTACTAACTTATCTTTCTTAAAATAAAACAGGTGTAATATAATATAAGTAATATTAGTATAGGAATATAAATCTGGAAAGACTAACAAAATAACTCGTAAAGATTGATACATCTCATGAATTCATTCAGTACTTTTTAAGCTTTTTCGCAAGCGCTATTCTCTTGAATAAATATTTTATTCAACCCCTATTAATTTAAACTTAATAAAATATAACTTATGAACTTCACATGCAAGTTCATATAACGATAAAATTAAAGCAATGAATTATTCATCAAATACATAAAATCTAATGGGTGTGTGTGTGATATAAATTAAATGTATAGCATTTTATAGTTCAATATGATCCATGAAATCCATGTACGATGTGTTGAACAATAAATGTACGAAGTAATAGCTATAATTATAGATAAATTCCATACATGCAATTTTATCCATTTGTGTTAGTTATTATAATCACTATTAGATTAACGATTTTACGTGGCTCCATAAACAAGAAACAATTTCAAACATGACACGCAGAACTTAAATGAAAATGTTTTTCATAAGTTATTAATTTCTACATTTCTCTATTAAAATATTCCAAGTTTATCACATCCATGCTAATATTTATTTATCCACGCTTAAATCTAGGAATACCAATTATAGCAATTAATTTAATCATTTCAAACTGACGTTAAAATTAGAAAATAGCTTTGATTAACTATTTTGAAGACGGTTTATTATCCAATGTTATACAAATTAACTAGCAAATATATGATTGGCATTGTAAAGTTAAATATCAATTAATACTATATTTTATTAGAATTAGAAACGGAAATATTAAGCTACGTTGACAACTTTAACATTTTACTTTAATTTAAACTTCTTCTTTTTTAAAAAGCAAATTTTCATTTTCATAAAACTTCTGTAATTAAAATACTTATTTAATTTTTCCAAATTGTAGAATAATAAACATTTTAAAACATACCAAACTCTTGCAATTAATTCTTTTAAACTGGGAATCTCCGACATTTTAAAAATGTAATATTGGAAAATTGTTACCGGTGATCTGATCCACTTGGCCAGCCGACTTGAACAGACTTTTTAAATTTAGCAATTCATCTTAATTAAATACCACTAGGTTATTTTTACGTTTATAGCAAATTTTGTGGTAATCCGTTTACTTATTAACTATTTTAAAATAAGCTTATCAAATTTATACCATTTGCCTTTACCATTTTCTTTTCTTTCTCCCTCCAAAAGCAAACTAACAGACGATCTTCTCTTAAATTCGCGCTCTTTTCTTTTATTACATTGAGACGCATACGTAATTACTGTATTTATTTTTAATAATTAATTTTAATTGAACAAATGGTTTTTTAATTCAATGGAAATAATAATTTAAGATCATTTTAAACAAATAAAAATAAAATATTATTTTAATAATATTTTACCAAATTTAATATGTTGTCAAATTTTTAAAAAGTTAAACATTTTGATATGAGTTAGTATATGGAACGAAGCAAATTTAAATTTATTAAAATAATATAAGAGAGTAATCTGTTCAAAGTGCAAATCAAGCCAATCAAATCACCAAAAGAAGAAAGAGAAATTTTTATACTAGTTACATCAATTAATATATTTTATTCTAAAATATATGGTTACAATATATATATCACTGAATTTAGTTCAGGCTCTTGTAGTTTCTTTAGTTAAAGAGCTGAATTTGAAGACATATAGGTGTCTGAAGATTTAGATCTTTTTCTTAATATTTAAGAATTAGATAAATGCTTGGCTTGAGTTAGTATTTTGAATCTAATGTCCTAGCTCCTCACTGATGAGAGCCATAGGAACCATCGTAGATAAAGGCTTCAAGTATTTTCTCTTGTAGCATTTATCATAAAAAATAGAATAAGCTTGTTTAGAGCTATTAGCAGACTCTTTATATATATATAAAATGTACATATACATACAGTATTCAATTATTAAAAAAAAAAAAAAAATTTTTTTTTATTCTTTTATATATACAGAGATTTATATGTATAAATGTATTATTATGAATAAGCAGTTCTTTTTATGATTTATTATATAATATTTTATTAAATAATATGTGTTAAATTTATTTAACTTTCATTTTTGTTAAAATAGAGTAAATCAGAAAGGTGTGAAATAAAATAGTTAGATTAGGAGATAAAAATTGTACACGTGTGAAACAATGAATAGATCTGTACAAACACAAAGATGCTTTTACACTTATTTCTGATTGCTATAGATGGCCAGCTTTGTTTGTTATCTGTATCTTAAAATTATTTTACAAAAGAGGTGCTTTAATGTAGATAATCATAGCATTCAATTTTAAATCTTTTTTGATAGTGACCGACCTCAAACTTGTGAAGCTTTGATTTTTTAAGATAAGATCTCCAGATGTTTTTTTTTCACGATATAAACGATTAAAACAATTTTTTTAGGCAGTCAGTCTGAATTTTTTTTAAAGAGGCAGTTAATCATAAATTTTTTTTTAGAGATGATCAGTCAGTAAGTTTTTTTTAGAGAGATGATCACTAAAATTATGATTATTATTTTGAGACTCAACTCAATTGGTCCTTCCTTGTTATAATTCTTAAGCAGAAATGTAAGCTCGAAGATTTTTTTTTTAAAAAAGAGAGTGAACGCTTTAATTCTTTTTTCTCACTCTTTGAAAGTTGAAAAAAAAAAAAAAAAAGCAAATGAAATGTGCGTTTATATAAAGCAATTTTCAAGCAATATTAAAGAATAGGAGAGAAATGGAACAAGATTGAATTTATTATAAGCTAGTAATAATCATAAAAATGATATTAACATATTTGGTTATGCATAAGAATATGCCTTTGCATTGCTAAACCATTTTTTCTGCTTCCTGATTAATACAGAAGAGTCAAAATCGCTGATCTGTCTATTATGAAATCATGTATCCAGTAATAACCAACAAAATTATAGATTTTGAAGCCAACCACGCAAGCTATATGGAATGCTTTGTTCTTAGTTCATGTCTTATTAAGAGCTCACTGCCTTCAAACCAATGGAGAAGGGGAAATAGGAGGAAAAGAAAATTTAAAACAGCTATGTAGAACCAAGTTTGAAGCCATAAATCAAATTTTTGTTGATTTACCTCAATCATCTAAAGTGTCGACAGCAATTATTTTTTTAGAGAAGAGAAACAAGCAAATCCACCGGTACCTACTTATTCAAAGTACTTATAATAACTTTTTTTCTTTTAAATGGTAGAAGGAAGCCAATCAACAGTGAATAATAAGGAAATTGAAGAAACAAGCAAAGTCAATTGATTCAGCATTATCTTAAAAGTATCTGCAATAACTTTCTTTTTTTTTTTTATTGGTGAGCAAAGAAAAGTGGTCTGAAAATTCAAACTAAGGACATTAATAAGAAGTAAAAAGTAGACGGGTAAATATGAACTTTCCTTAACCGATTTTATTCTTTTACTTATTAAAAGTAAACCTTGATTTACTGGTCAAAGCAATTTTCTTTTTTTTGATACAGAAACATTAAAGACTTGTTTATCTATAGTTATTTGCAATATCTCACAACATAGCACAAACATAATTTAAATCTTTAAACTTAAACTTTTCATTATTTTTTATTATATATTGTAATGTTGAAATGTTTTTTTTTTTTAATTGTTCTTCAGTAGTTAATGATGATGAGCAACCTATAGATATATGCACTTATAATGTTTTTTATTTTTATTTTATCTTGTTGCATATTAAAAAAAAATAATATATGTATTTTATTTTCTTTCGCTATAAGGTTGCAAAAGAAAAAGATATTTTTATATATGTAATTTTTGGGTATACATTTTAAACATATATGTTAACATTACCGAATGCGTGAATGTGTAACTGTTTATCCAAACACATCAAAGAATAGGTTATATATGATTAGTTTAAAATAGTAAATTAAAAATTAGGGCATTACATTTGAATGGAAATGAAATGACATATACAAGTTACACCTGAAATTTATTTTATGATATGATAAGTAAGAAAAGTCTTAAATAAGCATTTATAGAATATGTAATTTTTTTAATATTGAGTTAAAACAGCTTATTTTGAGATATCAAGAAAGGTGACAAACCTATATATTAAGTTTATTTGCTTATACTTATATAAATTTTTTTTTATTAATTTTATATAAATTTTTATATTAATAAACCATTTATTTAATTGTCGATTTGACTTGAAAGAAGGAAAGAAAGAGTAGTAGTGTTAATAAAATATAATTATATATCTTAATTGGTTTCCGAGTAATTATTAAGAATATTGTGTTTTGTTTTTTTTTTTCTTAATTCTATCATTTTAATTCATCATCATTGCTCGCAGTTATTAAGTATTACTATTCGTATATATTGAGCAATAACTTGCAAATATTAAGCGTCCGCAAAATAATAGGTAAACTAGAATGTTGATATTTGAGTATTTAAGGATTATGCTTGAGAATAACTAAATTTTTGATAATTATAGTTCAACATAGAAAGCTAAGGTTGTATTATGTCCATGAATTTAGATCATCCTCATCAAAGATGGATATCATGTTATTAGTTAAAAATGTTTCAAATAATACTATATAAAAGTTATGATCGCCATCAATCATCATTAATAAATTATAGTCATTAAATTTAATGTTTAGCGTAATGAATATGTTTTAGTAAATAGGGGTTTATAGAAAATTGAATATTGTGCAAAGAGATTCATGATGATCAATCATCACCATTAGTATTATTAAATCCCAGTATGAAATATGATAATTTTAATAGATGCCTATAAGTTTATAAAGATGAATTTATTGTTGTGAGTTTATTGATAAGCCATGGCTGGTATCATCATCACTATTATAATCATTATTATGACATCACTATTATTATCATTATTATGATATTATTATCATCATCATCATTATTACCTTTATTGTGATAAATAATTTAGTTAAATGGCCATCAATATCAATAATGGTCTTCACATGCTTGTTTGGAAGCCATTAATAGGATTATACATGTCTGTTCATCAATATACGCTAATGAGCTAGCAATGTCTATAAGAATCTTTGATCTCTGGTATAAACTTTGGTAATATTGGGATCTTGTAATTTTATCAATATAGATAAAATGTAAGAATGTCATTTTGTTCAATAGTCATCCAAGTCATGTGTAATAAATATGTACTGAATGAGTTTGAACTCAAGTACACTATAAATCGATACTTATCTAGATTGAAAACAATCTAGTGGCGCTCATGGGAAAACACATGTACTTAGCTAAACTGAATAAAAAGTGATATCATCCCTTTCCAACTTCATAATATTAGTTTTATAAAATACATTTTTTTATAAGTTGTCATGAATAGCACCAGTGTGTGCAGATGACCATGAATGGTCTTATATATTTGGAAAGAAGGATAGAAGGATTCTTTGTTAGAAGAATCTAGTATTGGAGATAAGCATAAGGCACTCCAGGAATCTCACAGTGGGTACTTTTATTCAGTTGCTATGTTTAATATTATTTTTATTAGATGACAATGTCCAGTATGTTTTACTGTTTAAATGACTGCCCCAATATATAAATAAATACCAAGAATCTTTAATGCTGATATTTTCTTTGTCTATGCTATGATGAATTGATATAGCTACAAATTATAATTACAAATACATATTTATATTAACTGATAAATAATTTAGTTAAATGGCAATTTATAAATAATTGTTACCAGTGGCAATTGATTTATTTAAATTGTTACAAATGGCGCACCAACTAGGGCTCGAAATAAGCCAAATAATGGCTTGAAATACCCCACATACTGAGAGATGGGTAGTATATGGTGATGACAGGTGTATAGTTTGTGACAATTGATTCATTTAAATTGTTACAAATGGCGAACCAACTAGGGCTCGAAATAAGCCAAATAATGGCTTGAAATACCCCACATACATGAGAGATGGGTAGTATATGGTGATGACAGATGTATAGTTTAAAAAAAAAAAAAAAAGAATATTTTTTTTCTGTGCAATTTTTATTATTATTAGTGTATACAAATATTTTGGCCTGATGTTTAGATGATGATGATTACTGTTATTGCATTTTTGATGATGATAAATGAATACAGTCATTATAGAGCTTAGTTTCAATTTTTAAAATATAATGATATCACAACTTATAATGTGTTAAAGTTAATAACACTGTTTTTTTTTTTTTATATATATATTTTGCTTATCAATTAAATAAGCATAGAAATATTAATAGCCTTGAAGTGTGGAATAATAATTTTGTTCATATTTGAAAAGTTTGTTATAGAAAATTTATGATTTTGGAGGTTGGATTGGATATTTGATTGTTGGAGTTTGGTTGGTTGTGTTACGGTTGTGATGATGGATGGAGAATTTTTGTCATTGCCTTGAGAATGTGATGTATTCATGCCACTGGTGATTGATTTATCTCATTCACTGCTCCAGCCCAGATTATAATATCAGTTGTTTTATCATGAAGCAGTTAACAGTAGGCCTGCCATGATTTCGCCTCTAAGACTCCAGAGAGAGCAAGGCATAATTTTTCTGATACATAATATTTCGCCTCTAAGACTCCAGAGAGAGCAAGGCAGTATTTTGTTTTACTGATATATAATTGTTGCCTCTAAGACTTTAAAAATAAGCAAGGCAGTATTTTACAAATTAAAGCCCCTAAGACTTGGAAGTAAGCAGGGCAATGCAACAATGTTTGCAATAAACTATTATGGGTTGTAGTAGCTTAGAGTGATTGAATTGGGGTGATCATCTGAGTGTTCATGGAACATTGTGTGCTTTAAGTGCAGTGATTGAATTCTTTTGTCTATCTCATGATTGTGAATTGCTAATCATTCTTTTGGCTGTCAATATCTGTCAGATCTCTAGAAGGATAGATGAGTATATAAATGACTTGGGATGTGAACTCTATTATAAATCTAGCACATATGTTATATAAGTAATTTTTCTTTTTTTTGCTTAGTGTATTAAAAAGGGCATCGAGAGAGTAAGTTTTATAAAGGCATGAAAAACTAGATAAATGATGGCATAAAAAGGACACACCAATACAGAGATAGCTTTTTCTTAAACAAATGTTTTAAATAGTACTATGACCTCATACTTTATCAATCATATATAGGTAAAGGAAAAAGAGTGATGATGGAGGTCAAGTTAATTAAGGGCACTTAAGATATAGATAGATTGATGGGGAGAATTATGGCTGAGAAAGAGTGGTTGAAAAATTATAAGGTATATGAGGATAGATAAAGGTGTTTGACTCTGGATGTATAGGAAATCAGGGAGCAGAACAATAAATCAGAACAATAAATCAGAACAATAAATCAGAACAGAATAAATCAGTAATATAAGTTTATAAATAAGTATAAAAAAAAAAAAAGAGTAATTTGGAACAAGACAAAGAATTAGTCATGGAAGAAATGAAGGAAGGTTACCCAGAGTGGTTTCCCATGATAATGTTACAGTTTAAAAAATTGAATCAGAGATTCGATCAACAATCACAGATGTTTGATCGGTACTTCCAAAAAATGCATGAGTCTATCAAAGGACTGTCTCAGGGACTTGATAATAAGATGGAAAAACCATTGCAGGAGATGAATGATCAAGTAGCTGATTTAGGTAAAGAAACTGATAATAAGATGACCAGTCCAGAACAAGAAATAGTGCCAGAGAGTTATGTGACTGTAGTCAAGCCATATGAAAATGATGAGGTAGCTGCTGTTCAAGAACAATGTAATCCCAAAGAGGATATATACAGTGAGATACATAACCTAGAAATAAAGGTAGCCACTGTACAGGAACAAATTGACCTCAGGAAAGATGTAGTCAGTAAAGCTAGTTTCTTAGAATTAAAGATAGCTGCTGATGTATATGCCCCAGTAAATGTAGCAGACAAGTTTGAGACACTGGGAGCTACCAAAAGGATAGCTGAAAGTTATCATAGAGAGGAGGAGAGCTATGGCTATAAAGTCTCCAACATGAGAATGGGAACAAACCAGTTAGGCAGACAATTTCCCACAAAACCTGGCAAACCAAACATAGGAATGCCTGGGAACATATATATGATAGTGGATGATGTGTACTCCCCAATGAGAGTGGCAGACCTATTGGATGCCCTGGGAGTTGCAGAAAGGAAAATGAAAGGTTATTTTAGGATGGAGGAGAGATATAGTTATAAGATCTCCACCATTAGGATTATAAACAACCAATTAGGCCGACAATATCCCATGAAACCTAGTAAACTAAACATAGGTAGGCCTGGGAATGATTCCGATCAGCAAATGCAAAATAGACCCGCAGAAGCATACATTCAAAAAGTTCTATAATATATATGAAGGGCCATTCATGCTAAAGGAAAGAAAAGGGGAAAATGCATTTGTACTAGAATCGTCAGAAGGAGTAAAAGGCACATATAATGTACGTAGCCTCAAACCAATAGCACTCATGACCTAAGCAATTTTTTTATATTCAAAATTTTTTTTTTTTGTTTGGGGGTGAGGCAAAATGTACATATACATACAGTATTCAATTATTAAAAAAAAAAAAAAAATTTTTTTTATTCTTTTATATATACAGAGATTTATATGTATAAATGTATTATTATGAATAAGCAGTTCTTTTTATGATTTATTATATAATATTTTATTAAATAATATGTGTTAAATTTATTTAACTTTCATTTTTGTTAAAATAGAGTAAATCAGAAAGGTGTGAAATAAAATAGTTAGATTAGGAGATAAAAATTGTACACGTGTGAAACAATGAATAGATCTGTACAAACACAAAGATGCTTTTACACTTATTTCTGATTGCTATAGATGGCCAGCTTTGTTTGTTATCTGTATCTTAAAATTATTTTACAAAAGAGGTGCTTTAATGTAGATAATCATAGCATTCAATTTTAAATCTTTTTTGATAGTGACCGACCTCAAACTTGTGAAGCTTTGATTTTTTAAGATAAGATCTCCAGATGTTTTTTTTCACGATATAAACGATTAAAACAATTTTTTTAGGCAGTCAGTCTAAAAATTTTTTTAAAGAGGCAGTTAATCATAAATTTTTTTTAAGAGTCAGTTATAAGTTTTTTTTAGAGAGTTGATCACTAAAATTATGATTATTATTTTGAGACTCAACTCAATCGGTCCTTCCTTGTTATAATTCTTAAGCAGAAATGTAAGCTCGAATTTTTTTTTTAAAAAAGAGAGTGAACGCTTTAATTCTTTTTTCTCACTCTTTGAAAGTTGAAAAAAAAAAAAAGCAAATGAAATGTGCGTTTATATAAAGCAATTTTCAAGCAATAATAAAGAATAGGAGAGAAATGGAACAAGATTGAATTTATTATAAGCTAGTAATAATCATAAAAATGATATTAACATATTTGGTTATGCATAAGAATATGCCTTTGTATTGCTAAACCATTTTTTCTGCTTCCTGATTAATACAGAAGAGTCAAAATCGCTGATCTGTCTATTATGAAATCATGTATCCAGTAATAACCAACAAAATTATAGATTTTGAAGCCAACCACGCAAGCTATATGGAATGCTTTGTTCTTAGTTCATGTCTTATTAAGAGCTCACTGTCTTCAAACCAATGGAGAAGGGGAAATAGGAGGAAAAGAAAATTTAAAACAGCTATGTAGAACCAAGTTTGAAGCCATAAATCAAATTTTTGTTGATTTACCTCAATCATCTAAAGTGTCGACAGCAATTATTTTTTAGAGAAGAGAAACAAGCAAATCTACCGGTACCTACTTATTCAAAGTACTTATAATAACTTTTTTTCTTTTAAATGGTAGAAGGAAGCCAATCAACAGTGAATAATAAGGAAATTGAAGAAACAAGCAAAGTCAATTGATTCAGCATTATCTTAAAAGTATCTGCAATAACTTTCTTTTTTTTTATTGGTGAGCAAAGAAAAGTGGTCTGAAAATTCAAACTAAGGACTTTAATAAGAAGTAAAAAGTAGACGGGTAAATATGAACTTTCCTTAACCGATTTTATTCTTTTACTTATTAAAAGTAAACCTTGATTTACTGGTCAAAGCAATTTTCTTTTTTTTGATACAGAAACATTAAAGACTTGTTTATCTATAGTTATTTGCAATATCTCACAACATAGCACAAACATAATTTAAATCTTTAAACTTAAATTTTTCATTATTTTTTATTATATATTGTAATGTTGAAATGTTTTTTTTTTTTAATTGTTCTTCAGTAGTTAATGATGATGAGCAACCTATAGATATATGCACTTATAATGTTTTTTATTTTTATTTTATCTTGTTGCATATTAAAAAAAAATAATATATGTATTTTATTTTCTTTCGCTATAAGGTTGCAAAAGAGAAAGATATTTTTATATATGTAATTTTTGGGTATACATTTTAAACATATGTTAACATTACCGAATGCGTGAATGTGTAACTGTTTATCCAAACACATCAAAGAATAGGTTATATATGATTAGTTTAAAATAGTAAATTAAAAATTAGGGCATTACATTTGAATGGAAATGAAATGACATATACAAGTTACACCTGAAATTTATTTTATGATATGATAAGTAAGAAAAGTCTTAAATAAGCATTTATAGAATATGTAATTTTTTTAATATTGAGTTAAAACAGCTTATTTTGAGATATCAAGAAAGGTGACAAACCTATATATTAAGTTTATTTGCTTATACTTATATAAATTTTTTTTTTTATTAATTTTATATAAATTTTTATATTAATAAACCATTTATTTAATTGTCGATTTGACTTGAAAGAAGGAAAGAAAGAGTAGTAGTGTTAATAAAATATAATTATATATCTTAATTGGTTTCCGAGTAATTATTAATAATATTGTGTTTTTTTTTTTTATCTTAATTCTATCATTTTAATTCATCATCATTGCTCGCAGTTATTAAGTATTACTATTCGTATATATTGAGCAATAACTTGCAAATATTAAGCGTCCGCAAAATAATAGGTAAACTAGAATGTTGATATTTGAGTATTGAAGGATTATGCTTGAGAATAACTAAATTTTTGATAATTATAGTTCAACATAGAAAGCTAAGGTTGTATTATGTCCATGAATTTAGATCATCCTCATCAAAGAAGGATATCATGTTATTAGTTAAAAATGTTTCAAATAATACTATATAAAAGTTATGATCGCCATCAATCATCATTAATAAATTATAGTCATTAAATTTAATGTTTAGCGTAATGAATATGTTTCAGTAAATAGGGGTTTATAGAAAATTGAATATTGTGCAAAGAGATTCATGATGATCAATCATCACCATTAGTATTATTAAATCCCAGTATGAAATATGATAATTTTAATAGATGCCTATAAGTTTATAAAGATGAATTTATTGTTGTGAGTTTAATGATAAGCCATGGCTG
This sequence comes from Epiperipatus broadwayi, assembly GCA_028023455.1. Lineage (NCBI taxonomy): Eukaryota > Metazoa > Onychophora > Udeonychophora > Euonychophora > Peripatidae > Epiperipatus > Epiperipatus broadwayi. Next base: position 202,074 of record JAQFVV010006928.1, on the reverse strand, counting down.
GTATCATCATCACCATTATAATCATTATTATGACATCACTATTATAATCATTATTATGATATTATTATCATCATCATCATTATTACCTTTATTGTGATAAATAATTTAGTTAAATGGCCATCAATAGCAATAATGGTCTTCACATGCTTGTTTGGAAGCCATTAATAGGATTATACATGTCTGTTCATCAATATACGCTAATGAGCTAGCAATGTCTATAAGAATCTTTGATCTCTGGTATAAACTTTGGTAATATTGGGATCTTGTAATTTTATCAATATAGATAAAATGTAAGAATGTCATTTTGTTCAATAGTCATCCAAGTCATGTGTAATAAATATGTACCGAATGAGTTTGAACTCAAGTACACTATAAATCATACTTATCTAGATTTAAAACAATCTAGTGGCGCTCATGGGAAAACACATGTACTTAGCTAAACTGAATAAAAAGTGATATCATCCCTTTCCAACTTCATAATATTAGTTTTATAAAATACATTTTTTTATAAGTTGTCATGAATAGCACCAGTGTGTGCAGATGACCATGAATGGTCTTATATATTTGGAAAGAAGGATAGAAGGATTCTTTGTTAGAAGAATCTAGTATTGGAGATAAGCATAAGGCACTCCAGGAATATCACAGTGGGTACTTTTATTCAGTTGCTATGTTTAATATTATTTTTATTAGATGACAATGTCCAGTATGTTTTACTGTTTAAATGACTGCCCCAATATATAAATAAATACCAAGAATCTTTAATGCTGATATTTTCTTTGTCTATGCTATGATGAATTGATATAGTTACAAATTATAGTTACAAATACATATCTTTTATATTAATTTAATAATTTCAAATATCTAAATAATACATATTTATATTAATTGATAAATATTGTTACAAATAACAATTGATTTATTTAAATTGTTACAATATATATATATATATATATATATATATATAATATATTTTTGTTTATCATATATATCAATATATATATATATATATATATATATATGGGCTGATCACCACTTCCTATCAGCCAGCATGGTGAGTTTATTGGTTTTTTAATTGAATTTAAGATCAAGAAACACCATAATCTTTCTTCTCAGTTGCCAAAGTAGCTCAACTAAAATATCAGTTGAGTTTTCTTAAATGCATAATGAATGTGGGTGTGGATGAATTTTTTTTATATAGATGTTTTATAATCATGACAGACAAACCTGAATTATGAATCTTAATCCAGGAATCACCAGTCAAAATAATAGTTGGTAGATGAAAGTAGAAGATGCTAAGAATCCCTAGATTACAGACATAAACTGCCATTTGGTGTTGACCTTATATTTAGGTACTTAAAACTACAGATCACTTTCAAGCGAAGGAAGATTGTCAGAATTTGGAGAACTTAATACAAAACATTGCTGGACTTTGAAAATTAGAAGAAAAGATAAATAGATAATTGATATAAATAGTAGACATATACTATACTACAAAGGCACAGATGTTGGAAGCACAGCTAGAATGGTATTCATTATAAATCAAAACTGGATGAACAAGATTGTGGAGATGATGGTGTATTAGACAGAGTGGCAAGATTAGTTATTAAATTTAATGGAAAATATCAAATGCAGATAATTCAAGTTTATAGTCTAACAAATTTTCATTATGATGGAGAAGTAGAGGATTTTTATGTGGCTGGATAAAAAGTTTTTGATCAGACTAAGCAACATTTTAAAATTATCATGGAAGATTTTAATGCTAGAATTAGTAAACAATTGAAAGTTGAAAATGTTGTGGATAAACTTGGTTATGGTGATAGATATGAGAAAGGGCACAGACTTGTGGAGATCACAGAAAAAGAAAAACTTTACATTATGAATTCTTTCTTTGAGAAAAATGCTAAATAGAAATGGACATGGAAACATCCAAATGAGGATACAGCATAATTGGATTATATTTTGACTAATAAAAAATATGTATTTCAAGATTGTAATGATATTAATAAATACAACACAGGAAGTGATCATCAATTAGATGTAAGATAAGTGTTAATGAAAAAGTAGAGAGATAATTATTTTTAATAAAAACAGTATTCGATTTGATAATTCTAACCTTGAGAAACATGCCAATGAATTTAAATTAGAAGTTGCAAATTGTTTTAAAATATTAACAGATTTTGAAGATGACTGAATGAAATCAATAAGAAGATATCTGATATACTATTAAGAAAAGTAATTGGTACAAAAAAGCAGCAATTGACTAGAATTTTTTTTACTGAAATGACAATGTATAAAAGAAGAAATATAAAAGTTTATTAAACTGAACAGCTAAGAAGAACCAAGTATCTAGAATTTTGTAAAATAGTACAAAAAAGAATGTAATAAAATTTAATTGTGAATCAGTAAGAAAAAAACTGTTGTAAAGGATGTCTCAAAAGTATAAAATAACACTTCTATGTTATTATAAAACTTATTTTTGCACAAAAAAAGAAAAAGTAGAACTATTACTAAAAACAGAGATAATGTTATAATATATGTGGAAGAATTCTATAAAAAATTATATAGCAATAAACAACAAGGAAAAGTCCTTGCTATAATTACTACATCTTTTGAAGTGTCCAATGTTTTATCTTAAGACAATGAGAGAATTATAAATGATATCTTTAAAAAAAGTAGAATAAAGAAATAGAAATATTGTTGGCAAAGTTATATACCTAAAGTCTAAATAATATAGTTGGACTAGATAATTGGGAAACTTCAGTACTAATATTGATATTTAGAAAAGTAATAAGATATAAACTTAATCAGTCTTTTACTAGTTTTATATAACAGTTTTACTAGTATTATATAACAGTTTTATCAAGATTATTACAACTTATCTACAACAAACTTTGGATTTAATCAACTAGATAAAATATTTATTTTATATAGCGCTATGTTTATAAACTGTAATATTAATAATCAGCATTAAGCTAATGCACACACACACTTTGTAGGTTTTTTAACTATAAATGAATACTCTCACTTCCAAACACAAGATAAAATCTTTGTGAAAAGATAGAATGAATCCATCTATCCTTTTGACCCAAACATTTATGTATGGACAACTCTTAAGCATTTGGAAATGAGAGAGTAAAGATGTTAAGCGATCACTTTATCTTGTGTTTGAAAGTGAGAGTATTCATTTATAGTTAAAAAATCTACAACAGCGCATGTGCATCAACTAGATGAACAAACTGAATTTTAAAGTGGTTTTAGTATAGCAGATCACATCTAGAAATTAAGAGAAATCATAAGAAAAATCCATGAATATAAGTTGCCATTATTCTTTGGATTTGTAGACTATGAAAACACATTTGATTCTATAAGCATTTCTTTCATCATTAATGCATTGGTTCATCAAAATATGAATCCAGGATATTGTCATATTCTGAAGAATATTTATCAAAATGCAACAGTAATGATTAGATTACATAATGATATTAGGAAGGTTAACATTGAAAAGGATGTGTAAAAGATGACTCCCTATCTCCAAAACCTTTTGCAGTTTTTTTGCAAGAAATATTTTATAGATTAAAATGGGAAACTAAGGGAGTAAAAAAAAGCTGGAGATTATTTAAGTCATCTAGATTTTGCAGGGGATATAATAAATACTACAAATTATGCTTCAGAGATTCAGGAAATGTTGATAAAGTTATGAGATAAAAGTAAGAAAGTAGAATTAAAGAGGAATGCTAAAAAAGACTAAAGTAATAGTTAATGAATTTTGTCGGAAGAAAGTAAAGATTGATAATAATGAATTAAAAGAAGTTATCTATGAATACCTTGATCAGATCCTTAATATAGAAGGAAACATAGTGAATGAAATAAACTGGCACAGATCAAACTCTCTTTATCATTGTTCAGTATATATAGACAGCGAACTACTACAATTTCATTAATAAGTGTCAAACTTACTGACCTCACAATTTTGACACAAATCATTTGATGAAATTATATTAATATTTTTATTAGTCATTTATTAGACTAGAGATTATCAACTTAATGAATAATACTTTTGTAGTGTAATTTTTACCACATCACTATCACAGCAAGATAGGGACTAAGAGATTGGGATATGTGCCAAATGAAAGATGCTGTTTTAGCATGAAATGTACATCTTGGGGATCACATGTATGTTTCTGGTCATAGGTTTATGATTACACCCTCCATAAAGTGTTAAAAGTGGATATAAATCAGTTCCTACCTTGCTGTGAGAATGGTGTAGTGAAATTACACCACAGAAATATCATTAAGTGGATAATCTCTAATAAAATTTATTAATATACTTTCATTAAACATCACATGATCACCATTTCTTCAAGGCTTCTCATTGATGAAGGCCACAAACCAGGAAACTAGTCTGGGGATATTGGATGAGTAGGCACTAGTTGGGGATTTTATGCACAAGCCTTCTGGCATCCATTGATTACTCTGGCTGGCACTGAGTGGTACTACTATTATATGGAGAGTTTAACCTATTTTAATATACTTTCATAAAAATGGTTTTCTTCAAAGTTGTGAGGTGGTAAGTTTGACACATATCAATTAAATTATAAGTGTTGGCTATCCACATATACTGAGCCATGATATAGATATGTATAAGAGATTGTGATCTGGGTCAACTGATGAGTGCTGGTTCAGCACAAAATGTTAATCTTGGGGATTATATACCTTATTTACATATCTTTGGTCATATGTTTATGATTACACACTTCCACAAGGTGTTAAAAGCAGATAGATAGAAACCAGTTCCAACCTGACGTAGTGAGGCATTTGTAATTATTTAAAACATTATGTGCAATCTTGAAAATAATATTTTTTTAATTTATTGTCAGCAACAATTTTATTAATAAAGTATGACAATATTTAATATTTAAAAATAAGATAATTTAATAAAAGAAAATCAAAATTTTAAATTTAAATATTCTATAAAATTATAAAGAAAAATCTATTTTAAAAATAAAACCGCATCTGAATAATGTTATTTTTGCAATTCATAATTTAGTTTCCTCGCGCCATGTGATTATATTTGAAAACTAATTGAAATTGACAGATTTGTAGCAAACGAAATTCGTATTTTCTATAACAAAAAAAAAAAATCGGAACTTTAATAATATTACTTCATATATATATATTTGATTATATAAAATAAAAAAATAATCGGATGATTTATTGTCCAGGAGCCCATAAGAAGTCCACGAAGCTTAAGTTCCATATTCTGCCAAGCTTCCAGTGTTCCAAAGAATAATTGATTATAAAATGTAATTATTATTAAAATATCTTCAAATTAGTCCAATATAAAAGAAACCCGTTGCAGCTTATAATCCCAATAAGAAACAAATATTCATATGTTGATTATAATATTCATTATCTAGTTTATCTATTTTTGGGTAGACATATGTGCATAATCATTGGCTCATAGAGTTTAGTTTAAAGCTTACTTGAAACTTTGAGTAGTCAGCCCAGTTATGAAGTAATAGAGTTTTTAAAGGCTAAAGATCATACGAAAATATCACACGATTTATCAAGCTTAATTCAACATTTGAATGAAAAGAAGTAATCCATCCTATCATTTCCCTTCAGCGCCATCTATTATAGGCATGAGTAATCAATGAATATTACTACCAGAAATTCAATGATTCCTCATGCCTGCAATAGATGGTGCTGGAATAAAGTGATAGAGTAAGTGCTATTCTTAATGCTGAGTTAATCATAGTATGATTTTTGATTGAGAACAAAACTGACTATTTGGATAACTTATTCTTTTGGGCTCAAACATCCCTTGACTTTTTGAATATCTGATTCTGAAGATTAAATTTATCTAAAATATTTTCTGTATTTTTTTATTTTTAAGTTACATTAAAATATGAACTTATATTGTGAATAATATTACTATACCTGTTTGATTATAGTTTGACTTTTTTAAAGATAAATTTGCATTTATTATCATTTTTGTTATTAACAAATCACAAGCCATATAGGCTCTTTACTGCTGAATTCACAATATTTGTCTATAACTTTCTGTTCACATGTGTATTTCTTCAATTATGCACTCCCATATATTATCACAAAAATTATAATTTTGGAGTCTTATAGGTCTTCGTTCAACAAGAAATTCGTCCTTAACCATTGTTAGCATTTCCTGTTTTAGACATCTCACAACATCATCTGCCCATTTAATTTTTATAGCCATAATCTTGGGCACAACATCAGGTTCTTTATACCAATGATGCACCTTCTTCTTTTTTAATGTCTTCCAGACTACATCAACATAATATTTTACCGCATGAAAAATTATGTACAGCTCTGCCCTTTCAAACATCCTTAATTCTGCTCATCTCTTTTAGACATTATTTAAGTTCTCATATGCATATATAAGATGTATCTTGGTCATCCAGAAATTATTTTATTTTTTGTAACACTTAGAGTTTAATAGTATAAGTTACATTCAAATACTAAATTCTGTTCTCAGTTTGTGTTTTTATACACTTTGTTTTTTGTGAAATATAATTTCCAAGCTTTTAAACTCAGTTACTCCATCAAATGTGTTGGACTGAATATGGAATTATATATTGAATTGTAATTCATGAGTAATCACAAATATTTGATTGTAATCCTGTTTTTCCAAGGAAGTAATTAAATGTGAATAAGATTTTCAATCTCTCCCTAATCTCTCATTTAGTAAATAAATATTAATTATATAAAATAACTTCAATAATTATATGGTTTATATACACTGAGTGTAACTGAATTCATCTCATAAGTTTCTTAACACAATGTACGTAGCTGATCATAATTTTAAACTGTTTTATAATATTTTGTTATCATTTATTACATTCTAATATGGACAAAATCATTAGTTATTTGAAAGCAATAGCATCTTTTCTTTTATTTACTTATGATATCATTAAAGTCAATTATAGAAATCGCTGAATAAGTAAATAACTCCATGAGGTTAATTATTTAAAGATCAGTTGAGTGTATGAAAAGATCCTACTAATAATACTTCATTAATAATAATAACCAAATGATCACATGATCACCATTTCTTATGTTAGCACATAACTGTTATTAATACAGGCAAAAATCTCCTTACAGTAGTGCCACTCAGTGCCAACCAGAGTAATCAATGGATGCCAGAAGGCTTGTACATAAAATCTCTATCTAGTAGCTACTCATCCAATATCTCCAGATTAGTTTCTGGCTTGTGGCCTTTGTCAGTGAGAAGTTTTGGATCTGAGAGCACTGTATCTAGATCTTAGGGTAATCTTTTAGAGAATCTATACTCTCAATCAAGCTAAAATTGAATAAAATAAGGATATGCTTTTTTCTAAAGTCATTTAATTTGATTTATTTATTTAGCATATGATATTCTCATGTTAATAGTTCTTAACCAATCAAGAGCCACCACCCACCCCCCAGTTATGTAGAGCAGAGGCCAACAGAAACTTGGTAAATTGGACATTCCTTGTAAATATGTACTATGGTTTATGGTAGTCCACATTCAGAGTTTGGAAGTCTATAAATTTCCACTTGTGCAAATATGTAACTACATCTACCCTGGCTCATTCTGATTCTGTTAATCTTTACCAGAATTTTCTTGGAAGGGAGAAACCATGTAATTGGAGGGTAGGGTCAGGTATTTAATTTGATAAAAGTGTGGCATATTAGTTTCTTCCAAAACTGAAACATGGATATTATTTAAATCATGTATTGGTGTTGAGAAGTAGTTATTATAATTATTGTTTGGGTTTAATGATTAATAATTAACTCTCAATAATTTGCATAGTTTGATGCAGTAGTAGAGTGGCTGATTCTAAAAAAACAACGTTGATGGATTGTGACCTGTTCTATTACTTCTAGCATTTAAACTTCTTATAAACTTCCGTAGCAATAAAACCGTTTAATTATTTATACTGTAATTTTAATCTCTAGTAAAATCCGTCAGCATTTTTTTTTTTTGTAAATCTTTATCAAATTTCTAAGATATGCTTTTTAATTTTTTTATTTAACGTCATATAAATTTACGGTACATTGCTTAGAACGTTTTTTGGTAACAAATATTTCTTGGCTTCACAAATGAATCCGAGGAGACTGGGAGACAAATTATTTATAAGTTAATTAGCTTTGTTAAAGTTTATCGTTAATAAAGCCTTTTGTTTTTCTTTCAGAGATTGATGTAAAGTATTATTTTTCCTTTTATAAATCAAAGACTTCGATGTCTATATCGTTAACAATTTCAAAGTTAATAGAAAGATAGTTAGAAAACATGCGATTTCTCAGAATTAATAACGCTCAACTAGTTTCTTCAACGAAAACAACAAAAGGTTTTTGTTTACTCTAAAAATGTTTTTTGGTCGTTATGAAAACAATATTAACTACGAAGTTAGTTTAATTAATATCAGTTTATTGTGTTTGGACAAGCAATTCAGATGCAATAAATGTTATCTTTGTAATTCATTATTTACAACAAGAGTTCACATCACAGACAATTTAGGTTCAATAGCTTGCATTAAGTGAAACTTCTAACATTACAAGTATTGATTAAAATGGTTAATAAGTAATTAACATTAGTTGTATTTATATAGTTAGCTTACAGAGGGAGCTCCATGTTATTCACAGACAGGCTTATTATGAAATATCAGTCAGCTACAGCTGCTTTACAATTATTAGGATTTCATAATTATGTTGATAACTGATTACTTATAACAACTCAATGTGCCTCATATTTGATTTAGGTTCTAGCAACTTCCAGTTATGAATGTGGACTTGCCTCATTGTGTTAACTGTATAGTGGATAATCAGTGTACTGTCTTTTAGTTTGGAAGTTGTTGTTTTACCTTACGTCCAAATGGTTGACTATTTAAAGCCAAATCTCTTTACATAATGGGAACCCTCAAATTCACTGAGCATTGACCCATTCTTATCATTGGATATTTGTTCTCTACTTGTATATCCATTGGTCTGTGACGATGAATGTTCAGTCTAATCAGGATTACATGAATCTGGACAGTCCATTATTTGTAGGCAGGGTGAGATATAATCAATCTGTAAATTATAATATATAATCATGATAAGAGTCCTGCTTTTTTTGATTGGTAACTACAGTTATGGCTTGTATTCTTATCAGTAGGTTATTTTTTAAATCTGCATTTAAATAAAAAGTAAAGGATTTTACTGCTTAGGAGTTTATATGACATCTAAGTTCCAGAAGTAATAAAACTGGATCAGGATTTCTGGACATTGACCTTATTCACAACACAATTATTTCTGAATTTTGCTTTTTTCTTAATTTAAAAAAAAAAAGAGACAAATTTAAAATTTCCCACAGTTTAAATTTAACGGCTTAAACAAAAATTGGAAGTAAAATCCATTTTCAGTTATTATTAACAGGAATAAACATAAAAAAATATATTATAAAAAACTATTTTCTTTTAAATATTTTTATTCATATAAGTGCACTAAAAAGTAAAAAATATTTTTTCTCCAACTTTCACAAATAATAACATGGATAGCAACCAATTCACAAGCCAAATTTCCAAAGAATTATTTTGTCAAAGTGAATCAGCTTACAAAAATAAATCCAAGCAGGATCTACCCAGAAGTAATCATTAAGAAATTTGGGTTTGAACCTGAAAATAAAGCCTGAAACTAAAAATGTAAAAAATTAGATAGGTGCTTATATCCTATGCACATGTTTATGGGAACCACCAAATGGGATGCAGGTGATCCATGACAACCTGTCTCATGAGTAGGTATGGTTGCATTTCCAGATATAATCTGACAGCTTGTCTCATGTCTGCATTAGGTTGTAGCAGCTTTCATTCCTGAATGTGGACTTTGTCTCACTGAATTACCATTTAGTTTTGACTATTGTTATCTGTTGGAGAATGTGGATTCTGTCCTTCCGCTTTGTGGCTTTGACAGTTGTTGTCTCCTACCATTCTCTGATACAGTAGTTCTCCAAATGGATTGATTATTTCTTGCCAACTACCCATCCATAATGGAAACATTGAGATTCAATGATCATCATCACTTATTGTCCCATCTCGCCATTGCACATATATTACCTATTTGTATGTAGATTGGTCAGTGGAGATGAATACTCAATCCAATCTAGATAAGATGGAATCTGGGCTAGTTTATTGTTTGAAGTCAAGATGGGATATGGCACATTTTAAAAGCTTGCAAATAATGTCCACTTTCTTGTATAAATATCAAAATCTAACTTGTGAATTATCTAATCATTAGATTAGAAAAGGTCATTTTTATTTCATGAATAGATTGGAATTGATAAATAAAACTTGTCCTATTTGCAAATTTATTTAAATTGTCTTTAGACTTAGTTGGTCTGCCTCATGCTTTATTTGTGAAAGATGAAAAAAAAATATTATTTTTTATTGCATTTATGTGATTAGAAGCATTTCTTAATTTTATATATTATAATGGTAGAAAAATGATAGCGATGAGAAATACCCAAACTTTGGATGCCAAATCTGTACTGGTAGAAAAGTGAATATTCCCTAGCTATGCCAAAATAGTAATGGTTTAAAAACAAGAACATGAGAATTTCTCTTGTTAATGCCCCAAGTCTTTGAGCAAGTTAAATCTGTAACAGTACACAATAAGGAAAGGTTTAATCAATCTATTTACTATAATTTAATACCAACACATATGAATACTAAAATCTGTAATGGAATAAATTGATCACATGAGAAAGTTGATTTTTTATGCTCTTTGAATTGTATAAAGCTAAAATCTATAATAATATTAATTGTACAATACCAAATCTGTAATAATGTTGATAGGCTAGCTAAAATTAGTAATGCTACTCAAGTTATATATTTGTCTACACAATATAAAATAATATATTTGAAAATTACGACAGATATATTAAATTAATAGTTTATAATGATATTCATTCATAAATAACCCTTTTATTACTATGTGATAAATTTATACTCTTTTCAAGAATGAATAAATTTATTAAGCTTAATGATTACATAAAATTTTATTATGATAATTTACTAACTAGATCTTATTTCACACAATCACCATCTCTTATACTAGCACATAATTGTTATTAAACAAGACAAAACTCTCCATACCATCCTATGCCAAACAGAGATCTCAGATTCAAGGCTCCTCACTGATGAAGGCTACAAGCTAGAAACTAGTATGGGGATATTGAATGAGTAGGCACTAGATAGGGATTTTATGCACAAGCCTTCTGGCATCCATTGATTACTCCGGTTGGCACAGGGTGGCACTACTGTATGGAGAGTTTTGCCTTCTTTAGATCTTATATCGCTGAATGTTCATAAAACATTTGACCCACTTTTAATCACTACTAAACTATAGTACAATAATAAAATTTATTTGCTAATTAGATTCTATATGTTTATGTTCACAAGAGATTCTAAATTATGATTACTATATCATATATCTATTAATTTGAATAAGACTCTTTAACTCAAATTTAATAAATAATAATTTTATTCATAAAATTAATAAAAAGACAATAACTATGCTGTAATAACTTAAATCAATGTATATACATCTGTTTAAACCTATAAGATGGTGCAAAATATTAGATTTTCTCAAACCACAAGAAAAATTCATTTATCTTTTGTCTTCAATAGATGATATAGATGGCAGAAGAAGCTGTAAGCTGGCTGTAGCAAAGAAATTATTTTTTTTAATTTTATATAGGCATTTTTAGTTTTATAGAATTATTCTAATGTATTTTGTTTATATACATATATATATAAATCACATAAAAGAAAATATTAATGTGTTTATTCATGTATTCACTGAAGTAATGAAAATAAAAAAAGGTATATATTTTTTCTAAAATAAAATAAATAGTGAAATGACTTGCTTTCATTAATATTAAACACCCTTTGGATGATATTCTTTTTTTCAATAATTATTTTCTTTTCTAGAATTATAATAATGGTATTTTTATGAAAAAAAAATAGGATCTCTCTAATTGTTTTGATATTTTAAAGTATCAATTTTTAGTATGTTCTAAAATTTTATAAAATGTTTAGCATTGGGCTCAGAAAATATTTTAATATATAAAATACTACACATTGAATTTGAAAAGGATAATAACAAAAGAATAAAGGGTGTGTACTTTTAACTCTGAGGTGGAAAGGTATACTGTAAAATTTATTTACAAATTTTAAAATGTGATTGCATATGGTGCTCAGAAAAGGAAAAATGACTGCTAGAATACTATCAAATTGCAAAATGTAAAGTTTTTTGATTGTTTACAATCTTGTTTGTTTGTTTACATTTTTTTTGGTAACATAATAATTGAAATTGTGTAGTTAGAACAATGTTGCTATACTGTACTCAATTTGATTCAATAAATAGGATTAATCAGCTTATGACATATGACTGCTCAAATATTGTATGACTCTCAAACAATTGAATATATGATTATAAGTATTACCAATATAGATACATGCAAAAATTGTATCACCATAGTTAATGTTTAACCAAATCAATAAAGTATTAGCGATTTGTTACCATGACAACACTCAATTAGATAATAAATGGAATCACCATAGGCAATGCTTAAATGAACCAATAAAATATCAGCAATCTGTTGTCAAAGCAACCCTCAGATTATATACATATAATGCCCAGTTAGCTGTTGGTACTTGTGGTTTATTTAGGTAAAGGTTTGGATTTAATTTTTCATGTCTGGATAAAAAACTTCAATTTTTTTTTTTTGTTTAATATTATGAATAAGGCTACAAACAATGGCTAAACTTATACTGCATCTGAATAGAAGTATAAAAAGCAGGTAAAATTTAATATATATGTATTAAAACATTTTTACTTTGAATTCACAGTTTGTAATGGCATAACATTAATCTTCAAATTTGTATTTAAAAATGAATAAAATAATCGTCACATTAAAAGTTTAAGAACTAAGTAAAAGCTGTAAACATTAAAATGAATTCCCTGCAAGAAACTTTCACAAGCAATTAGTGGATCGGCTGAATTATGCAAATAATTTAGCAACCCATTTGATAAGGTCAGTTTTAATGGTGCAGCAGTAGCGAACTATTTATCACCCGTCATCAAATATTAATGAAATATCAGCAGAATATTTATACTAGCTATAATAATAATAATAATAATAATAATAATAATAATAATAATAATAATAATAATAATAATAATAATAATAATAATAATAATAATAATAATAATAATAATAATAATAATAATAATAATAATAATAATAATAATAATAATAATAATAATAATAATAATAATAATAATAATAATAATAATAATAATAATAATAATAATAATAATAATAATAATAATAATAATAATAATAATAATAATAATAATAATAATAATAATAATAATAATAATAATAATAATAATAATAATAATAATAATAATAATAATAATAATAATAATAATAATAATAATAATAATAATAATAATAATAATAATAATAATAATAATAATAATAATAATAATAATAATAATAATAATAATAATAATAATAATAATAATAATAATAATAATAATAATAATAATAATAATAATAATAATAATAATAATAATAATAATAATAATAATAATAATAATAATAATAATAATAATAATAATAATAATAATAATAATAATAATAATAATAATAATAATAATAATAATAATAATAATAATAATAATAATAATAATAATAATAATAATAATAATAATAATAATAATAATAAACACTCTGTAAATTATAATAATTTTTTTTTTCTTTTACCTTTTATCAATTTTTCTTAAAGTAATAAAAAAGTATGAAATTTTAAATTTTTTAAAATTATATATATATAATGATAATGTTAATTCGATTTAAATTTAAGTATTAAATTGAACGTGTATATAGAGATGTCACGTGTGGTATTAGGTAAAAGATTAAAATATGACCTGTTTGCTGCGTCACTTTTTGGGTGCCCTCCCCCCAGAAAAAATACAACAATAGCCATTATGGGAATATAGTATAATCATAATTAGTAGGTGGCTTAATAAAGTCAAGTATATAAAATCAAAAATTACTTAGAACCTATTTATTTTTAAATTTTTCTGCCTTTTAAAGGTGTTCCTTATTTCAACATCAATACAGTCACAGAGAAATCCAGATCATCTGTTCTCACCATGTGGGCATTTTCCCACCAATGTTGATTCATAAAGTGAGGAAGAGAAGTAAACCCTTGCATCTCTATGCTCATTTTGACAGCTTGATAATTTTTAGTTATTTATTTAACAGGTGGATTTTTTAGATAGCTTAACTATAAATAAAATATTTTAAAGAAATCTATAGAGACTTCAATCATGACAAGGAATCATTAGTATTTTTATTAAATCAATCAATTCTGCCACTGTGCCATAAATTTGACAGCCATTAACTTTGTGGTTTACCGTTTGTGTTTGCTTACATCTACATAGATCAGTAGGTGTTGAGTTACATTTATGAAGTAGATGAGTGCAATAACAATGGGTTGTCCTCAATATGTTGATGTGACTTCACTAATGTATGGAAAATCAAATTGAGATAGCTTTACTGTTTGATCCAGAAGAAAAAATATTGGAATCTTATAAAAAAAGTCATTTTCTTTTGCCACAATATCTGGTAATATATCCAGAAGTGGAGTTGGACTGGGCATATTGCTAGAAGAGATGATAATAGATGGACAATTGAAATCTTAAACTGGATTCCAAGAGATTGTCAAAGACCCAAAAAGAGACCACATGTGAGATGAATGGATGAAATAAGAAAGTGTGCATGGGTGATGTGGAGAAGAGAAGTTAAAGATCAGAGAAAATGGATTGAACTTGGAGAGATCTTCATCCTGCAGTGGATTGATAATGGTTGATGATGATGATCTAGAAGAGGAATTTTGATTTGAGACAAGTCTCTGGTGTTAAAATTGTATAATGAGCTGCTGTCAAGTTTGATATAGTTTTTTTATATATTTTCTGTGAGTCAACTTGTCTTCTGATATCTGGTGAAAGAATATTAAAAAAAAAGAGGGCTATTACAGTAACATGCACTTGAGTATACTAATGGTACTTCTCATGATAATAATTAATTGAATATCCAGAAGTTTAAGTATGAGAATTTTTTCCCACTCAGGAGTGCAAAATTTACTAGTAGGATATGCTAGTGATATGAAAGGTGTCTATGAAGTTCCTAAATCATAATTCCAAATAATCATAGCTAACTTTTCAAAAAGATTATTTGTAAAAATTATTTTACATCTAATATTGGATATATGAGAAAAGTAATGTTAAATATAGTAACAAAGTCACTTCTAAATAGTTTCAATAGAATTATGTTGCAATTTATTTTTGCAAGAGGTTATATATAGATTATGAAATGATTTTCTATTGTTTAGATGAAAAGTTGAGCATACTGTCTACATATTATTATATAACAAATTGACCCCTGATGCAATTTCTTTTCACAATACTGGAAACATTTACTTGGATGACTATACTATATAAAAAAACAATGGTCAATCACTTTGCTGGATAGCTGTATTCTGATTCAAACAATTCCCATCATTTGTTAAGATATAATATAAGATTGATGGATTTCAGATGGAAGTAACAATCTAGGAAATTAGTAAAACATGTTTGATTTAAAATATATATATCCTCTAAATGTAAATGATTTTTTTATGTAGTGTAGCCAAGTGAAAGACATATCTAACTCTATGATTGTAGACTTGCATCAATTCAATTTGATTACATATATTTGTGGTGTTAATTAATAACCTATTGTATCTTAAAAGCAAACTCCCTATATTGTATTCAATAGCAACATCTGTTTAGGATCAAGTAACATAAAATGTTATAGCAGAAAGGTACATTATTAACAAAATAAAAGTCATAGATCACATGACCCTGTCTCTTAAGCTTGTAAGTAATAAACAATGAGAATTGCCAATTCCTCTATAAGCTTTATGATAAATGCTTAGCTAGAGCCAGCACTTAAAATATCTCTGTCAGGAACCTCTCCCCAAATCCCTGACCATGATTTTGTGCTTTGGCACTCCTCAGAGAGGTGTCAGGGTAGGTTCAGACACTAGACACTGACAGAGATATTTTAAGGGATGGCTCTGGCTAAGCATTTATCATATAGCTTGTAGAGGAATTGGCAATCCTCATTGTTTATTACTTACAAGCTTAAGAGATAGGGTCATGTGATCTATGACTTATTTTGACTATTTATAGTCTCTGCCATAAGTCTTATGCAATTTTATATTGCTAAGACTACTAATATATGGTATGGCTGAAGATCTATCAGCCCAATATAGCTATTTGAGTTGGATAGCTGGGTTTGAAGACATGTAGATGTCTGAAAATTTCAGATTTTCCACTCAATAGATAACTTTTAGATAAGTGCTTGGCTTTGGGTTGGTATTTTTAGATCTAGTGTCTGAACCTACTCTTACACCTCTCTGAGGAGTGCCAAAGCATGAAACCATGGTCAGGGGTTTGGGGAGAAGTTCCTGACAGAGATATTTTAAGTGCTGGCTCTGGCTAAGCATTTATCATAAAGCTTGTAGAGGAATTGGCAATACTCATTGTGTACATTATTAATATCTGAGCAGTTTCAGCTTCTTTGAACATTGTTGCAAAAAGTGAACTTAAATAACACACATACCAAAACACACATAACATACATACTTTTTGAATGAAGAATGATTGTTTTGTGGCCTATGGAAATTGAAAAAAATTAAAAACAAAAGTATGGATTGTTTTGAAGATGTATATGCTTGGAATAAAGTAAAAGTATCAGCAAGATAAAAAAAAGCCTAATGGTTTTATTGCTCAGGAGTTCATAAGAAGTCTGAGCACCAGAACTGTTAGGGCTAGAATTGCATTACCATGGCACCAAACTGCACAGATCGTCAAGAAAATGAGATTAAATGGTATTCTTAAGAAAGAAAAAAGGCAGACTGAAGCTTTTAGACCTGATGAAGTGAATCAATAAATTTGCGTTATTATTAAAAGCTATTAAATTATAAACAATGAGGATTGCCAATTCCTCAACAAGCTTTGTGTTAAATGCTTAGCCAGAGAAAGCATTTAAAATAACTCAGGAACCCCCAACCCCTGACCATGGTTTCCTGCTTTGACACTCCTCAGAGAGGTGCCAGGGTAGGTTCAGACACTAGATCTAAAAATACCAACCCAAAGCCAGCATTTAACTAAAAGTTATCTATTGAATGGAAAATTTGAAATTTTCAGACACCTACATGTCTTCAAACCCAGCTATCCAACTCAAATAGCTCTATGGGGCTGACAAATCTTCAGCCATACCATATATTAGTAGCCTTAGCAATATAACATTGCATAAGACTTAAGGCAGAGACTATAAATAGTCAACATAAGAGTCATAGATCACATGACCCTATTCTCTTAAGCTTGTAAGTTATAAACAATGAGGATTGGGTTCCTGACAGAGATATTTTAAATGCTTTCTCTGGCTAAGCATTTAATACAAAGCTTGTTGAGGAATTGGCAATCCTCATTGTTTATAACTTACAAGCTTAAGAGAATAGGGTCATGTGATCTATGTCTCTTATTTTGACTATTAAATTATAATCTTATAAAAAGTTATAATATTCCAAGATGACTACTTTTAACCAAGTAAACTTGAAGTATTAACAAATAATCTGTCAGTGTAAATACATGAAGTTGTAAAGGACATTATTATGCAAAAGACTATTGAAGAATTAGAAAATATTGTAATTTTATCATTTCTTAAACATGTGGGTATATATTAATTTATTAAACAAACTTTTCTTAGCTTTGCTGTAGGTAGTTACACATTAGACCTGCTGTGAAATATCCTACATGTATTATTCCAGCAATAACTTTCGAACTTTGCGATCTCGTAAAATAACACCTAAATATGTTCTTCGACAACTTGATCACTCAATATTTTGAATATAAAATAAGCAACCTATAATTACATTTAATGGAAAGGAAAACAATTAAAATTTTATTAATATAAATTTATTAAAAAAATAACTAAAACCATAATCACTAGGGCAGACTAAATTTTTTATGTCATCCAAAATGCAAAGGAAAGTTTACCTTTTTGTACAGACTCCACCACATAAATTTGACCATGTAAAATTAACAGTGAAAATATTTTGACTAACAACTTTCTTCTAATCGGAATATTATCTAATATTCACTTTAAAAATTTTTTTTTTTTTTTTTAGAAGATTGCAAATATGTTTAATTCGGTCTTTATTTAGACATTTGTTTTTGCCATCGACTTTGATTATTGCAAGTACCATGCTGCAAACTACTGTTTTGCATCTGTTTCAAATTGTGTGTATGTTTGTGTATATAAAATTGAAACATTGGAAATTTAATTCATAAATGTATTATAAAAATCAAAAGTTTTCAAAGTTTTTAACAACCAAACAGAAAAATATATATAAAAAATAATACTATAATATATATGCCAACATAATATCATTTTATTGTTTAGCTTATATAATATTCTATAAGCAGATCAGTTTTCTGATCTAGAGCCATGTACACCTGGGTCTCTTTTTACACGGACTTCTTTAATGCGATTTTGAAGTTACGCGATTCACATTATATCGGAAGTCGAACTCCGATAATGCGCTATTACTTTAAATAATAAATTTCGTGCACTTATGTCATATTGAAAGTAATAGCACATTATTGGAATTCGACTTTCATCTTAGTAATTTCAATATTTTCAGTGCTTTATAATAGTAGGATTTTATGCAATAATGAAATTAAAATCATGATTTCCACATTTTATGTATACACACATTAAATTTTACAAGATTATAATGTAAATTTGTTCAAACATTGTGCATGTTAATTTTGCATTTTAAATCACATTCTGTTTTTGCTTTTTAAAAAAGAACGTAATCAATTATTAATCATTTAGTATCCGCAAGTTTATTTTTAAAAGGTGAGTAATAGCAGTGGGCACAATTAAAATTGAAAATTAAAAAATTAAAGACAAAAATAAGAATTTAATTTTTAGTTGTTAGATTAATTACTAATTACGTTGTCACCAGAAAACCATTAACACAACATGAGAGTGATGTTGGCGCTAGTTGTATTTCATCTTGTGAAGAATCTGATTTTTTACCAGTTTGCAAACGAACCTGTTTAACGGCAAATAGTGATAATAATTAAAACGTGTATAAAAAAATGTAAATTACTGTAAATTATGCATAAAAATATAGTGGTTTGAATAAAATTAAATATTATAGTTAAAAAAAGTTTGTCTTGTATCAATTTTTTTTAAATTTGAAAATTTTTATTAGTCATATTTTATTTCTTTATTTTTTTTTTTGCGTGAATTTTATAGTAATTTTACGTTGGTGCTTTGACTTTACGTGATTTTTGAAAAAGCACAGTCCATATCCCCCCCCTTTTCTAGGTAAGTTATGTCTATTTTTGCACGATTTCATTTGTGTGTGTTTTCTGAGGAACCTATCTATCGTGTAAAACGAGACCCAGGTGTATAGTGAGATGAAGAAATCAGTATGTATCAGATGGTAATGCATTTAAATTTCATTGTCTGACCATTTTTTGATTTTATCCAATAAGACCTTAGGATTCAAAACTAGAATCAAAGCAGTTATACATCTGCTGACAATCTTTGGTTCTCCTTTTTATGACAATCCATCATGCCTGATGGCACTGATGTTAGCCAAAAATAGTTTAAAATGCTGTTTTTTGGGCACAACTTCTCAATTAGCTAGCATCAATCGAGTCTTTTGGCTAATGTTAACCTGCCAACATGTTTTGCGATCATTTACTGTTGCAATTCACACTAAGACAACCTGGTCATAGATAGGGGTTGTTTACCATCTATACAAATTCTGAGTCTTAACATGTCATTACTTTTTTATGATAGGGTTTGAATTTTTTGAATGAATACTATTTATCTAAGATATGTTAATGTTTTTATTTTTGAACAATAAAGGAAGTAGTGTAAAGTTCTACAACTTTTCCCACTGTAACAAAGCTGTCAACTAACCTGTTCATGTGTGTGAGTCATGAAATTTGGTTCTTTTTCAGAGGTACAGCTAAAATCTTGTTCCTTGCAAGATTTCACATTACTGTAAAAAATGGCTGTTGCTGCTGAAAATCAGACTTTCAAGCTGTCATTATTGCCCAAAATAAAACCGTCCGCTGTGGCATTCCTGCAACAGAAAGGAATTCTATCATCAGATGGATGCAGTGTTGAGTTAGTTAAAGCACTGCATGTGACCTACTTTTGTAGCAGGGATGACATGAGTGTTGGTCTTTTTGTGCAGAGTTGAAATCGAGTGTATATGCGCGAACATCAAGCATGGATCCAGCATTTATTCTGAGTGCTGGAAAGGTTATCGAACTTGTGTTTTGGAAGCAGCAGGATATCAACATTTTTGAGTCAACCACAAGTTCAACTTTGTGGATCCTGTCAGTGATTTTCACATGCATACAATCAAACATCTTTGGTGCAGTCTGAAATGGTGTAAGAAGTGAATACGCGGAACACCAAGAACTGGAATTGATAGCTATCTATCAGATGAAAAAGGACCAAGATCTGTTCTCACAAAATTAGAAATTGTTCAATTTCATTTCTTTGTTTATGTTTTGATTTTGATGTACTAAAAGTAACATTACTTGAGAATTGCAGTCAATATTTCTTTCACTTTTTTTTGGGAAGGAAATTACGTTTTTTCATCGGAATGTAAAGTGAATGAATATTTATTATTGTTTTTTTTTTTTTTTTTAAAAAAAAAAAACCTTAATTATTTGAAAATAGAAGAAAAGAAATTTCTATGTTTGAAATTAATAAATAAATTATTAAAAAAGTTTGTCTGTGTATTTGTTTTATTTGTTATAATATGTAAATAAAATGTAGTGGCCCAGTAATGTTATATGAAGACATTTTGTTGGAAGAACAACACCATCAAGCAGGATGGATTGTCATACAAATGATTACCCAATCTTTAAATTATTTGTCTACAATCAAACTAAAAGCCTAAGATTTTGAACTCAAGGCAATAACTTGTGTAGATATTTAGATCTGATTCCAGGTTAATAATATAGTAATCTCAATTTTTAAAAATTCTATTTATTGTTTATTTCTGGATGAAAACATTATAAATGATATTAGAAGTCATTTATATATTTTCTCAGTGTTTGCAGTTACACATTTAAAAAAAGAGAATCAGTAATGAAAATTATAGATATATAAGATTGTGTGTATAAGTAATGCAAATTAATAATTAAACAAAAAACTTTTGTGTAAAGTTTATAAAATTCAAATATATTTATGAATATGTTAGAATATTTGAAATTTAATGAAGTTTAAAATCTATATCTGTAATTAGAAAAATTGTATATCTAATAAAGATGTAGAATCATTTTTGTATTTATTAAATAAGCATTCTTTGAAGTGAATGTTGGTTGAAGACATATGGAACTTGAAAACTACATTTATCTAATTAATATATTTAAGCACATTGATTCTCCAAAATGCAACATAAATAAAAGACTTTATATAAAAAAAATAAGCAATGATAATGAATGAAATCTTGTATGAAAAATAAAATTTAAATTCACATTATATAAAAATGTCATTAAAGAGATAGAGCTTAAATTGAAAAAGAGGCCTTAACGAATAATTATTTTACTAAATACATTATTAAAAAAGTTGCTAACTTGAGGTTTAAATATTATATAAAAATCTAATAATTATATATTTTAAAAAAAATATATTTTTATTGATAGTCTGCCATTTTGACTTTTATGTAAGAGAGAATATTTCTTGAATCACAATTTATTAAAGCATTATTGAGAAAAACTAATGACAATGTACATTTTAAAATTTATTTTTGGTGCACTTCATGTTTTAGTATTAAAGTTTCTTTTATTTATAGGATTTCTAACCAATAAAACATAGATATTTTTGCCATTGCTGATAATTTTTTTAAAAGTACTTAGCAAAATTATTTATTTTATGTAAATGCAATGAAATTAAATAAAAATTGATAAAGAAATTTAATATGCAGATGATTGCTGAAATTTTAATTATGTAAATGATTAAATATTTTTTTCTGATACAGATAAGATGTATTTTTTATGTTTATAATCAAAGCTGCCATTACCTGGAAACAAACTATCAGATTATTGATTTAAAATTGAGAAAGAAAATGATATTTTAACTTATATTCAGTAACCTTTGATTATATACAGATGGTTATTAACTTCACAATGCATGAAATCATTCCCCCTCAAAATAATTTACAGTTGCAATGAGTTAATTTAACAATTATGATTAATAGTTAAGATTTTACTTCATTAACGCTTAAAGTAAATTAGTATATGTATGTGCTCTGCACACAGATAATGAAGCTATTAATTGTCTATGAAATTATTAAAATTTACCACCAAGTGCTTTTGGGACAGTTTATAGTCCCATATTCATGGCAACTGTATTCAATTGATAACTATAATACCAATGCAAATTTTATGCAAATTTATGCAGATGTTACATGGACCATTTTTGAGATAGGGAACCATAACTTGTGCAAATACGAGGCAGATAAAAGAAAAAATCTTATCAATTATATAAATGATTTAAGAAAAATAGGACACACTTATTCATCCATCAACAGAAAGGTCAACAAATTTTTCTATAAAATAAACCACATCTACAAGAAAGAAAACAAACCGAGAATCCTAATCCCATACATTCACTCTATAGCCAAAAGCCTCATTAATAAACTATCAAGTGACTTTGAAGTCGCTTTCCGTTCACCTCCCAGCTTCAATAGACCGATAAGACAGGATCAAACCTGAACTCACCCCTCAAGTTGTGTACAAAATCACCTGCCCCCAAAGAAATTGTATGGCAACATATGGAGAGACCAAAAGTAACATTTCCACCAGAGTATCTCAACACTGATACCTTTATAAGAGAACCAAAACAAAGCTTGAAGGTAATTCAGTTTTCGTGGACATGAAAGAGCCACTGAACAACTTTTCTACCCACCACAGCCAGTGTTATTTACTCTGAAACAAATGACACCAAACATAAAGTTAGGGAAACTTACTACATCATAAGTGACTCATCAGCAATCAACAGAAGAGAGGCCTGCTTTTCTCTATCTCAAAAATGGTCCATGTAACATCTGCATAAATTTGCATAAAATTTGCATTGATATTATAGTTATCAATTGAATACAGTCACCATGAATATGGGACAATAAACTGTCCTGAAAGTGCTTGGTGGTAAATTTTAAGAATTTCATAGACAATTAATAGCTTCATTATTTGTGCACAGAGCACATACATATACTAATTATGATTAATGTACTTTAGTTATAAGCAGAATGACACTGATAAAAATTTTAATCCATAAAATTGATTAAGTGAATATATTTTAACTAATGTACACATTTTACAATTTAATATTATGAAATATTTATAATAAACTTTGTTGTTGTATGTGATCAAAGTATGTTTTTGATTACTTACTATACTAAATAAAACTCGTATTTGTTTTGCTTTTGTATTCATTAATGATAAAAATCTTCTTAGCTTTGGATATGTTATAAATAAAATCACTAATTGTACTTTTTATATTGGACTATTTCCATCATCTAATATATGTATTGAATGTCTTTAGAAAAATTTAACTTTATTTAAATATTCCAAATACATTCAACTGTAATCTTATTTTAATTCTATAATCAAAACAATATTGTATACTGTATCAACATCACCATTTTATTTTTGATTGATGTAGCATTAATGAAGTCACTTCCTATGATATTATCAATCTTACAAAATGGCTGCCATTTTGAAAAAATGGTGGCTGTTTTTAAGAAAAAAGTTTGGCACTTTTTTAAAAGATCGTTATAGTGATTACAAATTAAAAATGATTACTATGATAAATCCTTGCATAAAGGTATTATAGCTAACCAGTGTAAAGATGTATTTGGAGCTATGCGATTAAAATAAAAGGGGTAGTAATAGTAAACTGAAGTGATACATGTATGCAAATACATATATATGTGCGTGTATATATATATATATAATTAAAACAAACTGATTAAAAATGAATGTAATGAAATTTTTAAAAAAGTAATAATAATAAAACAAAATGAATAAAAAAGTAAGTATTAAAACATTTATATATATATTTAGAAAAATCGATTTTTATATGCACTTGATAGAATAAGCAAACAAAACAAACTTTTTTTTGTAGGGGGAGGGGGAGAGATGTATTTTTTTCGAAGGGGTTATTTCCCCTTAACTAATAAAAAAAAAAGCCATTAGACATCCACTAAAATTTAAATTAAAAATTTATTGAGAATATTTTTTTACTTCTAATAAACTATATATTTTTTCAAGTCTTTTGAAAAAAAAAATTCAGTCTAGCTTTCAAAAAGTATTTACGCTACAGTTCTTAAAGAGTTATTATCTATTACTTTTAGTTTGACTGGTATTCATTTTCTGTTGAATTTCTCTTTTCAAGCATTATAGCTGCTATTTCAGTTAGGAATTTATTCAGTACCAGTCACTTCTAAATAAAATCATTTGAATTAACTAAACTGTAAGGAATATTGATTTGTAATATATATATATGTCTTATTAGCATCAAAATATATGCTTAAACTGAAAGAAAGAATATTTCAATACTCTCATCTAGCGTTGTCGCAATTTATTACAGTAATTTAAAAATAAATAATAATAATAATAAATCTTTCTTTATATGTCACTGCTTAAATTGTCATCCATATGTTTGATTTTTAAGAAGTGTGATCAATAAACACCCCAGTATTTTCCAAATATCTTTATAGATCATTTAATCCATGTAAATTTTCTTATATAAATAAATTATATTGAAGGCAATACTAATATCGTATATTCGAAGAAAACATTAAAAATATAACAGTTCCTTTCTGTTTACTATCGAAAATGTTTCTATTTAATATTTTCAATCTTTTCCCCAATACACGATATTAATATTGCATTTAATTTATCATATTTCACTGATATAGCTATCATGCATAAACGGCTTATTTCTGTGTTTTTGTACAAAAATAGCGCCACCAAGCGATGTACAGTGGCTAATTAAAGAGTATCGTTATTCATCATCATCATTTTCAACTATTATTGATCCAATGCAGAATGAAGATTAGTTTTCCCAATCCACTCCATAGTACACCAGCAAACTTCTTATTTCATTCATGCATCTTACATATGGTCTCTTTCTAGGTCTTTTACAATTTTTTGGGACACAATTTAAAATTCCAAATGTTCATCTATTATCATTTTATCAAGAAAATATGCCTAAGCCAATTCCATTTTACTGTCATAATTCTTTCAATTTTGTCAGTAATACCTCTTTGATTTCTCACTCACATATTTCACTTTTGATTTCTACTTGTTATTTTAAAATACACCTCTATTAACTTCATTGAATAGTCTGTAATGTCTGAATTTCTCTTCTGGTAAATATTCTAATTTTACATCCATAAGTAAGAATGGCTAAAGATTCAAACACATAGGCATGTTTACTTTTAATATTAGCTTATTCCTACCAAAAGCATTTCATCCAACTTTAATTTTATGATTAATTTCATTTATGTTTCCATATCTATTAATAATCTGAGCATGGTATTATAGTTGTTAACTCCTACTAATTCATGATTATCTAACTTTATTTCTTTTTCTGAGAAAAAAAATCAATGGAACATTAATTTACTTCTTTTAACATTTATTTTCAATTCTATATTCTTAATTTCATCTGATAACTTTTGCAAAATTTTCTGAAGCTCTGAAGCATTATCTGCAAAAACAACCACATTTTGTGCAAAATTTAAAGTATTTAAATAATTTCAATTTACTTAATTTCCTTAGTTTACCATTTTAATCACTTAGCACATTGACATTGTCTATTGTTAACCCTGGTGGCAGTTTTTGTCAAGCATCAATCTTTGATTTTAGTATGAAAATCTTTATTCTATACTAAAACTCAATAAATTGAACTTGATTTCTTAAAATTTAAGTTTACAAATGAAAAACATTTTAATAACTCATATTTCAAACTTCACAAGTATTAAAAATGAGTTTGTAATGAGAACCAAGGAATGTTTTAACACTGAATGATAGGCCAAAAAACAATATAAGTGACAACTTCAGAAAGTCAACAAAGTCTCCATTGGTTTAAATTTATTTCTAAAATATCAGTGAATAAATGTTAATCTCTGATAAATATATCAAATTCTGCTTTAAAATATTAAAATTGCTTAAAATTTTTTAGAATCTATACAAAAGAGAACAAAGTTCAAGTGATATTATTTTAATGAGTTGATCTTGAAAACATTATATTTATATTACTTTGAGATTATTACTCTAATTATACATTCATTAAGTAAATAAAATACTCTCAATCCAAAGCACAAGACAAAACATTTTTTGAGAAAAGTATTAATCTTGATGTATTTACTTAATATTAATGCTTACATTTACATATTTCATTATTTGACTAGATGACAATTAAAATAATATAAAGCAATTTAAAATATAGCTTTAAAAGTAATATGATTGATTTAAAAATTCATGCTTTCTTTCCAAAGTGCTTCAGATAAGCCTCTATAAAAGAAATTGAGGTATAAAGAGAGAAGTTGGTCTATTCCTTTCTCTAAAAAGGTTTTGGCTTGCACTTTGGATTGAAAATATTTCTTTTATTTAATAAAACACTAGTTAAGAGTATTAATCTCAATTCATTACATAATGTTAATCATTGGAAATGTTTATACTTATATATATATAAAATACATATTTTGCGGGTTCAACCCGCAAAATATGTATTTTATATATTTAACCCGTGCAAATCTTCGTTTTAACATATATATATATATAATTTCAAACAAAATAATATCTAATAAAGCAAAACTCTAAAAATAACTGTACAATGTTCAATATACCAATAAATAACTAAACAAAAGCTGCATTGAGTCTATGGCATCATGCAATAAGCTTTTATTTATTTATTTATTGATACAGAAAATTGTGTTATTTTGGGTTTTTTTTTATTATACATATATGTAGTAGAAATTTAAGGGGAAAATTCTCTATGTATTTTTATAAATAATTTACAGCTATGATATAATAAAATAAAGTGCCAATTAAAAATAGATATGGCAAGCTGAAATTATGTCAATTAACAATTGAATTTGTTTGAAATATTTAAAGCCAAAAATGAAGTTACTTTTAGCTTATTATATAAATTTATATACGGATTATAAGTCAGACAATAATACTATATATGTGGAATGAAAAGTATAACAACTTACCAAATATTTTCATCATCAAATAAAGTTATTCATAAGTTTTTAACTTGCAATATCCACTTTTAATTGGAATGGTACTTTATTACATCACATATGCAAATCATTTCTAAATATGCATCAAAAATTTGCATTCAATTTTTAACATTTAAATCTATAACCCTGTAAAAATCTTTTTTTTTAGGATCTGTACATATGTGTGTATTATATAATATTTTATCTTTGCCAAAATTATTAAAAATAAAAAAGAAAGGGAATAAAAATTTTAAAATGGTAATGTATTTATATAATTTGTATGTGTATATATAAATTTATTTAATATATATAATCTAATTTTGGAAGGCCCTATATGATTTGGTGCTATGGCGAAAAGATTGACACTGGAGTTTAATGTTTATGGATGTGTCTAATTCTGTTATTTCTAGTGCTGAGACTTTTTAAGAATTCCTAAACAATAAAGTCATTTAATTATTTTATTAAGAATGAAAATTATTTGAATTGATTTTCAAACTGTCTTTACACAATGGATTCATTGATAACAAATAAGAGCTGTGATTGGCAAGTTAAGCTTATCAATTTTGACATTCACCAGATGCATCTGAGGAGAGTACTAAGCAAATATATTAACAAAGATGTTACTAATGATAGCAGTTTCACAAATAACTAATAGCATTTTAGAAATCAATAAAAGGAATCATAACCAATAGATTAGAATGGGCTGTAATTTGTATCACTTATTTGATTAATGGACTCAAACAGATTGCAGATGATATCAATAATATCTGTACTAAATCTAAATGATACGCACTATTAGAAATAGCATGAATAAGGTATTAAATCTCTAAACATCACATGCATATCTTATGCTTACACTAGCTGTTAAAACTATCAAACTCTTCATAGAGTAGTGACACTTAGTACAAGCCATAGTAATTAGTAGATGCAAGAAGATTTGTGCATAAATTCTCTATCTAGTGCCTACTCAGCCAATATCTAGACTAGTTTCTAGCTTGTGGCTTTCATCAGGGAATAGCCTTAGATCTGAGAGCCCTGCATCTAGATTTTATGATTTTGGACTCAGCTTTATATTTAACTAAAAAGGTGAAAGGTGTCTGCTAGAGGACTGCATTAGTGCTTCCACATACAAGGTTTCTCACTGATGAAAACCATAAGTGAGAAACTAATCTGGGGATATTGCATAAGTATGCACAAGATAGGGATTTTATGCACAAACTTTCTTGCATCTATTGATTACTATGGATTTCACTGGATGGCATTGCTCAATGGAGAGTTTGCTATTGTTCTAAAAAGAAGGCACTGGAATTTGTGAAGAGTTGTTGTTGAAATTTGGAGAACCAATGATCTAAAAATCAAAAGGTCATTTTGAATTTTATTTGGTAAAGAGAAAAGACTTTCTTCATTATTAAACTGTTTAATAAGTGATATTTTATAGCATGATGAAAGGAGGACAACTGTGTTACAATTATTTCATTTAGTCTAGTGAACTTAGATATTACATGCAGAGTTTGTGATTGACGTAATCTTACAAATTGCTAAATTTGTTTATTTGATTTTTAAAGAATTTAATTATTTAATATTTGTGAGTGAAAAAAGTGTTTTAAGTTTAATTCAAAATTATAACTATTTAACAATGTAAAATTTATAAAAAATTTGAATAAGTAGCACTAATATTAAACTAATATTCTTATTTTCTAGGGGCAGCTGTGAGCTATTTCAAATCGTGCTAGACTATAAAAAGGTAAGTTTATTTTACCGAGCTTTTAAAATTTAATTATTTAACTCAAAATGATAATAGTTTGGATCATCTATATAAGAGAATTTTCATGAACGTAAAGTGAGTATTGATCTGCAATAGATAAATACCATTAGCATCTTTTATTTGAAGTCTATATAACCAGTTGTTTATCAGTTAAATGAGGTTTGAATTAATGTATAATACAATTCATTTTCAATTATCTTCATGGTCTATATCTTGGACAATCAGCTTCTATAATGTGTACTTTCAAAAACAGCAAAAATTTATAAAAGTCAAACCTTGCTATTTCCTGAATTCCTTCAATCTAAATACTTTCATATTGGTTTTAGAGTGAATGCCTAGAGATGATATTTTAAAGTATATGTCCACAAATTGATGAAAGATATAAGTGAATTTTGATTTTGGATAACTGAATTTAGGTTTTGAATCAAAAACATTTAATATAAAAATATCAAATTAGAAAATAATTTACATAGTATGTATATAATTACAGAATAATCAAGATTCAGTACCATTAATTCAGTGGCAGAATCCACTAACATTAACACATATTAATCAAATATTGTTCCAATTAATTTTTATTTAGCAGGTTTTTTCACAATATGTTAGCAAATTACCTATTCATTATTTAATAAGGGCAATACTTCTTTTCTAAATATACAATTTTTATAACATTATGAAATATAAAATATTAAGATTGCTAAATTTATGTCATCTAAGTCAATAAATATTACACATGGTAACATGTAGTTCATTTCTGTTCAATCAAAAGACTGATTCGAAATATAAAACATACTTTCCACAAGATAACATAAAACTTTATTAAAACCAGTCCTGTGAGTCTTGTATTAATGTAGCATTTATCTGAAAGTTTGAAATAATGGTGTTTTAGTAGTAATTAAATGTTGGAACTATTTTTCTTGTCTAATATTAATTCTTAAATGTCTTTAGAAACATTCAAACTTTATTCATATGTTTATAATAGTAGCACACTGATTTGAGTAGTATTTTTGTTCTTTCTTTTTCAGATGTTTCTGGACCTGATCAGTGACAGTACTAGCATGAGAATTGAGCCTGAATGATCTTTAAATTCATAAATATTGATTTTAATGTGAAGCTTTACCCAACTAGAATATTCTAAGGCAAAAGTCAATAAAGGTTTTATTTACAAGATGACTCTCATAGGTAAGTGTATGACTTATCTTTGACCGAATAGCTTAGTGTGTTAGAGTATCATTTTAAAAATCAGTATTTATTCACAAATTTAAAGGTTCGTGTTTGATTCCCATGCTAGTACTGTTGTTGTTCAGGCTAGTAAAACCTAAAGAAGAGAGGAGAATGCTACCACTCTAAATGCTGTGTTAAATACTAACCTGTGTGTAATTACTATCAGCTGAATCTACTAGAAAAATTTAAATAAAATTTGAATTTTCTAAATGCATTTAACATTTTTTAAATAGTCCAACAAATTTATTATAGTTCTATTAAAAAATTTGGTTAAACTCAGTGGTAGAATATCAGACTTTGGAGCTTTAAGGTTTTCCATTTGATTACACTTCTGGCGCTTCTGGTGCTCAGACTTATTACAACCGTCTGTGCAATAAAGCTATTTGATAATGCTCTCATTTGCAATATTATATATTATAACATATAACTCCATAATGTATTTATCATATAAATAATTATGTGCAAATAAAGTAATATATAAACAGTCTTTAAATAGTCCACTTCAAAAGTTTCTCCAGTAGCCCATCATAGAAAAACAGAAAGGACATGGTACTCATCAGGCTGCCAATTGCTGACAGATGAAGGTTTGACTATTTTTCATACTTATTTTATCCTCTAACTAAAAGTAGCTAGATACCAATTTACTGATTCATATCGGATAGCTAATTGAATTGGCCATTGCAAGCTACTTGAAAAAAATCATAAGCATATTGAAAAAAGTTTTAAGCCAATAAACATCACATGATCACCCTTTCTTAGTGCTCTCCGATCCAAGGATCCTCACTGACGAAGGCCACAAGCCAGAAACTAGTCTGGGGATATTGGATGAGTAGGCAAATAGATGGGGATTTTATGCACAAGCTTTCTGGCATCCATTGATTATTCTGTCTTGCATTGAGTGCCAATACTGTATAGAGAATTTTGCCTGTTTTAAAAAGTTTCAAGTTTATTCGGCTTTCATTGAAATTTAACTCGTTTACATGGAAGATGAATATTCTGGCATTGTTGCTTTTGGTGCGCTGTTATGCATAAGCACACACAGATATAAATATAATCGTAATTAAGATTCAAAGTTACCTCCCAATATTTAAAATATTTTGATCATCATATCGTTAGTAATGTTTATTTCCCTACATTTATCAATACAGTAATTTTTTTTCAAAATAGAATTCTGGACCACCCATCTATGATATTTTTTTCAAATATGTGTTTCCTAATCCGGTTTTTATTGAGTGATTAAGAAAAAAATAATTGGCTAATTATTCTTTGTGAAAATAACTTTTATGTTTTATACATAAATAGTAGATTGCTTCTTAGTCAAAGTAAACTGTATAAGAATATTATTTACCTTTTAAAACTACAAAATGTAATCCGCGTTTTTCAAATTTAATTATATATACATTAATATTTATCTAATCTTTCCTAACACTGTGCAACATTTCCTTTTAATAAGCGGATAGTGTAATAACAGCCCTGCATGCTTTAATGCTGTGAAAATTCAATGTCCGTGGATTGTGGCCTGGGCTTGTCACTTCCGGTGCTCAAACTTTTTTATAAATCTCCAAGCAACAAAAAAGTTGTATTATTATAATTACTTCTGCTACTGCTATTATTATTACTATAATTTCTACTATTGCTATTGCTACTGCTACTATTACTATTATTATTATTATTAAAGCAATCAAAAATGCTAAAAGGTTAACGCTCATTTGTGTAAGATAAATGGACTAACGCCTGAAAGTTCTAAGATTACTACACATAAATAAAGAAAAATGTAGTTTGGAGCAATTGAATAGAATTTATTAAATGCTCATTCTTCCATTAGTGCACAGATGTCACATGACTTCACAAGCAATTAACTATATATTTACAACTATTTATAGACATATCATATGTGAATTCCCTCGAGTGTCCAGATCTTTCCTTGCCCTCCAATTAATAAAATATGATTGGCCGATATTAGATGACTAGTAACAAGTGGTTAGACCAGCAAGCATCACATGATCACATCTCCAATACTAGCACATAATTGTTTATAAACAAAGCAAAGCAAAACTCCTCACTGACGAAGGCCACAAGCCAGAAACTAGTCTGGGGATATTGGATGAGTAGGCATTAGATAGGGATTTTATGCACAAGCCTTCTGGCATCCATTGATTACTCTGTTTAGCACATGTGGCACTACTATATGGAGTTTTGCTTTGCTTTGTTTATAAACAAGTGGTTAGCTGAAAGAATCGTAATTTATCTTGGAAACTAATGGAAATTTTTTTACAAATTTCATTTATAAATATAGGAGATTTGAACTCAGACTTTCAAGCAACCTTCAACTATCCATACCATCTCATACTACTGACACACATATGTAGATAAGGCAAATAATCAATATATGTATTTTGTGCTGAACCAGCACTCACTCATCAGTTGGTCCAGATTATTATCTACCACATATATATATAATCAGTGCTCAGTTTATATTAAGATAGAAAATCTTTATACTTTAATGGACAGGCTTCAATCTACTCCAACCTCCAACTCTTCAGCCATTCATACCATTGAAAATCTGATGGTAAAATGCCCAAATCCCATGCTGATGTCAATATTGTTGTTATGCCCATGTTGACCTCAAGTCACTCTTCATTTATGTTAATATATAGAGATATAAATCAACTAACCTTCACATCATGACATCTTTAAAATTGAAAATAAACTATTATGTTACAATAATAATAGAAAAGTACTGTGGAATAGTTTATGAAAAATTTATTGCATTATAATCAGTGTATCCCCTATAATTTCCAGGGCCCAAAGCAAATTTTGACAGTAATTAAAACATTTAAAAGAGAATCTTACTTTTCTGTTTCATATTCCATTTAGTCTTAATGGACATTTATTTTAATAAAATGAAAAATTTTCAGATATTGATAATAATGACAAGATAATGATATCATTTTCCAAATTTACTCTGATATGCAATTTTGCTCCATATAATATAATAGAAAAATACTTAACCAATCTAATAGATAAATTTTTTTTATCTGTGATAGCATTACTCAGAAATCAAATAACGTTATAGATATAATAATAATAAACACCTCCACACTTCCCCATTCTTTTCAAATTCATATAAATAAAGATATAATAAAAGACAAATGACTCCCAAAATGCATTTCGTGCTGAACCAGCCCTCATCAGTTGGCCCAGGTCACGATCTCTCATATATATCTCTATTATATGCAAAATATTTATCTAGAGTAATCTCTAGTTTCGAAAGTGTTTAGTAATAATCATTAGTGTATTTATCTGAAATGGATGGCATCAAAGTTGTGAGTGGAGGGAGTTTGACAATGGTAAATGAAAATGTAACAAATCAAATAACTTCATTTTTTATGTCTTTGCTTAAATAATTGCTCTTATATTTGGATTTTTTTTTCTTTCTCATATGTCGTAGCATCGGCCGGGACGTGAACTTACAACCATCTCCAACCAACTACTTGCTTGCAAGGAAGCTGCGATGACCTCTCGGCTAACAACGCTTGATGATATATATTTGGATTTTAGTGTTCTATTTATGTGAATCTTCAACCAAATCAAATTTAGTGAACAATTTCAATTAATTTCAAAAAATTACCATTATTTTTTTTATACAGTTTATCTGAAGTAACTATGTAGAGGTAAACATTGTGAAGCAAGATATTTTATTACTTCAATTATTCTTACACATACATTTGACCAACATTTTTTTCCAATTCCACAAATTTTTGATTTTCTGCATCAATGGTTATATTGTCTGTTAGTCGGGTTTTTAAATCATGCCACATTTTCATACATGTTGTGTGAACAAGACTTTTTTCATGCATGTGAAGTGTATGAGATAAATTTCTCCATTGCTTACAACCATGTGATACAAAATTTGATGTAGAGTTTTTATGATTCATTGGACAAAATAATTTACAAGAAAATCAGAAAACATTATTTTTTGAATGTGAATAAATTAGCCATGACCTATGTACTAATTCACCCCCCCCCCCCTTTATTATAAGACACATTACTAAACTTTCTTCCTTCAGAATTCTGGAGATAAAATATGTCCTTTTGGATATATCCACATTCAACCAATGTAAGTTAAAATTTGTCAGTAATTTTAGGCCTATTTTCTGGATCCTCCAATTCATCAATTGAAAAATTTAGTTGTTCTTCATTAAAATCTTTATTTGGTTGTTCTTCATTGAAATTTTCATTTGGCTGTTCTTCTTCAAAATTGTCATTGGGCTGTTCTACATTAAAACCTTGAGTTGGTTATACCTTTTCCAGAACCTCATCTTTAGCAGGCGAAGAACATTGTCCATTTTCATTGCATGAATCCTCTTCATTTGAAGGCTTAGTTTTTTTTATAAAGTCATAAAGTGCTCCAGATTGTTTTTGTAATACTTTTTCTTTTGTGGTCTTTCTTTTTCTGCTTTGAAAACCAGACAATTTTCTTTTTCCTTCCATATTATTATGTCTAAGGAAAAAGAAGTAAAATTATTATTTATAAAATTATTATATTTAAAGTTCTACTCTTAATTTCTTATATCAATTTATTTATTGTTATAGAAGCACTCATTGATGCAAATTTGTGTATCAAACAATATTTAATTTTAAATAATATATATACATACGTATCTGTGGTATAGGTTGTATTTAATACTCCCCTATGTTATTAAACATTTACTAGTATAACATTTTTATTTTTATAGTACATGCTCTATCAATTTAATACATCTTTAACATCAAGAAGGAATTTATACATTATAGAGATTAGAGGTTGCAACACACAAAAAATAACATGTGACCTTTTAGCTTCTAGATTTCCAACCTAATCATAATATTAATTATAAATACATCTCTGTAATATTGATATTATTAGCTAAATTCACTGTTTACAAAAATCAATAATAAATTTTGTGGAAAAAACCAACACAATATATAGAACCATATTGTCTCAACTACTGAAATTATTTTTACATGCACATGAATGTTCATGTTTGTCTTGAATCAAATATAAAATAGAGATAAAATTGGCATTTATTATTATGATTACTCTTTCAGCCTTTTTATTATCTTTTATAGTTCATTTATTTCAGTATTAAAATTAAATATTTGAAGTAGGATAAAATATTATGAAAAGTTTGTAATAAAATTAAACATTCAAATATTAAAAATGACTTATTCCATCTAAGATTAAGATTAAAAAAAGTTTGTAGTACAATGAGCCATCCAAATTTAATCATTAAATTATTCAACGAAAGACAAGTGACAATAAAAGTCCGTACCTGAGACATTCTCGGATATGTGGATCGAAGCTTCCAAATTGGACATGTTTACTTTAGCATGGTGTATTAATTTCCTTGTGGATTGGTAAAATTTTGGTATCAATTGGCTTTACAAAGGAGATATGTGTGCCTATGAACCTTCTAGCGCTCCATTATTAAGATATAAAATATACACTTTTTAAATAAAAACCAATAACTTTAGTCAGACAATAGATTGAAAATGGAATTGTTGCATGCTCACTTAGCACAAGATTTTTAGAAAAGACCCCTAGCTCAAATATTAGCTTAGTTTTATTGAACCTATCCATCAATCATTCTTCTGATCTAATTGTTTAAACTTTGACCCCTAATATTAATTTTTAATTGCCTTTTGTCTGGACATTAATTATTCACAAACCTTCCCATACCACATATGCTTGAGATATTTTTCCCACTTTGAACAAAAAAATGTAAAAAACAAATGGTGGAAAATTTTATAAAAAAAATCATTTCAATAAAAATGAATAGACTAAATTTTGATTAAAGATTTATGAGTGAAAATAATAATAGATTAATTTAAAAATAAGATAAAATAATACCCTCTCAAGACACTCGAATGGTATACTGTATGATGTATAAAATCTTAAGATTTTTTTGATAATTAAATTTATATACATCACACACACATGCATGCACATATAACTACTAATTACTATTGATGTACAAATTGTTACTTTAATTAGCATTAGACTGATTTTATAATCCTTTTGAAATTTGAAGAGCTATCTCTCCATATAACTAAATATTAATCAATCGCTACAATCAGCAAGTTAAAATTTTATTCATAATATCAAGTTTCACTTTGAAAATATTTATTTTTATAATTTTCTAAATTAACTGTTTTATAATGCATGCAAGACACTCATCCCCTTCCCCTCTCTATACTTATACATGATAATTTTGAAAAAGAACAAACATACTTTTAGTTATACATTATATATTAGGGATCTAAGATTTTTTAAAATTCTAAAACAAAATATAAACTTTTAGTGAACTTAAAAACTTATAATTTTTTTTCTTCTGAGTCTACTTAAAACTAATATTCCACTGAATTTACCAATCATTAGTTTCTCCACAGAAGAAACTAATGGTCAAAAATATATATACTAACATTATTTAATTTTATAGGTAAAGGGATTTTTTTATTTTTTTGTTTGTTTCATCTCTGCCTGTGACACCATCAATAGAATGCCCCGTGTTGGGTGCCACATTCTAAAAATATGTAATGGTCAAAATTAATGGACACCAGCACAAATCACCACTAGGGTGAGTGATTTATACTATCACAAGTCATTCTAGCCCACAGCTTGGTGCAAGGAGAGGGAGAGACTCTTAGAATTAAATTATAAATCTATAAAAATCCTATGGCTAACAAGATACCCAATGCAATAGATATATATGATACAAACATTTTATTAGTAATAAAATTACAAACAAAATAAACAAAAGAAATGACTATTGCTTAATTGATTGCTAGACATATAAGAGAATGAAAATTAGTGTTTTCCTGAAGGTTTGTGATGATGGTGTTCTAGCTGTATTTTTATATTGGACTATTTCCATCATCTAATATGTGTGGTGAACATCTTTAGAAAAGATTAATTTTATTTAAATATTCTGAATACATCCAACTGTTAGTAATATCACAGCAAACATGTTAGTATATTCACAATGTTGTGAGAGGTATTTTTCTCCTCTCTTCTTCAGGTGTTGTTGGCCTGACCAGTGACAGTACTAGCATGGGATTTGAACCTGGGTCCTTAGATTCTTGATTATTGAATTTAGAGGTAATGCTCTAACCAACTGAGCCATCCTACTAAAGGCAACAGTATGTACTAATTTCATATATTTATCTATGAGGTTCTTCCTGATTTCTCCAACTTTTTCCTAAGAGCAAAGTTGATTAGTGGTTTCCATACATTATGTATAGTCACACTAGTTTGGCTTATGGGATTGTTTTGCCATTGTCATGTGAGCAGCTTCTTCAAATTTTCTTCTTTGTATCTTTTCTTCTTTATCCAATATTTTGTTTTTTCCCAATCAAATGTATGTTCATTGGTACATACATGGTCTGCTACCTTAGACATATCTGTTTTCTCTCTTCTAATCATCAGTTTATATGCTTGCAAGCACTTTGCAATGATACATCTGGTCTTACCAATATATGTCCTTCCACATTCGCATGGTATTTCATAAATTTTTTTTTCTTTTCAGCATTTCAAGTTTAGGATTTATAGATGTTACAATTCATAGTGTGATATGTCTCTAGAAAGCTGTTCTGATGTTATGCTAATTGCAGATTTTCCTCAATTTGTCTGCTATTTTTGGAATGTATGGATACACAACAGTACTAATAATTGTTTTTTCTCTTGATGGTTCTTTTTGTTTTCTATTTAACATTTTCTTAATAACAGCTGATGGATAACCATTCTTATAAGAGTGTGTTCTACATAGATTTTTTCTTTTTCCAAATAGACGGTTTCTGTACAAACTTTTTTTGCTCTGTTCCACAATGATATTATAACTCCATGTTTTGTGTTTTTGGTGTGATTGAATGTACAGGCTAGGTATTTTCCTGTATGTGTAGGTTTTCAATAAACTGTAGTTTCGATTTTGCCATGAGGGAGATAAGAACATCTAAGAATGCCAATTTTTGTTCTTGTTCTGATTCTATTGTGAATTTAATTGAAGGCGATATGTTGTTGATGTATGTCCAGAAAGTTTGTAGCAATGCTTCACCATGTGGCCATACAACAAATGTATCATCCACATAGTGAAGTCAAACTTTAGGTGGATATTGAGTAATTTTTATGGCTGTGGTTTCAAGTTCTTCCATGTAAATATTCATATATCAGGGGAGACAATGGTGAGCCCATAGCCATTCCTTGATTTTGTTGGAAGAATTCTGTGCTATATTGAAAGTAGGTTGTTTTTATACAGAATGTTAATAGAAAGAGCTGTTCTGGTTTGTAAACTATTATCATCATTTAATCTTTTCCTTACAATAGACAATTCTTGACTCGCTACTACCTATGCAACATTTTTGAAATATCAAAGAAACTACAAAGATATAGATGATATGTGTAATCTTTGCCATAGGGACTCAGAGACACAAAACCACCTTTTTTTTCTCATGCCCAAGTCTAGAAAACATTTGTGAAATAATTAGCACTTCACTCAAGAATAAAAAGATCAATATGAAAACCCTTTTGGACTCATTTAAAAGGGGTATCTTTGCTGAAATAAGAATCTGCTCATTTATACTCTATGCCTTGTGGTGTACAAGGTGCAATTTCATATATAATTATAACCCCAGAAGACATCCAAACTCATTCAGAAATAAACTGCAAACCATACATAAAGAGACATGAAGATTACAGATCATACTAAGTACATGGACACCTGGAATATGCAAGAACTTATATAAAAGTACTAACAGAAAAGCCATATCTAACATGGACCCTTGTGCCAGTTTTGAAGTCAACTGACACAAATCGGATGCATTTCTTCTTCAGTTTAATTGGAGTATATCTAATTGTATATAATCGTATTATTGAGTAATCATCTCTGACTTTGTTAAACTCTTTTTTTTAAAAATACTTCTTGTTTGCTAACACATACAATCACTGACTGAATCATTGTACATATGTAGTTTTGTGAACCAATTTATATGTAAAACTATGTTGTCAAATGTAACTTGTGTAACTTTTTTGAATACTAATAAAGCTTATCCTTTGAAACATAATAATAATAATAATAATAATAATAATAATAATAATAATAATAATAATAATAATAATAATAATAATAATAATAATAATAATAATAATAATAATAATAATAATAATAATAATAATAATAATAATAATAATAATAATAGTTTATCCTTTGAAACATAATAATAATAATAATAATAATAATAATAATAATAATAATAATAATAATAATAATAATAATAATAATAATAATAACAACAACAACAACAACAGCAGCAGCAACAACAAAAATTATAATAATCAAATAATTTCTTGTTAATAAGAATTTAAGAACTGAAAGTGATAGAACTGAAGCACAATTTATAGATCTTGAGCTCCAGTATCTGCCATTTTAACACTGCATCAAATCTCACAGAACATACATGTAATCAAAGTTCTGTAATTTAAGATTAACCCAAATATGACCATAAAAGTGAATAAATTAAACTCAAAAGTTTTAATATTTTTATTAGATTATTTCACCAAACAAAACCTTCACAAATTAAATAAACTGAAGATGACTTCAGTTTCTTTGTTATATGACTAGGCAGACTTGGTAAAAATTACCAAATTACAGCTAATATTGTAACAGTCAGAATCATGTGATCAGCCAACAAGATTCAGAGACCTAGCAAAAGTACTTCAAACCCAGTATGTTCGGGATATGGTAGTTGTGGAACAGTATTAAGCTTTAACATATTTGCCAGTAATCCAAAATCTTCACTATCCAACCAATGCTCCTGATGCTACTAATGGTCATTATTTTTCTTCGGTCCCAGTGGTCAGGGTAGAAACAAGGACTCTCAATTCAAACTTAGTCTATCCTGCACTAGACTTTATTAATTTAATCTAAGATACTCACTAAATACTTTGATATAGCTCAAAATATTATTTTTTAATATTTCATAGGTTTTGGATACATACATATATGACTTAATCAAGTGTGGATGTGGTTGAGTGGATATGATGAACCAGGGAATGACATGACAATGGTATAGATATATACAATTATTAACACAATTCATTAGAAAATATAAATAATAATAACCATGTTTGGATCTTATTATGATCCGTGTATGGGGTTACATTTAAACCAAAAAATAATAATTACAATTTTTAATTATCAGTTATTGATAATGATACAGAAATTAGATATCACTAGGATAAATATATGATTTTTACAAAGAATTATAATATTCAACCATAAGTTTTTTATAAAGGTACAGTGTTTAAATATCACTAGGATAAATATATGATTTTACCGAGAATTACAATATTCAAACATAAGTTATTTGCAAAAGTACAATATTTAGATATCACTAGGATAAATGTATGATTTTTACAAAGAGTCACCTGTCAATAATGACAACCAAGGTTATGAACTATTAAATATAACAATTACAATAATAAACATCAGTATTAGATGTGTGTGTGCATCATAATGAAGTCATACTGGAGTTCATGACAACAACAATTGTAAATCAAAACAATAATTATAAATTAACCAGAAATGATAGTTACACACACAGTAAATAATCAGTATTATACTATGTGTCAGTATAAAAGAAATTTTTATATTGAGAATGATAATATTTTATCAAGAAATATGCCACCATAAAATTAATATGCCAATTATGGAGAGCAAACACAATACCTGGTTATATTAAGTTAGAGGCCAAATAGATATATATAATAAATTTATGCGTGTGTTTACATACATAGGGGAAGTTAAGTATATATATATTTATTATTATTATATTTTACTGTTAGTATTCCCAGCAGGAGTTATGGACCAAAGCATAATTTTAGCTCCCTTCACTATTAATAGTTATATGATAAATATGGTTTATCTATTTCACACAGCATTAACAACAGATATGATTAAGAAATCTAATTACAGCATTCAGTGGCGTCTGGGTTTGAATCCTGTGCTAGCTATATTATTAGCATTGGCAAACATGGGCCAATCTCCTTTGTCGAGCAGTAATATATATATGTTCCTATGATAACACATTCGCATTCAGCTTGGCTTGTGTAGGAAATAGTAGAGCATGGGCTTTGAATCCCTATCATTATAAAGTATACTCATTCATCGGCTCAAAGAAAATCAGGTCTATCTCGTATCGCTAGGACCAGTAAAATATCTGTCTGGAAGTCTGCATAGCATTACTCGACATAGATTCATTATTACTAAAAGCCATATAGGCACAGATCATTCTATTAATCCACTGATATATTTGCCCGTTAAAAGCATTAACTCATATCTGCATAGATATTTTCCTAAACCTGTATTTAATAAATAATAATGGGGAAATTTAAGACAACCATATCTTATAGGCTATAAAATGCCCAAGTGTTTCAAATATAAATCTTAACCATAAAATGCTAAAGAGGCAAAAAAAAATACTACTGCTGAGATATTTCTTTCCCCAAATGCATGCATCACTATATATATATATATATATATAGTGAGATGAACACATATCTTTGCAATAAGTAATATTGCTCATTTTATATACTTGAGAAAGAAGCACTATCATTATTATTATTATTATTATTTTTATTTCAACACTTAAATAAATGCATATATATACCATTTCATTTTTTAATTGTCACAAAGAATCTTAATCTAAATCAAATAAAATAATTTTAACACTCATTTATATTTTAAATTTCTTTAACAAGGTACTGTAATTATGCATATATGGGAGGAGGGTGGATTTTAAATACAGATATTTGATTTCTTTTCTCTCTCTCTCTCTCTTTTTAAAATAAATGACATTTTTAAACTAAGCCAGAATTAAACACGATTTAAGAAATTTAACTTTGGCTGTTTCTTGTTTTACCATTATAAAAATCGTTACCCCTTTCCCACTTTAGATTCAGGATAAAGCAAACAAATTTATACATAAATTGGTTTAATGGTATAATATCATTTGTCCCCATACTTGACTAGATTGGCATATATTGGCATATATTGGCATATCTCAAAATAAAACATATAAAAGCTGTATTTATAGACTCTATAATAATCTTTTGTTCCACTTAGAATTATACATTACACTCTCTTTTTTTTAACCATTAATAATTCAAATTGACTTTAACAATAAAAAAAAAACTAAAACACTCAATATATTATAACTGTCCTTTTGAAACACATCTTTTTAAGATAGTCTTTTACGAATTTTATAAAGCTGAGGAAATTAAATGTTCTCAAGTTTTTATAAAAGGCATTTTTAAGATATAAATTTTTTTAAAGATTGAAAGTTTATACTTGCGATGGATTACTGTGTCACTTTGATTGAGGCAGATATTTTCCTACTGGTTCACTCATTGTCAGGATCGACCTTGGGCTTTATTGGACTCAGGATAGACTGGCTTCGAAGTTGGTTCTCCATTTTCTTTCAGGCACACGCATAATATCAATTGGATTTTTTCCTCTTCTTTAGATGCATTTTTCTGGAGATTTTTCAGAGAAGGGAAAGATAAATTTTTCCTACTCACAGACTATAGCAAGGATATATTCTGCACTTAAATATAGTCAATTGGTCCTTTAGAGAGAGTCACTTTGACTCTTAAAAACTTTTTGTCTTAAAAAGAACTTTTTTCACTGCCAACAACTTTATTTTTATTCTTTCACTGCTTGACTTTGACCGTCTTGATTCTTTTTGACTGCCCTCTAGAAAATCCAGCCCAGTATTTATATGAAAACTTTGCTAAGCAACTCATTGTTTTTTATATTTTTTAACACCTATACTATAACTGCCTTGGTTAGAAATGAAAACAGACCGCTGGATTGATCTTTGATTTAAATCAGTTGACACAATCCTGTTAAGATTACACCAAGGTATGAAAATCTTAATTGCATTTTTAATGGCCTTAAAGATGAGAAAATAATTTAACACTTCCATGCAACTAGCTGGATTAATCTTTGATCTAAAACAGTTGACACAATCCTGTTAAGATTACACCAAGGTATGAAAATCTTAATTTTCTTTTAATGGCCTTAAAGATGAGAAAATAATTTTAACACTTCCATGCAACTACATCTTTCGGAATGTTAAAAAAAACTGAACCATCAAAATGTTATTCGCAAGGAAAGAATTGCCCTTTAGGACAAATATATAAGACAAAGGAAATATATATTTCTTTCTAAATATTATATAAAAAATGCATTTCAATAAAACAAGACATATATATGTATGAGCCCTCTCATTCACCAAGACACACACATGCATCTGTATATTATTCCCTTTAACAAACAAATAAAAAAAAATTAGATATTTGAGCTTTAAAAATCTATAGATGTATACCATTTCCAACAACTAACATGAAGCTTTGTGTGTGCATACACACTGATCACTTCATATCCCTCAAGTTACGAAAAAAAAAAACAATAAAAAAATGATCAAACCTACTCTGGTAAAATCCCTTTTTTTCTACAGCAGAGACCCTTGAAGTTTATACAAAAGGGTAACCAAACTGCTTCATACCAAAAATATATTAATATACTCTGTAGTTAGTAATTGACTAAAATTCCCCTACACCCAACATACATGCCCAAAAAAAATTCACGTAGCTATATACTTAAGGAATAATTTGAAAATTCATGGTCCCTATTCATTTAAAAATCAGTACCCATCATTACCCTTTTTTAAGACCTCTAAGTTTTTCCCAGATCTGGAAGTACCTGCTGGTAGGGCTTTAAACTCAGGGCATCACATGTTTGCCTGATTCCCTTATATTCCTGAATGAGAAATGCCTTTTCTTCACAAAGCTTTCTTATCTTGAAGGGTGGACAATATAATGGAGAGAATTTTCTACACTGATTCTGCCATGAGTCCCCAACATCTTGCATGTGCACCCACACATGGTCACCTACTTGGAAATCAAATGGCTGTATGCCCCTCTTTCTTTGTTTCTCTGCAGTTTTCTTTAAGTGTTCCAAGGTTTTCT
The DNA here is from genome assembly GCA_028023455.1 of Epiperipatus broadwayi. Classification (NCBI taxonomy): domain Eukaryota; kingdom Metazoa; phylum Onychophora; class Udeonychophora; order Euonychophora; family Peripatidae; genus Epiperipatus; species Epiperipatus broadwayi. The sequence goes on along the minus strand of JAQFVV010006928.1, from coordinate 157,565 downwards.
TCTGATCTCCTTTATCAATTCTCTTTTCTTCTGTTGATATTGGGGTTTTCGTCATGCCCAGGAAGCTGTGACCAACATGAAAGTAGATTGGTCTAAAGTTAGTGGCCTGATTAACTTTACAGTTCATTGGCTCTACCCAACTCTATGCTTATTTTTCACAGGCTCACTTATTTCACCAACACACTTTCCAGAATCCTCAATGCTAGCTTTAACAATAGCCATTGTTGTTGTAGCTTTCATACAAGTCATCAAGCACTTATTGCTGGGGTTCATGTCCCTTTCCATCCATACACCACATGACAGTAGGCAAAGGATCACTCCTAAATTTGCACTGAAGAGTAATGTCTTTATGAATATAACCATTAACATCATTTAACCTCTTTAACATGGTTAGGGGTTTAGCAACAAATAATGTCTTGGCTTTGATGGATTTAGATGGAATTGAGGGCTTTCCCATACCTGCATCATTTTGGACAATCACTCTGAACTCATACTCTAAACCTTGAGTTAAACCTGTTACAGTGTAGTAAGTTTCATTTATTTCAAAACCAGCATTGAATATAACCCATCTTAAACTAATATTATCACATCTTTCAATTACAAAATTACACATGGAACTTCCATCATCCTCCTCAGGTTCATCCCATTTGATTGTAATTGCAGTTTTATCACAATTGACTATCTGTAGAGTTATTGAAGCTTTTGGTTTGACTAGGTCTTTGACTTCTGCTGTTATGCTGTTATCATCCATGGAATAACTATATTTTACCACATCATCCATAGTAACCTTATTAGTGATTGATATTCTTTTTTGATCTTCAGGAATGTGGTTGTATTTCTCTTCCTCTGGAGGAGTCTGTGTTTCTTTTTGCCATTCTACCATATCTTTTTCATTGAAAGTTTCACATGCTAATTTAACACTTTGTTCTTACATAACTTCCACCTCTGGTAATACATGAACAAATTCAACTGGTGGTTTTTGAATTGTTACTTGGGATACTGTCTTAATATTTCCCAGTTGATCATTTCTTTTTGGATGGTCTTGGATACTGTCTTAATATTTCCCAGTTGATCATTTCTTTTTGGATGGTCTTGGAGTTCCCCTGTGGAGCCTTTAACAGATTATCTAGAGTTTTGTTAATGTTCTCATCCCTCTTTCTGAAATTCACTCAGCATTTTCTTACACCCTCTTCACCATTCACTTGCCATCTTATAAAATGTATTATCTCTTTCCTCTTTTCTCCAGTTATTCTCTTTTATGGTTAGCATTAGTTGGTATAGGTCTTGAATTGTCACCTCCATTTTTTTTGCTTGTACTATAATAGTCTATTGCTTTCTATAACTATATCTTCATCTAAACAATACTCTTTTTTGTACTATTTTTTAAATTTTCATAAAAGGTTATACGTTCCCCTCCTCTGATCTCCTATGCATATTCATCCTTTTTCCCATCATTCCCATGTGTTGCCTGTTCCTTTCCTTATATTCATCCCAGGTCCATGCTTGCCTATCTACTATTCAATTGACATAAATATCACATGTACCATAAAAATAAATCAAAACAAATTTGTACATAGATATATATATATAAAGTATATAAAAATTTCTCTTACCCTCTTAAGATCAGTCACTGCCCCCCTTGCTTACAGGTTACTTGTTCTGCTGTACCTAGAAAACTGCTAATAATAAAAATGACAACTTTCACACAATCATCACACTCTATTACCCCAATGCCACCCCCCTTTTGTTTATATCCACATCAGTCTGTGTCTCCCATCATCATCAATCCACACACCAAAGTAATATCCACAATGATTATTGGAATCCTGGCTGATGACAAAATTTATTTAGATTAACCTGAAAAAAAAAATTCTTTTTCAAAGATTATCTCTGGGTGCCATGTCACCAACCACAATCCAATACAACATCAAAAACCATGTAACAGGCTTGAGAAACAATCTCTACCTTTTATGGAAGTGAGTGAAGAAATCCAATTGCCTCATATTGTCATCAAATCTGAATCTCTACATATTTTACATAAAAAAAAATTTTAAATCAAAATTATCGCTCAGGTGTTCAGAGTGTATGAGTTTATATAATCGAAGCCTCATGTTGGGAAGACAATCCTGAAAAAAAAAATACAACCATGTAATGGTCAGAATCGTGTGATCAGCCAACAAGATTCAGAGACCTAGCAAAAGTACTTCAAACCCAGTATGTTCAGGATATGGTAGTCACGGAACAGTACCAAGCTTTAACCTATTTGCCACTGCTCCAAAATCTCCACTATCCAACCAATACTCCTGATGCTACTAATGGTCATCATTTTTCTTCAGTCCCGGTGGTCAGGGTAGAAACAAGGACTCTCAATTCAAACTTAGCCTATCCTGCACTAGACTTTATTAATATAATCTAAGATACTCACTAAATACTTTGATATAGCTCAAAATATTATTTTTTAATATTTCATAGGTTTTGGATACATACATATATGACTTAAGCAAGTGTAGATGTGGTTGAGTGGATATGATGAACCAGGGAATGACATGACAATGGTATAGATATATACAATTATTAACACAATTCATTAGAAAATATAAATAATAATAACCATGTTTGGATCTTATTATGATCCGTGTATGGGGTTACATTTAAACCAAAAAATAATAATTACAATGTTTAATTATCAGTTATTGATAATGATACAGAATTTAGATATCACTAGGATAAATATATGATTTTTACAAAGAATTACAATATTCAACCATAAGTTATTTATAAAGGATACAGTATTTAAATATCACTAGGATAAATATATGATTTTACCGAGAATTAGAATATTCAAACATAAGTTATTTACAAAAGTACAGTATTTAGATATCACTAGGATAAATGTATGATTTTTACAAAGAGGTCACCTGTCAATAATGACAACCAACGTTATGAATTATTAAATATAACAATTACAATAATAAACATCAGTATTAGATGTGTGTGTGCATCATAATGAAATCATACTGGAGTTCATGACAACAACAATTGTAAATCAAAACAATAATCATAAATTAACCAGAAATGATAGTTACACACACAGTAAATAATCAGTATTATACTGTGTGTCAGTATAAAACAAATTTTTATATTGAGAATGATGATATTTTATCAAGATATATGCCACCATAAAATTAATATGCCAATTAGAGCAAACACAATACCTGGTTATATTAAGTTAGAGGCCAAATAGATATATATATATATAATAAATTTATGCGTGTGTTTACATACATAAGGAAAGTTAAGTATATATATTTTTATTATTATTATTATATTTTACTGTTAGTATTCCCAGCAGGAGTTATGGACCAAAGCATAATTTTAGCTCCCTTCACTATTAATAGTTATATGATAAATATGGTTTATCTATTTCACACAGCATTAACAACAGGTATGATTAAGAAATCTAATTACAGCACTCAGTGGTATCTGGGTTTGAATCCTGTGCTGGCTATATTATTAGCATTGGCAAACATGGGCCAATCTCCTTTGTCGAGCAATAATATATATATATATGTTCCTATAATAACACATCCGCATTCAGCTTTGCTTGTGTAGGAAATAATAGAGCATGGGCTTTGAATCCCTATCGTTATAGAGTATACCCATTCATCGGCTCAAAGAAAATCAGGGCTATCTCATATCGCCAGGACTGGTAAAATATCCATCTGGCATTCTGCATAGCATTACTCAACATAGATTCATTATTAAAAGCTATATAGGCACAGATCATTCTATTAAGCCACTGATATATTTGCCCATTAAAAGCATTAACTCATACCTGCATAGATATTTTCCTAAACCTGTATTTAATAATGGGGAAATTTAAGACAACCATATCTTATAGGCTATAAAACGCCCAAGTGTTTCAAATATAAATCTTAACCATAAAATGCTAAAGAGGCAAAAAAAATACTACTGCTGAGATATTTCTTTCCCCAAATGCATGCATCACTAAATATATATATATAGTGAGATGAACACATATCTTTGCAATAAGTAATATTGCTCATTTTATATACTTGAGAAAGAAGCACTATCATTATTATTATTATTTTTATTTCAACACTTAAATAAATGCATATATATATATATCATTTCATTTTTTAATTGTCTCAAAGAATCTTAATCTAAATCAAATAAAATAATTTTAACACTCATTTATATTTTAAATTTCTTTACCAAGGTACTGTAATTATGCATATACGGGAAGAGGGCGGATTTTTAATACAGACATTTGATTTCTTTTATCTCTCTCTCTTTTTTTAAAAATAAATGACATTTTTTAACTAAGCCAGAATTAAACACGATTTAAGAAATTTAACTTTGACTGTTTCTTATTTTACCATTATAAAAATCGTTACCCCTTTCCCACTTTAGATTCGGGATAAAGCAAACAAATTTATACATAAATTGGTTTAATGGTATAATATCATTTGTCCCCATACTTGACTAGATTGGCATATATTGGCATATCTCAAAATAAAACATCTAAAAGCTGTATTTATAGACTCTATAATAATCTTTGTTCCACTTAGAATTATACATTACACTCTTTTTTTTAACCATTAATAAGTAATCTAGTTATAATTCAAATTGACTTGTTAAAAACAATAATAAAAAAAAAAACTAAAACACTCATATATATATATATAACTGTCCTTTTGAAACACATCTTTTTAAGATAGTCTTTTACGAATTTTATAAATCTGAGGAAAATAAATGTTCTCAAGTTTTTATAAAAGGCATTTTTAAGATATAAATATTTTTAAAGATTGAAAGTTTATACTTGCGATGGATTACTGTGTCACTTTGATTGAGGCAGATATTTTCCTACTGGTTCACTCATTGTCAGGATCGACCTTGGGCTTTACTGGACTCAGGATAGACTGGCTTCGAAGTTGGTTCTCCATTTTCTTTCAGACACACGCATAATATCAATTGGATTTTTTCCTCTTCTTTAGATGCATTTTTCTGGAGATTTTTCAGAGAAGGGAAAGATAAATTTTTCCTACTCACAGACCATAGCAAGGATCTATTCTCTGCTTAAATATAGTCAATTGGTCCTTTAAAGAGTCACTTTGACTCTTAAAAACTTTTTGCCTTGAAAAAAAAACTTTTTTCACTGCCAACAACTTTATTTTTATTCTTTCACTGCTTGACTTTGACCATCTTGATTCTTTTTGACTGCCCTCTAGAAAATCCAGCCCAGTATTTATATGAAAACTTTGCTAAGCAACTCTTTGTTTTCTATATTTTTTAACACCTATACTATAACTGCCTTGGTTAGAAACAAAAACAGACCACTGAATTGATCTTTGATTTAAATCAGTTGACACAATCATGTTAAGATTATGCCAAGGTATGAAAATCTTAATTGCCTTTTAATGGCCTTAAAGATGAGAAAATAATTTAACACTTCCATGCAACTACATCTTTCGGAATATTAAAAAAAAACCAGAACCATCAAAATATTATTCGCAAGGAAAGAATTTCCCTTTAGAACAAATATATAAAACAAAGGAAATATATTTTTCTTTCTAAATATATATATAAAATGCATTTCAATAAAACAAGACATTTATATGTATGAGCCCTCTCATTCACCAAGACACATACATGCATCTGTATATTATCCCCTTTAACAAACAAATAAAAATGAAAAATTAGATATTTGAGCTTTAAAAATCTATCGACGTTTACCATTTCCAACAACTAACATGAAGTTCTGTGTGTGCATACACACTGATCACTTCAATATATATATAATGGAATAGCTGAATAGCAGTATTCATGTTCTCCAAAACATGTTCTCCAGAGAACTACTGTCACAAAGCTAAATGTTAGTATACACTTTTTTCATTAGCGAACTACTATAATATAGATGAAAGGCATAATAAGCGTTTTTCAGAGAACTACTATAATATAGATGAAAGGCATAATAAGCATTTTTCAGAAAAGTACTGTCACAGAAGTGAAAGGCAGCATCTACATTCTCCAGACAATAGCAATCAAAACAAAATGTTTGACTAGTGAGGCAACTCAACCAGAGGCAAACTGTCAAATACAGCAGGAAGTGTCACCAGAACTACTCATGAGGTGGGCTGTTACAGTACAGATGGACATGTTAGGAAAATGGCACATGCAGTCCCTTCTTTCATAGTTAACCATACTTTGCCAATGATAGTGGGTGGAGTATAACCATTGTAAATAAATAATAGTGCAAATATGTAAGTGTAAATTTGGGTACTTGGGTATTATTTCTGCAACCTAGGAAAGATAGAACGACTTTTTACATACGCGACAAAGGCATAATGTTGCGAACATTAAATAAACCCTTGCAATTTGAGTTTTTTTCCTCATCAAAAAACATGTTTTTGAATGGGCACAAAACGTGCTTTGAAACGTATCAACCGAAACTATTATATAGGTGCTTTTTTGGACATTTTGGTTTTTTTTTTCTGATTCAAAATTTTGTTTTTTGTACATTTTAAACTTACCATTTGTTATTATTGTGAATTTGGTTTAACATTTTTAATTTCAAATGCATTATTTATTTCTGTGTTTTTTTTTTCCAATTTCAACTTGGTTATTGACTGACTTCTGCATTTTTGAATCTTTGAATTAAAAGTTTATTATTTAATTGTAATTGAATGAAGTCGTTGACTTTGTTGTTTATTCCAAAAATTAGATTGCCTGGCAGAATTCCATTTAGAGCATGTACTGGGCAATCACTTGTTCCATAAATTTTTCGGAGAAATAGGAAAGATGGTGGGAGGGGGGGTACTACTGACAATCGCCATTTTGTATATAAAAATCGTCTGCATAAGTGTATATTTCATAGAATATTTTTTCTTTTTTACTTTTATAAAAATCTATTTATGTTGGCTTTTTTTTCACAGACCACTGTATTTTTTTTTTTTTAAATTGATCGAATTAAGTAAGCATCAAAAGTTAGTTTGTGTCCGTGTACAATTTGTAAAAGTACGTGAATATTTCATATAATATTTTTTTGTTTTTGTAAAACTGTATAGAGTTTTATTTCTGCAATCAAGGAAAGATAGGACTTATTTGTTTATTCGAAAAATTAGATTGCCTGGCAGTATTCCATTTAGAGCATGTACTGGTCAATCACTTGTTCGACAACTTTTTCGGAGAAGGAGGAAGTACGTTGGGGGAGGGGGGTTGCTACTGACCACCTTTTTGTATGCAAGAATCATCTGCGTAAGTATATATTTCATAGAATATATTTACTTTTATAAAAATATATATTTATGTCGGAGTTTTTTTTCTCCTGCAACACGGACCACATATTTTTTTTTGTTGAAATTGATCAAAATAATTAAGTGTCAAAAGTTAGCTTGCGTCGTGTAGAATTCATAAATACGTGTTTATCTCATGTAATATTTTTTATTTGTCTTTGTAAAACTGTATTGAGTATTATTTCTGCAACCAAGGAAAAATAGGATGACTTTTCACATTCGTATCAAAGCATTGCTAACTTTATAATGTTTTTCTAATATTTGATGTTGCCAAAATAACAACATTAAAAAGTTAGCAGTGTATTGATACGAATGTGAAAAGTCCTCCTATCTTTCCTTGGTTGCAGGAAAAATACCCAAGTACCTAAATTTGTTTTCATGTATCATTAATAAATATAGTTTGTTTTTATTATATATAGATTCACGTGTGAACATAACAATGAGGAATAAATAGAAAGCTTTTGTAATTCTGATTAAAACTAGATCTAATAAATAAAATCATAATTCAAGGGAACAAATAGAAATAGGAGTAAAATACAAATAATTATTAATTTATACTAATGGTAAATGTATTTATAGGAATAGACAATGGAAATGTTACCAGAAATAGCAATTTCTTTCTCAGGATCTCATGCATAAATTTAAAGCAACATTAACCACTAGCGCAAATGAATGAAAAAACTATTTTTATATTATTTCTTTATATTATATTCGGAAACTTAAGCGCATTATTTTTAAATATGGTAAATAAAACTATTTTTTTTAAAAAAATATTTATATAAAATAACATTTATAAGACTGTTAATTGGTGACTAATTTCACCTTATTTATTAGTTTTTATCAAACAAAATTCTCTTAGAAATGTTTGCTTCTAATCTACTAAAATTTCATCCGCTTTTATTATTTAAAATGAAAGAACGTTTTAAGTTTCTTTCTCTTGTCAAAATCTGATATATGGCCATTAAAAGCATCGCAATTATTTTCTTCAACATAAGGCAATAAGTGAAACTATTAAAATTGATTACAATTTCATTGTGTTTTAATAGTGATTTTTATAAACCCCCTCCCCTCCTCATTTTTTTTTAAAATAAAAAGATTTAAGAAAATTCCACTAAAAGAACAGAACACGGTTGTTATTTGGATTACATTTATATGACAAGATTTTAGAAGAATGGTTTTAAAATTCGCTACTAATGAAGGAAGACTTGGACGCTTTATATATAATGTTGATTTAATTCTAGATATCTTTCACAGTAAATAAATCGAAAACTAATAATAAATATATTTACTAGTCAAGCGTTGTTAGCCGAGAGGTCATCGCAGCCGCCTTACAAGCAAGTAGTTGTTTGCAGACGGTTGTGGGTTTGCGTCCCGGCCGATGCTATGACATGAAAATATATATATACTAATTAAATTTTATTTAATTGAATAAGTCGTTATAAAAGGACGAATATAAAAAAATAAATAGATTTCTATATTTTTGGTAAACTTTGGCAAGTTTTGAAAATTCATGATTTAATTCCCCAATGGTAGTGTATCTCCATCAGATAATATTTTTGCAGTTGCTATAGTAATATCGTTATTAAACATCTATCAAAATCGTAAGTCTGCACCTCAACCTATAACATCTTTTCTATAGTTAATATTCTTTATGATCATCTTCACAGCTACCACATTTTTTAAAATCATATGTAACAGCACTCTTCGTCTATCTTCTCTTAAACAATTATAATTTTTGATTGAATCTCTATCTTACATGATTTAGTACAGTAATAGAGTGATTCTGGAGATCAGGTTCTGTAGATCACAACTTGGTTCTTTCTTTTCCAGTGCTTAAACTTCTTACGAATGCTCATACAACAAGTCATTTGATTATTTTAAGCTGAATCTTTGATAACTTAATATTTTTGTAATTCATTTATATTTCTACTCTATTTTTTAAAAAATCTATTTTTATCCGCTTTGCTTCAAATGTACATCAAAAGTCATTGGTAATAGAAAAGATTACTTTATTAAAATTTACTACTATTATTAATATTAACATATATATACAAGGCTTTTTCGCTTAATTCTGAATGCTATTATTAACTTATTTTGTATTAGAATTTCAAAGTATACTGTCATTGTTTAATAAGACAATAAAATATAATTACAGGCGATTTGAACCCAGCCCTTTAAGCTTCCCTCAGCCAGCCGCTGCATTCATATAACCAATATACATTACCACTTACGTGTGAAAAAGATAAATGATCTCCAATATACATATTTTATGCTGAACCAGCACTCATTAGTTGGTTCAGGTCATCATCTCCCACACATGTATATAATCAGTGCTCAGTTTATATTAAGATAGCAAATCTTCAAACTTTAATGGGCAGGGTTAAATGTCTGTTTACAAATTCCCTATAATTACATTTAAACTCTGAATATATGAATTATGCTTGTATTTCAAATATTAAATAAAATAGAAAAATTATATAACATTATAATGCTAACCTCAAAAAAAAAATTTTTTTTTTTATTAAAATTCCTTCAAGATCATGATTTCATCTATTAACAAATAGATAAAAACCCTATCGTGAAAGAAATTTTAATAATTTTTTTTCACTAGTATTGTAATATTACATGATTTTTATTTTATTTATTATTACTAGTATAACAGTAGACAGTATTTACTCTTTTTATATATATAATATTTTATAAATAAAGAGCATGCTAAATAGTTCTAAACAAGCTTTTTTCAATGATAAATGCTACAAGAGAACACATTTAAAGTCTTTATCTTGGATTGTCCCCATCCCCAGACTGGTTTTGAGCTATGGCTATCTTCAGTGAGGAACTAGGACATTAGATTCAGAATCTTAACTGAGTTAGAATTTTGAATCTAATGTCCTAACTCTTCATTGAAGAGAGCCATAACTCAAAACTGGTCTGAGGATGATGACAATCCAAGATAAAGATTTCAAATGTTTTCTCTTGTGGAATTTATCATAAAAAATAAGCTTGTTTAGAGCTATAAGCACATTCTTTATTTATTACATATTGGTAATGCAAGCTATATAGATCATATGCCATATGATTTGTTTTCATTAATATATATATATAATCACTTCTAGTTAATTGATCAGTAATATGTTTAAAAAAAATTTTTTTCTTCAACCATAATTTTGATTGTTATATATAATTGAAATAAAAGTATGGGGAATCCACAGTTTTAAAACTAGTGACTGAATTAATTAAATAATATATAGGTGCTCAAACTTTTATTTCAAATTACATTAAATAAAGACATTTTTTTTATAATATATGTTATTTGTAATTTTTTAGATAATTTTTAATAGACATTTTGTAACTTTTTATAGTCAAATTTATAAACTAAGAGTGTAAACAATGTCACTGTATTTCTAGTATTTGAAATGAAATGTCTGTATTAAAAATCATTTCCAAGATATTTATGTTTATGAAGACAGGGTTTTTTAAAAAAGTAAGTTTTAGTTAAACAATCAAAAGAAATTAAGATTTCATCCTTTATTTCTTTCTTTATAGTTTAATTAACTGTAAATGCTTTTAAGTGAATTAGTCATAAAATCCAATGAAAGCATATTTTGAAAGAAAAATACTGCTAATCTATTACACTTCACTGAAAAGTTACTAAAAGTAATATCAATGTGCTTAAAAATTTGGCCCACCAACACCATTAGGCTGAACAATCCTGAAATATTTTATTCTTACATTATATTATAATCAATACCTAACATATATAGAAAATTTGAAGGTATTCTGTTGTATAGAAGTATATTAAAACCTGATTACAAGATTTGACTCAAATAAACAAAAAAATATAATGTCTAAGTTAAGTAAAAACATTTGAAAACATTAATATTTCAATATAATAACCATAAACTATTTTCTAAGGAATAATTTTGAAATGATTCTACTGGCAGGATTTGTAAACTATTTACAAAAAAATATTTTAGATTACTTTTGAATAATTATTTGTTATATTTTGACAAATTTTATATCAAATTAATAAATTTCATCTAGTTTAATTACTTATAAATAATGGTCTTAATTTAAAACTATTATATATATTACTTACAATAACTCACCTCATATATACTTTAATGCAAAATTTTTAAATATAATTCTTTTATTTTCCTGACAGATTCAATTGTCCTGCAGTCTTCATCAGAGCAATATATGTGACTATATGAAGAAATTCAAAGAAACTAAAGGAGAAGAATAAGAATAAAACTATTATAATTATAGACATATTCTTATTGATGATTTATTCTTGACATATATTCAATTGATATACAATAATTTTATTTCATTTTCATTGAACAAGCAACATCATATAGCCCTCATTCTGTTTCACCTTCATTTTATATATAGTATTCATTCACCCATTCTATTCCATATCTATATTCATTTTTCACATATAGGTCCATCTTTATTCTGGACTGATATATGTTATAATTTTTAAATTATTGTCATTACTTTCTTATTTTATATCAAAAAGTAATAGTCAAATGTCAATGATGTGAGTTAGTATTAATAGTCTGAAAAATCCTAATTCAAATTCCTCTAATTCCATATACAAGAACCATTCAATATATGCAAATTACAAATTGCCTTACAACCATATATATATATAATCAATAAAGCAAGTCATATATCATGTGACTTTGCTTTTTAAGCTTGTATTACAAAAATGTAATATAGGGAGCATACCAATAGCTCTAACAAGCTTTTATTGATAAGTGCCAGAGAGAAAGCCAATAAAATCTCTATCTAGAATTATTCCCATCCTGAGACCAATCAGTTTTGAGCTTTTGGCTTATGTCAGTGAGGGGCTAAAACATTCAGATACTAGATTTAAAATACCACATATATGTGTGTAAGAAATGTGTGCATTAATATGTATGTAAGCTTAACAAAGTACACAAATGTTTAAAATAAATAATATCATAATCATAGCTTTGATTCTGATGCCAGCACTGAAAATACATGAAGCTCAATTAAAAACTGGAAGCTCTGTTTATTTTAAACATTACATACCTCATAAAGCATATGCTCTAAGTGGACTGGAATATATAGCATGTAAGCACTTTATAGAGACTAATATTAAACTGCCAGAAAGATACCTAGCCTATGGAGAGATTGTCTTTTTTGTAAGTTTGTTTAATTGGTTGCTTTAACAAATTTTAATCATGCATGGTATTACTGTGGAGCCATGAACTATGTGCTATCCAACTACATGATTTCAATTATATGCTAACCTAATCTAAGTGTAATTATGGTTCTATAGCATCTATTTTTCCCTCATTAAATATCACATTTCAAAACATGAATTTATATACTGTAATCACATTTTCTTCATGATATAAATACTATATCTATTTAATTCTGTACTATAGCTAAAAGCATGTTTACTGATTTTTTGCCTAGAAGTTTTCCTTCAAAAAGGTTTGTTCCATATGTCTTTTGTAAAATACCATATTTTTTTAGAATTCTATGTCAAGGTCTTCATTTTTGTAATAGTTCTTTTTAATGGGTTGCTTTAACAATTTTTTTCTGCTTTGCATAATGACTTCCTGGAAAATGTACTCAGTCTACAGAAGAAAGGAATTACTTCCTTTGCATAAAATGCTTCATAAAAAAATTTAGTTTATTAATGGCGGAAGAATAATAATTTTTTTCCCTTAAAAAATATACCCTCTAACAAAGAAAGGTTTAACTTGAATATCACATGACAGCATTACAGACAAACATTTAGGGATTTTATTAAGATATTGCTGACAAAACCAAATCACATTCTCTAAAAGAAGTCAATGGAAAAATCATCTTCTTACATATTACTGAAAGATTTAATAACATTTAAATCAGATGCTTATAAAAGATGGAAATATGAACCAGCATCCAATATTTCTAAAACCAAGGTGTGACTATGAGTGCACTATAGTTTAGAGCATTATTATTTTGGAACTTTCTCTCAAGATTTAGTGCAGTCATAGAGTACCAAATTCTGGAGAATAAGATCCTGGACCAATTTCAATTCTTCCAGTGCTTGAATTATTTATGAACTCTCAAGCAACCAGCAGTTTTGGATTAATTCCAATTCTTCCACTGCTTGAATGCTTCATGAACTCTTAAGCAACAAAAACCATTCAATCATTCATTAGTTCAATCTTGGAAATTAATATGATTATTTATTAACTGTTTTTACATCACTGAATAAATATTATGGAAAATTCGTAAACAGCCTATGTCTGTGCTGATATAGAAAAGATTTTATTAAACAAATACCATAATTAACTGCTTAAATCATAGTAATTGAGAAAAGGCATCCTAGTTGAAAGGTCAGTTGTTGAATAATGTACAAACAATGTTTTATCAGTCATATGAGATGCTTGCTGTCATCCATTGGAATGTATCTTTATTTTGCAACTTTACAGATTTCATTTTGAATCACAAAACAATGACAGTAAAATTCTGATCATAAAAATAACTATAATTTACTTTTGGTGGTCAGATGCTGCTATGCTGTGGTTTGTGGGGTATCTTTTATTGAGATTCAGATATTCAGAATGTCTAATTATTTGTAAATGATTTCATTATTTTATTATCATGGATTACAATTACTACTATTGAGGTTATAATTGTTGAAACATTAAACAAGTAATTAGTTTGGACCCCTCATGCTCCAGGTAATTGATATCAGCAATTGGATCCTTTTAATTTTTTCAGTCTTGTGAGACAGAAGTTGACTTCCCTGGAGGTGTATCTGTAAAAGAAGAAATAAGAAGTTGGTTTAGTTTTCAGTATGTTAAATGATTTAGTTATGCTTATTAAAAATACAATGCTAATACAACAAATAAATAATTGAATGATTATAAATTAAGGGTACTAAAAATACTGTATTTTCAGAGAAAACCTTGAAAATATTCAATACAACAATAGTACATTTTCTATTTGTTATTGTTTTAAATACAATGCTCGCCTTTATTTTTAGCACTGAAAATGGACTAGGTTTCTACTAAATATTCTCAATGTTTTTTCTGAATATACAGTGTATTAATACTGATTTAAATTTATTATATTTTAGTAATGAATTATCGTAGTTATTTACAAATTGGATGATTTATCACTCAGAAAGTCATGACATTTGAGCACCGGAAGTGACAAATTGATATTCATCCAGGTATTTTTAACTCTCACACTATCACTGTTCTAAATCAGTTGGTATGCAACCTTTTTGCACTTGTGATCCACATACTCAGACTGAAATTTTACATGACCCATTATATGTTGTTACCATCTTATTATAAGCATATAAGGATAATAATAATAAAAGTCCCTTTACCATATAGAAATATATATTTTTATATTATATTTCAATACATATGATCTGATTAATATAAGATCTTTAAAAACACTGCATATTAACAAAGAATGTTTAATAGTACTTGGTTCTTAGTAAATCAGTTGATTTGTAGTAGTAATTACAATATTTTAAACCTGTTTTAAAACTGTGTAAATTCAAGAATGTAGTACCACGTACCAACATTAGGAGGATACTATCATGAAAAACAAAACTCTGAGAGAAAACGAGAAATGAGAGCAATATAAGCAAAGTACCGTTATGATGTGCTAAACAGTTTTTATATATTTTTAAATAATGTTTGTGTTTTTTCATTTAAAAATTTATTATCCAAACATGAGAACTTCTCAAAATTTTCACGACCACCAACAATTTTTCTACGATCGCTGTTGTGCACTACCGCTCTAAACTGTACAGGTTAAAAAGTCACATGTTTTCATCATACTGTTGTATAAGTACAATATCAAAGGGAATTCTTATTACTTCTCTATCCAATTTCATCTGCAAAACTGATGGTCATTCGGTTAATGAACAATCTTGTTATTTATACTATCAACATTTATTTTATTTATTTAAATAGCAATTTTAAAAAATAAGTTCTTTAACTTTTATTATTTTGAAGACAAAAAAGATGAAGTCTTTCTATTTTGAAATTTCAGTTAAAAAAGATTAATCTTGACTTTTCAGGTAATTGCCTTTTTGCCTTAAATCAATTTTAAAAAAGTTGTAGTTTTTTTTGAAAAGTTCTATTATAGAGAAAAGAAAACCAACAAATATTGTCAGAAAGAATAATGAAAGATTTTTTTTTTTTACATCTAACTTTTAAAGTAATCCGGAATGGGTCTCGAATAATACACTGCAAATACTAAAATCTTTCCGATTCAAAAAAAGAAAAAAATCTATTTACTGTAGAATTCAAGAAGAGTTTGAGTACCCTAAAACTGAGCCGAAACAGTTTACATCAAACCAAGCAAGGCTGTAATTTTATCCCATCAAACAGTGAAAGAATATCGTGCCTTAATTTAATAGTTTTGGACATTAACGTATAAAGAATCTTAATATATTTACATATAATAAAAATGGAAGCAAGTAACCTACTAGATAAATTAAACAATTATATAACTTCAAATATATTGTAAAAAAGAAGATAATAAATTGATTAAATATTTAGACACGATTATTATCAGAATAGAAAATCAGTTGGATTACAAAATGTATATAAAAACAATCAAAGTGGCTAAAAACTTTTTTAAATATGAAATATTCTTTAAACTTTGCAATGGTAAAAAGGAATACATTCGAAAATGTATTTGTCAAGTGTAATAAGTAAAATACAAAATAAAAGACATTAAAAAAAAAAAAAAATAAAAATAATTATATATTATTATTCTCTCTATGGTTTGAATGGGTAAAAGGGGGGGGGGGGATATTGAGCCCAAGGTTCAGATACTGCAGTTTTCAGCTGATACTTTAATGCTTTAAGTTCTTATGAACTCTGAAGTCATAAACCAAATCTGGGATCAAATTCCTTCTAATTACATCTAGCTTAAAATGTAAATATTCAGCATGTATTCTGACCATCCCTCCTCTGTGTATTTAATGAGCTTAAGGTCCTTTAAGTGAGGGGTCAGATTGATGTATGATCAACTAAGGCATAACACAACAAAAATTGGATAACAAAGGCTTTGAACATACCATCATCAGATTTTCAATGATATGGATGAAGTGGTGAATATTGAAGCCTGTCCATTAAAGTTTGAAGATTTGCTATCTTACTATAAACTGAGCACTGATTATATATATATATATATATATATATATATATATATATATATATATATATATATATATATATATATATATATATATATATATATATATATATGGGAGATGATAATTTGGACCAACTGATGAATGCTGGTTCAGCATGAAATACATATATTGGAGATCATTTATCTTTTTTGCATGTATGTGGCCATGTATATCATTTGTATAAGATGGAATTGATGACTAAAGGAAGCTTGAAAGTCTGGGTTCAAATCCTCTTTAATTACATCTAGTTTAAAATATAAATATTATACATGTATTTAATTATTACTTACTTTTAATATAATATTGTAATTTAGCAACAATTTATTTCACACGTCTACTTAAAGCCATATTCTTATTATTTATTCCAGAATATAAATTTTAAAATTAGGTAATTAATCAATAAAAACTTGCAACATTAAAATGCAAAAATCAAGAGCATCCTTCATCTCAAACTCACCATATCACAACTATCATTCAATGCAGAAACTCTGATCATACTTTCTTATTATTTCTGCATTTCACAAACTATCTTCACTCATCAGGTAAAGTAAAAATACCAAATATTAGAATCCCCATGCCCATGATGATAGCTCATTATTATTCTAATCCACTACTTTGACTTTCAAGGTAGAAACTGGTTTTTATTCATTTTAATACCCTATGGAGAAGTGAATAATTATAGTGCAAATATTTTTAAAGTTTTTTATGATTTAGTCCAGGGATGCCCAACCCGTAGCTCACGAGTGACATGTGGCTCGCGCAACTGTTTAATGTGGCTCACATTGCACTCTTCAAAAAAAATTGATAAAATATTTTATGTTCCTTGACACCACATGCACACACTAAAAAATAAACATTTTTACAATACAAACGATAACGATAGCAGTGTCAGGTTTTACATTAAATAAAATAATTAAAATATACTTTTCCTGTAATTGGAATTTATATGTATGTTACCAAATTTTTAATAAATAAATAAAATGTTTTTTTCTTTTTAACATATTACACTAGTTTTTTTTTAGTTTGTGAATTATGTTTATAAATGTAATATGAAAAATGCAATATATAATTGTGGCTCCCCAAATTTTTTTAAATTCTCAATTAACTCGTGTCAAGTTAAAGGTTGGTCATCCCTGATTTAGTCAATTCCTTAATATGACTATAATAATCAGAAAATAATAAATTCTTACAACAGCTATATAAATATCAAATTTTTTATATGTAAAATGCCTTTTTCAACACATGATTTGATATCCTTTTCAAATGTTAATGTTAACGAACTATTACAGACATAAAACCATCTAGTGTTTAATAATGAAATTAAAACAACCAATACCAATATAAATCATTAAAATAAATCAAAACTTACACATAAATCCAGTAATTACAAAATAATTGACTATATCATAATAATACAATAAATAAAATAAATTACATGCATTTTTTTTTATTTTTTACAATTATATATATGCCAATTTATATAATTTTCCATTCATTTTTAATTAACCAAATTTATAGAAGTCTTGTAAATATTCATACAATTATTTAAATTAATTTTTAATATAATAAGTTTCATATATTTGTCTTCTTTTTGGATCGTTGATGTAATTTAAACATTTAATATTTTTTGTAGCATCTATTCTATGCCCATATTTTAAATAATGAATATATAATACCAATTTATCATCTCTTCTGTTAATTGCATTATTATGTTCTTTGGCTTTTACCTCTAATTGTTTTCCAGTATTCCCAAAGTAAATCATTTTACAAATATTGCATGTAATTTTATATACGTTTCCTTTTTTGTACTGTATATCATCTCTTAACCTATAATTACCTATTAATAGATTGAGATTTTTACTATTTGACCAGCCAATATTTATATCCTTTTCAATATAATTTTTGTTATATCTCAATGTATTATATATATCTTAGGACAATATGAAAGTTTAATCCATTTTTTATTTGATTCATTATTACCATTAAATAAGAGATGGATTAAACTTTCATATTTTCCTAAGATATATAATACATTGAGGTATAACAAAAAATATATTGAGAAGGATATAAATATTGGCTTGTCAAACAGTAATATGGTACAAAAAAGGAATTATAGGTTAAGAGATGATACAAAAAAGGAATTGTATATAAATTATATGCGAAATTTGTAAAATGATTTATTTTGGGCATACTGGCAAACAATTAGAGGTAAGAGCCAAAGAACATAACAATGCTATTAAAAGAAGATATGATAGGTCTGCATTATATATTCATTATTTAAAATATGGGCATAGAATAGATGCTGCAAAAAGTATTAAATATTTAAATTACATCAAAGATCCAAAAAGAAGACAAATATACGAAACATATTATATTAAAAATAATTTAAATAATTGTATGGATATTTACAAGACTTCTATAAATTTGGTTAATAAAAAATGGATGGAAAATTATATAAATTGACATATATATATAATTGGCTGCAGAAAGGAGTTTGCTATTAACTGAAAGGAGACCCTTTGATTCCTCTTGGAGGCCTTAAGGGAACCAAGCAGGGCAAATTCCTAATGTCCACTCCATACGTTCTTGTTGTTGCAGCTGTTATTACTATGTGATTATTCATATAGTATACGAACATGGATGGGATGCTCACCAACACGCATTAGCCAGCGTGGTGAGTTTATTGGCTTTTTACCTCTGAGTTTAAGATCAAGAAACACCATGGTCTTTCTTCTCAGTGCCTGATAAGGCAGAATGAATGTTTGTGTAAATGATAAATATTTTTCCAATACATATATACAATTATGACAGACAAAAATAAAGCATGGTCCTTATTCCCAGGAGGCTGTAAAGTCACCAACCAAGGCAGCGGTTGGTGGCCAAAGGCAGAGGGTGCTAAGAATCCCCTGATTGCGGACCCAGGCTGCCATTTGATGACGACTTTTTATTTAGGTACTTACAACTGCAGATCACTTTCAAGTGAAGGAAGATTGCAAGAATTAGAAAAAGAACTGTCTTATATTAAATGGGACATTATTGGACTTTGTGAAGTTAGAAGAAAAGGAGAAGAAACAATTGATTTAAAAAGTGGACATATACTCTATTATAAAGGCACACATATTGGAAATACAAGTGGAGTAGGATTCATTATAAATAAAAAGTGGAAGAACAATATTGTGGAGATTGATGGTGTATCAGACAGAATAGCAAGATTAGTTATACAACTTAATAGCAGATACCAAATGCAGATAATTCAGGTTTATGCCCTAACAAGTTCTCATAATGATGAAGTAGTAGAAGATTTTTATATGGATGTACAAAGGGCTTTTGATCAGAGTAAACAACATTTTAAAATTGTTATGGGAGACTTTAATGCTAGAATTGGTAGACAAATGAAAGATGAAATTGCTGTAGGTAATTTTGGTTATGGTAATACAAATGAGAGAGGACATAGACTTGTGGAGTTTGCAGAAAAAGAAAAACTTTATATTATGAATTCATTTTTTGAGAAAAATGTTAAAAGGAAATAGACATGGAAGCATCCAAATGAAGATACAGCAGAATTGGATTATATTTTGACTAACAGAAAATACATATTTCAAGATTGTAATGTTCTTAATAAATTTAACACAGGAAGTGATCATCGATTAGTAAGGTGTAAGTTACGTGTTAATCTAAAACTAGAGAGACAAAAATTATTAAGAAAAGCAATATTTACAGTTGATATTCCTAATCTTCAGAAACATTCTAATGAATTTAAATTAGAACTTACAAATAGGTTTCAAGTGTTAGGAGATTTTGAAACATTCTAATGAATTTAAATTATTAATATGAAAATAACTGATACACTTTTAAAAACTGCAACAAAGATAGCTGGTAGAAAAAAGCAGCAGTTGACTAATAAAATTTCTACTGAGACTAGAGAATTTATGAAGAAAAGAAGGAATATGAAGATATACAAAAATGATGTATTAAAAAGAATTGAATATCTCGAATTTTGTAAAATGGTAAGGAAAAGAGTTGAAAATGGTATAAGAAAGTATAACTGTGAAATAGCAAGGAAAGCTGTAGAAGAAAATAAAAGTCTCAAAAATGTTAAACAACATTTTGGTATTGGTAGGAAATTTATATCTGCAATAAGAAAAAAAGATGGAATTATTACTAAAAAGAGAGATGACATCATGAAATTGGTAGAAGATTTTTATCAAGAATTATATAGTAATAAAGAACAAGTACCTCCTATATCTATTACATCTTCTGAATTGCCCAGAATTTTAAATGAAGAAGTGAGACATGCAATTAAGTGTATGAAGAAAGAAAAGGCTCCAGGAAATGATGGAATTATAATTGATATAATAAAAGAAGCAGGTGAAGAAATAGAAACAATTTTAGCAAAGTTATATACCAAATGTCTAAATGATAAATATGTACGGGAAGATTGGAATAATGCAGTAATAATATTAATATTTAAAAAAGGTGATAAAGAAGATATTAGAAATTACAGACCTATCAGCCTTTTATCAGTTTTATATAAAATTTTTACCAAGATAATTACAACTCGTCTACAGAGAACTTTGGATTTCCACCAACCAAGAAACCAAGCTGGATTTAAAAGTGGTTTTAGTACAATAGATCATATCCAGGTATTCAGAGAAGTCATAGAAAGGACAAACAAATATGAGTTGTCATTATGTTTTGGATTTGTAGATTATGAAAAGGCATTCGATTCTATACACATTTCTTCAGTGATTAAAGCATTGGATCATCAAGGTATAGATCCTGGATATTGTCATATTTTAAAGAATATTTATAAAAATGCAACAGCAACAATTAGATTACATAATGATACTGGAAAAATCAACATTGAGAAAGGTGTAAGACAAGGTGACTCCATATCTCCAAAACTTTACAGCAGTGCTGCAAGAAGTATTTTGTGGATTAAAATGGGAAACTAAAGGAGTGAAAGTAAATGGAGAGTATTTAAGTCATTTAGATTTCGCAGATGATGTAGTTGTTTTTGCAAATAATGCTTCAGAGCTGCAGGAAATGTTGCAGGAGTTAGCAGATGGAAGTAGAAAAGTAGGACTAAAGATAAATGTTAAAAAGACTAAAGTAATGTTTAATCGATTTGCTCAAAATATGAAAATAAAGATTGATTATGAAGAATTAGAAGAAGTTAACAGTTACAAATACCTTGGTCAGATTATTAATACAGATGGAAACATAATGGAGGAAATTAATCATAGAATTAAACTTGGTTGGAGTGCTTTTGGTAGAAATAACTTGATACTAAAAGGAAATATGCCTATGTGTTTGAAAAGAATGGTTTTTAACAAATGTGTTTTACCAGTTCTTACTTATGGATCTGAGACTTGGACACTTAATAGAAGAGCAATACAGAGACTTCAGACCACTCAAAGGAGTATGGAGAGATGTATGTTGGGAGTAACAAGAAGAGATCGAAAATGCAATGTATGGGTAAGACAACAAACAGGTGTTACTGACCTTATTGAAAAAATTAAAAGATTGAAATGGAGTTGGGCTGGACATATTGCTAGAAGAGATGATAATAGATGGTCAATTGAAATTTTAAACTGGATTCCAAGAGATTGTAAAAGACCCAGAAAGAGACCACATGTGAGATGGATGGATGAAATAAGAAAATGTGCAGGGGTGTTGTGGAGAAGAGAAGCTAAAGATCGGAGAAGATGGATTAAACTTGGAGAGACCTTCATCTTGCTTGCAGTGGATTGATAATGGTTGATGATGATGATGATATATATAATTATAATTTTTTTTTAAAATGCATGTAATTTATTTTATTTATTGTATTGTTATGACATAGTCAATTATTTTGTAATTACTGGATTTATATGTAGGTTTTGATTTATTTTAATGATTTATATTGGTATTGGTTGTTTTATTTTCATTATTGAACACTAGATGGTTTTATGTCTGTAATAGTTAGTTAACGTAATAGATTATTAACATTTAAAAAGGGCACCAAATCAGGTGTTGAGAAAGGCTTTTTATGTATAAAAAATTTGATATTTATATAGCTGTTGTAAGAATTTATTATTTTCTGATTATTTGGAAGAACAGCATAAAGATATTCATTCTTTTCCAATTTAATATGACTATAAATACCAAGACCAAGTTTAACTAAAAGACTTGTATAATCATTAGAAAAGAAGTTTCTAGAATACTGTTTGAGTTTGGAATGGCTCAGAGGTACACACAATTGGAACTTTATATAAATTACAAGCAGTAAATAGTTAAATTGTTTGTTCAAGCTAACCATTAGTCTGTATAAGAAATTGGACTACTTGTGTATAAAAGGATATAAAAATAAACTGAATTTACTGGTATATATATATTATCCATACACAAAGTCTTATTGAACATATATAGAAAATGGTCGATGTCAGAAATTTACTGTTAAGTAATATATATATCGCAGTTATCAGATGACCTGTATTAAAACAAATATTAAAGAAAAAGTATTTACGTTATTTAGAAATTAAAGATATAAAAGTTTTTACCTTGGAAGTAATTTATTTTAGGAGCATTATTATAAATTATATGTGATATGTATCCATCATTAGTGACTTATTTTAAAATATAGTAGGAATAATTTTCATGCTAAAATAAAACCTAAGAACATTATTTTTAAACAATTCAAAACAAAGCAAAACTCTCCATATAGTAGTGCCATCTTGTATGTGCTAGTATGAGATAGTGATCATATGATGTTTAGTGGTTTAACATTATTTTTCTTATTAAAATGCATTTCATTGATATAAATACATTCTGTATAATAATATAAAAAAATCACCATTACAATACTAGAATAAAAATTTTTTTTACTAAAATTATTCCATGATCATGGTTTTATGTATTAGCAACAAATGGGTCTTTTCAAGTGAAATTTAACAAGATACATACAAAATATATGAACAATACAAAATATCTTTTCCATCATTCATTTCAAAAAACAACTTCCTTTAACTTAAAAGATGTCTTCATAAAATTGATGGCCTCAGTTTTAAGACAATTTATCGCCAGATATTCTTTTACTCTTTTTTAAATTTACTTCTTTCATAAAAGATAACTTCTATATTGTCAAATAATATTTTATGACCTGTATTCAGTTTATGAATATACAAAGCTGATTTATGATATTTGTTTTTAACTCTACTCTTATGAAATTTAACTCTTTCATTATTTTATGATCTTTAACTCTTTCATTAAGACATAATTTACTTTGAGTCTTATAAACTACACCAGGAATAAGATTTGCGACCAAGTGACTGTTTTGATGTTAAAGGAAGTTGATTTTTGAAGTGAATTATGAGAAGGCTATTTTGCATTGTATATATATATTTTGTATGTATCTTGTTGAATTCCACTTGAAAAGATTTATTTGTCAATAGATAAAACCATGGTTGTGGATTTTGTTTTTTTGCTTAGTATTGTTACATTATATGATTTTTTATTTTATTTAATTCTGCATAATATATACATCTTTGTGAGAGAAATGTTTATGTAAATAATTAATCCAATGTTAACCCATACATAAATACTTTTTTAAATTACATTTTGAAGATGGAGATTAGCAATAATGAGTTCGATAGTAATGAAAAAATAATAATGTGCGTGCAATTGTTTATTTTACTTTCTTTAAAAGTTCAAACATTATTTTTAAGCAGATTTCGTGTTTAAAAAGAGTATGGTAATAATGTTATTTCATAGTGGGAGGAATAGAGAGAAAAGATGTGTATTATTTTTTTTAAAAATATTTTAAAATATTTAATTTTAAATAATTACTATTTAGAACTACTTTATAATAACATGAACACCCCCAAGAACATTTAAAAGCATTCTAGAACATGAGCCATGATTTAATTTGATAACTCTTGCCTGCATTGAAAATCTTTGAAAGTTTTGTCTTAATGTTGTCCTAGGTGATAATGACCTATGGTTTATTTTTAAAGGCATATTTTAATGAAATGTCTTTATTGCTATTAAAATTTAAAAAACTAAAATATCTCAGTATCTCATGGACTACATCTAAGATTAAAATTTTGACTTCTCCTTTGTTCTTTAACAGAAGAAAATACTCATTGGGCATTTGCATCTTTCTGATCCAATTTTCATGCAAAAATTTTGAAGTATAATAGATATGATATTTTTCTTGTTTATAAAGTATTTTTGATTAGTTTTACACACTAATTGCTTGATTATTATAAAGAAACACATGGGCAAAACTCTCCATACAGTAGCACCACTCAGTGCAAGCTAGAGTAATCGATGGATACAGAAAGGTTTGTGCATAAAATCCCTATCTATTGCCTACTCATCAAATATTCCCAGACTAATTTCTGGCCTGTGGCTTTCATCAATGAAGAGGCTTGAATCTGAGGGCACTGCACTTAGATCTCAGATTCAAATACAACTCTTCAGAAGCCACTTTTTACCTTATTAACAAACTATAAAGCTTTGAGTCAAAATGAAAACACGATAATGTTTTAAATTCAAGCTCATTAGCTTGTATAGTCATATAGATCTGAGCTCAGTTCAGCATCCATAATTGTTGGTGTTTTTGGTTCTTTAAAATAACCACAGTCACTATAACCCTATTGGGCAGGATTGGTATTAAGCCACTAAACATCACATGATCACCATTCTTTATGCTTACACAAGCTGTTTCATGGAGGCAAAACTCTTTATACAGTAGTGCCACTCAGTGCAAGCCAGAATAATCAATGGATGCAGGAAGATTTGTGCATAAAATTCCTATCTAGTGCCTATTCATTCCATATCTTCAGAATAGTTTTTAGCTTGTGGCTTTCCTCAGTGAGGAACTTTGGATCTGAGAGCATTGCATCTAGATTTTAGGATCTAATACAACTTTCCAGCAGTTATCTTTTACTTTATTAGCTAACTATAAAAAATAAAAAAGTATGGATGCTAAGCAGAGCCCAGATCTATATGACTATACAAGCTAATGAGCTTGAATTTAAAACATTACTGTGTTTTCATTTTGGATTCAAAGCTTTATAGTTAACTAATAAAGTAAAAGGTGACTTCTGGGAAGAATAGGCATTAGATAGGAATTTTATGCATCCATTGAGTGGCACTAATGTATGGAGAGTTTTGTCTCTGTATAAACAGCTTGGGTAAGCATAGAGAATGATGATCATGTGATATTAAGAAACACACAAGTAAACTTTCAATTTATTTATGTTTTATTTTTAAAAATAGAAGTTAATAAACTTAACAATAATATAAATAAAAAAGATGGTGCTGATTAGTTTGTGCTCACAGCCATTTTGAAATCTAAAGACCAGCTAAAATCACTGCTAACACATCCAACCAATAAATGACATTAAACAATACACATGTGGTCATAATTTGATTATTTGTTTTTTAATTGTAATTATCAATAATTAAAAAATTAAAGTGCAAATTTCATACAACTATACTTGATCAAATCACATGACTTAAATATACAAAATATAAAAAATGGAAGTAATATATAACCACATATTGAAATAATGTAAATATTGAATAATGGTAGAAAAAACTGCTGAAAAATATTAATTAAACAATTATTAATCAATCACATTTTATCTTAACCATTAGTTGAAAAAATAATTGTCTAAAGTAAAGAATATTAATTTTACAATTAATAAAAAATTAATAAATCAAATTTTTTTTCACGAAAGCAAATAATGTATGTTTAATTTCTCATGTCATTATTAGCTGGCAGGTGGATAAAAAGAATGTAAATGAGAAAGATTTATTCATTAAATTTCTTAAAGATGATAACGCTATGCTACTACTGACAGTGTGAAAAAGTTAGTGTTTATCTTGTTTAAAATTCAATACCTGTTTTACACTTAAAATAATCAACAATTTTTTATTAATTTGTTAATTATTTCAAATGTAAAACAGATATAAACATTAACCTTTTCACCAACAGTAGGTAGCATTATCTTCTTTTGAGAAATTTAATGTATAAATCTCTCACATTTAGATTCTTTTTCTCCATTTACCAGCTAATAATGACATGAGAAATTAAGCACACAACCTTATTTGCTTTGGAAAAAAATCTTATTTATTTAATTGTAAAATTAATATTCTTTACTTTAGACAATTACTCTTTTGACTATGTTATGATAAAATGTGATTTATTATTAATTATAGAATTAATATGCTTCAGCAAGTTGTTTCTAAGTTTATTCAACATTTATGTTTATTCAACATGAGGTTTGATCAATTTTATGTCTATTGAATATGTAGTTTTTAATTAATACATGTGTTTTTTTTTTTTACTTTACTTTTTTTAAAATTATAAGCTAGTAAAAATAATATGCTTTATTTCATATGAGCATATAGTATAATTCATATTTTAGAAAATGTAATCTTTTAGTATTTGGAAATTGTAAGCTTGGTTTGATCAGACTTCTGCATTCTTCCCCCTTCCCATGAACTCCAGCACTTTGCACTGACCAAACCATCCTTCACCCTCCCTGAAAAATCTGGTGCTTTGTGCCATCATTATTTAATAACATTCATATTTTAGAAGTTATAATCTTTTAGCATTTGGAAATTGTAAGCTTGGTTTGATCAGACTTTTAATAACTTTCGTATTTGTATTTTAGAAGTTATAAACTTTTAGTATTTAGAGTGCGCTCGCTGCCATTTTGAATTCTAAGAAAACCACTGCTGACACATACAAATGATTTCCTGTGGATTATTCAATGTCATCTATTGCTTGGAAGTGTCTGACTGGTCCTTAGAATTCAAAATGGTGGTGAGTGCATATTAAATCAGGACCAAAAATGTAAAAATACTGTCTATTATGTCATTATCTGTTAGAATTGACTTAAGTATTAAAATCTTTTTCATTATTGTAATTTTTGTAAGAAAATATCAAATTTTAAAGCAGAACTTGATGGAGTTATCATAAATCTAGTTTCATTCATTTACATTAAAAAAAAATTACAATAAAAATGAATTCATTAATTTTTAGTTTTAGTATTTTACATAAATATCTGTGATGTCATTTATGATACATTGTCATATTTATAGGACATTTTTTAAATATTTAAAACAGTCAAAGCTGATGATTTAGAATATTGGATTATAAAATTGAATTAAAGGAAATCAAATCCAATTTATAGAGTTTTAGTATAAAATACAGATGTTATAAAAACAGAAAAGTTGAGCATTTCCAAATACTCCCACCAGATGGAACAATAAAAAGTGTCAGAAACCCAAAGAATGAAAATAGCATATGATGTTTTCTATGATTATATACTTATCCTTGCTTGCATATACTGATGTAATATGAAAGCTATATAAGTGTCTAGAATTCTTAGAAATGATGATATTCTTGGCATTCTTTTTTGTTTAGTGGATATTTAGTTTTAAGACAAAATATAATGGGGTATCTGAAGAGTCATGGATGATATTACAACCTATCTACTCATCAAGCAATGTCTTGGAAAATTATTATCTAAAGAAAATCGACATGATTCTAGGAATATACAAATTCAATGATAACTTTTATTAATAGAAAACAAATTGTCACTGTTAAAATTTTGAAAGGAAATTTTTTAGTTAATTTGTTTGTGAATATTTTAATTTTAAAAGAGCGCCGCTCTTGAATATTTACAATTGTTTGAAGAATAATAATCATTTACAATACTTTAAAATAACTTTTCTTAGTTAAACAAATTAGAATGAACTTACTAATGGATCTTGACTTTAATAAAGATTTTCCAAATTCTAACTAGCATGTCAAAAGCAAAACCATGGTGAAGAAAAGAACTTTACTTTGCTTTATCTGTTATTCTTTGTTTTAAAAATATATTTTTAAATATTTTGTTATGTAAAAAAAAAGATTTATTTTTAGTTTTCATCCATATTTACAAATGATGACCTCAAATTTAGTGTAGAATATATTTTAAACATATTTTCCACATACAGTTAAATTTGTCAGTCCATTTTAACAAATGTGTGCGTGAATGATTACTTAATAAATTTTCTTGTCTGTTAATTTTAAATATATTTGGTTATTAATTTATTTATTATGTTTTAAAGGATTTAAATGGATTTATTTATTTTATAAATGTTTGTCATCATATAACAAAAAGTTTTCAAATATTTGACTATTATTTTAACAAGTTTTGTGTTGTTAGTGCAAAAGATCTCTCATGGTACATATATTTAGCTGTCATAGATAAATGTATTAAGAATTTTTTTAAGCCATTTGTAAAATAGTGGATTAAACCACTAAACATTACATGATCACTTTTTTTATACGTATATAAATTGTTAAGTTTTATAGTTAACTAAAAAGATAAAAGGTATAGGGTTACATTAGATCCTAAGATCTAAGTGTGCCACTCTCAGGTCTAAGGCTTGTCTCTGATGAAAGTCACAGCTAGAAAGTAGTCTGGGAATATTGGATGAGTAGATAGTAGAAGAAAAGGAGAGACGAATACCTCTTGAAACGTTCTGCATATACTAACCTGTTTGATGTGTTATTACTAACAGTTGAATGTATTTGGAATAATTAAATAAAGTTACTTTTTTCTAAAAACATTCAATACATATATTAGATGATGGAAATAGTCCAATATAAAAATACAACTAGAATACCATCATCACAAACCTTCAGGAAAACAATTAGGTTTGATGTCTGTAATCTTTCCAAAACATATGTAATATTCAAATTTGTATATATCTATTAAATACAGTAATATTCATATAAATTTAACTTATTTTATTAGAATATATATAAATTTGAATATTAAATATATTAAATTTATTAAGTGCAACCAGATGATATAATAATAATGTGAAAGTCTAAAACCTTCGACAGATATGTTTTTGAATTGAGAGTTCCACGTGCAGTCATTATTACATCTGATTGGCTGTCACACAAGCATTTTTTAAATCACATCTGTCGAAGGTTTTAGTCATTAATGTTATTATTAAATTTGAATATTATATATATCACATGTCTGTAATATAAGCTTAAAGCAAGTTATATGACATATGATTTACTTTATTTATTATTATATAGGGTATATTAGCACAGACTTTCACACGCTCACTACTCTCCATTCTGTCTCATAATACTGATACACTTGAACACACATATGTCAAAAAAAAAATAACCACCAATTTATGTATTTCATGCTAAACCAGCAATCATCAGTTAGTCCAGATTATCATCTCTATACATATATAAAATAAGTGCTCAGATATATATTAAGATAGCCAATCTTCATACTTTAATAGACAGACTTCAATCCACCCTCCAATTCTTCAACCATCCATCCAATTGAAAATCTGATGATGAAATGCTCAAAGGCCACCCTGAGGCCAAGATTCTCATCACATCCATGTTGACCTAAAGTTAATCTGACCCCTCATGCACAGGACATAATTCATTCAATACATATACAAGGGATGGGCAGACATCTCTACTATGTAATAACTGAAATATGGGCTATTATTTACCTGTATCAATATATATAATATATAGGATATATGAGCACAGATTTTCACATGACTCAATACCCTCCACTCTATCTCATAACACTGATACACTTGAACACATATGTCAAAAAGATAAATAATCACCAATATATGTATTTCATGTTAAACCAGCAATCATCAGTTAGTCCAGATTACCATTTCTACACATTAAAACAGTAAGGTCTGCTTTGCAGATCTTTGTTTCACCTTTTCTTACCTATTTCCTACCCTCATACCTTAGTTTGAACCCCAATCTATCATAGTGTGTCTGCAATATGCTTATATACCGAAAATCCCGCCTAATTTTAAACCACGAGTACAACGCTCGTATTATATATATAACTCATTCCCAAATAAATAAGATTATGGATTATGTATATGTTCACATAATTTCGATTTATTTAAAAGTAGGTTATATAGGTCATAATTGCGCACACATTATGATATGCATTTTAAAACATATCAAAATTATAAATTGTTAATTAAAGTTATTATGTTTGAATCTATTTACAAAAATATATTACCGTCGTAATATATTTTTGATTTAAAATAAATTTCATATTCATTTAGTAAATAGATTCAAATATTGCAATTTAAAAAGTAAAATAATTTTCTTTTAATTTAATAAAAGTCATTCCAAATATTTCTGTTAAAATAAATGAGGGACAATAGTTTAATTATTTGATGTTATAGAAGCTTATCTAAAAATACAGCAGATGTCCACTTAAGGTTTTCTTTAATTAGTAAAAGTAAATTTTAATTAAATCTAGTTTGTAATTCGAATGTCGACAAGGAAATTAACAATAGAAATTAATTAAAATTTTGTTAAATTCCTTTAGACATTCGGATGGGTTTAATTACAGCTGATAAGTCCGATATATTTTTGTAACGCTCCAGGGCAGTTCTATTGTTCAATTCCACTATAAAAGGAAGGGTTTTCTTTTGTTCTCCATTCTGGTCTTTTGCTGATGAAATGTTTCTAACCAAAATTATTCTAGTTTTTGCTGATGAAATGTTTTTAACCAAAATTATTCTGGTGTTGCTAATGAAATGATTCGAGTGACATTCTAGTAAAATATTCTTCAAAATATATTTTCCTGAGATTTTAGCTACGTGCCTGCAAACTTATATTTGAAGCCGAGTTTTCATCCCCAAATTAATTCACCATATTTACCACACAAATTGCTAACCTTGACATGTCGGAGTAGAGCCAGCGTGAAGGCTATTTCCCTTAGGAATGGCCAGCTGCTGCTCTAGACCATCGAAAGCTATCACATAAGGAACCCCGGAACTACTGCTGCTGCCAAAAATATGAACAATTCCAGATTTTGCTGTTGAGTTATATAAAACCTGCCGACCATCAATCTACCTGCAAATGCTTCTCCAAAGGTAACCTAAATTAACCCAAGAGCTCTTGTGATTCCTAACTAACATGCTATAGCTATTTTAAATTGTTTTTCTTTTATTTCACATAACTTTATTATGTACTTCTTTAACGTGTTCAAATATAATCAACAGTTTTGCTCTCTATTCTTGTGTTAATATTTTCTATTTATTAAGCTGTCTTTTATTTTATTATGATAATGTGTCAGAATCATCTTTGACTGAGTGAATTATTCCCTTTGTTGAAAGTAAGATGCCGCTATTAAGGCATATTTTAAATTTATAAATAATTCCCAATTTTATTATCTTGCAAATCACTCATTCGAGGGCGATTCTAATCTTCTTTAATATATATATAATAATCACATAGTTTAAAATCTACATGTTATTGATTTTAACCTAATATGAGAGTATGTGCGAGGTCAATGATTTAAATGTGTCCCCAAATGCATGATTGTGTAAATAAACCTATGCTTTCTTTTCAAACCTGCAAGCATGCATTTTCCTATTTTTAAATACTGTGTTCTACTTTAATTACAAAGTTCATCATTGACGTCGAGAATGTGCGGACCCTTTTAAATGAATTTCTGGAAATTTGATTGGGCATTTCTCTTAATCCAAGTAAAATCCATTTAGTATGTTTTATATACACTAGTCTAGTATTGCTGGTAAATGAATTGGTTGTTGAGACCGCATTATTTTGCTTTTCCAAGGATTTTTACACGGCCAAGTCCATTCTCTTCGCTTCCTGCGGTTCCCAGACAGAGTGTGTACTCAAATGTCACACCTGGGAATTAAATGCATTTGTCACCCAGTCACTAAGTTTTGGGGGTCCATGACAACACTTTCCTATGGGTTAGCGATGAGCTGCCCTCCATAGTCATTCCAAATATTTCACTATTGTTTTATTTATATATTTATTTTACAAAGCATCCATGATTTAAATGTATCACAACCTCCAACTTTAATAAATTCATTATTAGCAATATTAGCCTTCCATCTGCTTTAATTATTATTATCAAATAAATGTCTTGATCACAGCCTCACTTTATTGCTTAGTAAGCTTTTGTCCGTGCTATTCTCGAAATCAATAAATATTATATAACCCATAATATCAAATATTTTATTAAACTTTTATAATTACTCAAAGCACTTTGCACATGTTCCCATCTCTTTAAGCACATTATCGTAATACTATTGGCCCGAGGGATAGAATATATAATTTTGCTTTAAAACCTTAATAGCGTCCCTGTCTCATATAAGCAGACAGTGGTGTTATATATATATCTATTTTCTACATTTCTTTTGTACATCCATAAACGTTAATTAGCAACCCAAACTTATCTTAGTATAGAGTATTTTTGTTTCTCCCTGACCACCAGGCACCGGAAAAAGGTTATACTAGTAGTAGCATCAGATGCGTTATCATGTAGGTGGCACTGTGAAATTTAGACTTTAGATTCGAACTTAGTATATCTAGAAAGCAAGTTCTGGCTTTGAGTTGGATATTTTAGATTTAGTGTCTGAATATCTTAGCACCTCCCTGAGGTGAGACAAAATCTTGAAACTGATTCAAGGATAGGGATTATTCTAGATAGAGGTTTTGAATGCATTATCTTGGACTTATCAATAAAAACTTTGTAAAAGTTATTAGCATGCTTGCTATATTACACACACACATAAACATTATATATATATATTAAAACTGCTATTTAATTTTGATAAACCTTCATTATTTTGGTCAAGTTTATTTGTTCTATCAATGTGTATGAATTGCTAGCATTCTACTTTCATTTCCAGACACAATTCTGTATCTGATAACCTTGTAATTATATTTTGGGTTACTAAATATCTTTGTATTGAATGCTACCAATTCAAATAATTTAAAAGATGATTACTAATATGAATAATTCTCAACGAAAGACTTGACTAAAATATTTTATTACATTCATATATTTCATCATGTGTAGATATTTAGAATTAAATGTTCTTCTTATCTTATTTAATTTTAACATACTTAAATTTAATATTATTTTTGTCTTAAATATGTGAATCCAATCAACAAATTATTAGATTCAAAAGAATTTTAACTGTGATAAACTATATTTCAGTTTAAGCTGAATATTTATTGTTTTACCAATTTAGAAGCCTAATTTCTGCTTTGTTTGTATAATAAATTTTATTTTGCTTTTGATATGTTTTCTTTCTCAATCAATCACTAATAATATTTGATCATTACAAAATAACATATAAAACACTCTTATATATTGACGTTTGTCATATTACGTGGACAAATTAAATAAATCAACTACAAACCAAAATTTTATGTATCTATATATTTTTAATTTTAAATCTGCTTATTAACATTCTTCACTTTTAAACAGTTTTCCTTCTCAATTTGGCATAAAAAATTGTGGGAAGTGTACATTTTTCTTTGAATGATCTCAAAGATTTGACACAAATATGAAATTTAAATAAGAAATATATATTTGTAAGACATTCTCTGGATATAGCAATGACAATTTTCTTGGAATTTTAACATATCTGAATTTGAAAAAAATGTTATTTGCTGATTTTTTAATTTTCAGCATTATATTCTTTAAAACAGGCAAAACTCTCCATACAGTAATACCACTCAGTGCAAGCCAGAGTAATCAATGGATGCCAGAAGGCTTGTGCATAAAATCCCTATTTAAGTGTCAAATCATCCAATATCCCCAGACTGGTTTCTAGCTTGTAGCTTTTGTCAATGAGGAGCCTTGACTCTGAGAGCACTGCACCTAGATCTTAGAATCTAATGCAACCCTCCAGTAGCCATCTTTTATCTCTACTTAACTACAAAACTATGAGTTTCAAATTGAAAACACAATAATATTTTCAATCCAAGCTCATTAGCTTATCTAGTCATATAGGTCTGAACTCAGTTCAGTATCTATACATTTTGGTGTCTTTGGTTAGTCAGGATTGGTTTTAAGCCAATAAATATTACATGATCACCAGTTCTTATGCTTGCTTATAACTGTTATTAAAACAGGTAAAACTCTCTATACATATTGCCACTTAGTGCAAGCCAGAATAATCAATGGATGCCAAAAAAATCCCCATCTAGTGTCTTCTCTTCCAATATCCTCAGACTAGTTTCTAGCTTGTGGCTTTCGTCAGTGAGGAACATTGGATCTGAGAGCACTGCACTATCATGTGATGTTTACTGCATTATAGTCTTTGTTAGATAAAGATGTAGGTAAGACTTCTCATAGTTATATTTAGAGGGTATGGTTTATTTGCTATCATTTTTATAATTTCTCTAGAATCTTATTATTTGTTAGTAACATGGGCACACTTCCAAACCTAGAATTAAAAATCGCTTAAAATTATTCAACTATTATCTTTCTAATTCGTATACTTTTCTATTGGCATTTTAACAAGTAAAATATTCAATATTTTACAGATTTGGGAAGATTTTTAATAAAATTCTAACTTATAAAATAGTAAAGTTCTTAAAATACATCTTTTTTTTAAAAAAAGTCCATTATTGTCTTTCTTTTATTCTGTTCTCAAGAAAGTCAGTTTTCAACACAAAACAAGTGTTAACTAAATATTTTATTTTAAAATAGAAAAAAAATTAATAATAATATATAAGATGATTCTACAAGTATTTACTTCTTTTCTTCTATAAAATTGTAATTCTATCATAATCATTTTCTCTGGTCATAAAGAAAATATTGTTTTATTTTAAACTTTCAATATATAGCTGAGCATGCATTCGGCCTAGTTGGTCAAATTCATAGCCCTCAAGGTCATTGGCTGAAATTCATGATGAGTTTTAAATATTTTAAACTTTTAAATATTATTTTATTGATTATTTCTCTATTTTCACTTTTAATACTAAAATTTACTTTTATTTACGATGTTGTAGATTTAATAATTTTAAATTGAAATTTAATTTTTTATTATTTTTAAATTGTGAATTTATTGTGGATGTTCACAAAGGTTTGTTGAATGGTATTTTAGTTGTATTTATATATTGAACAATTTTCATCATCTAATATTGAGTATTGAATGTCTTTAGAAAAATTTAACTTTATTTAAATATTCCAAATACATTCTAACTATTAGTAATAGCATATCAAACAGGTTAGTAAATGCACAACGTTTCAAGAGATATTATTCTCCCTCTTATTCAGGTGTTGCTAGCCTGACTAGTGACAGTACTAGCATGGGATTTGAGCTTGGATCCTTAGATTTTTGAGTATTGAATTTTAAGGTAATGTTTTAACCAACTGAGCCCTCCTGCCAAAGATAACAGTCAGTATTTATCTATGGGATTTCTCCACTTTTTTCTAAGGACAAAGTTGATTAGTGGTTTCCATACTTTATGTACAGTCCCACTAAGGTGACTTATGGACTTATTCATTATAGTCATATGAGCAGCTTCTTTGAATTTTTTTTGTATCTTTTTTTCTCTATCCAATATCGTATTTTCCCAATTTAACATATGTTCATTTGTATATGCAGGGTGCTTTCCCTCTTCTAGTTATCAGTTTGTGCTTTGGTAATTGCTTTACAATGGGTAAAACTGGTCTCACCAGTATACCTTCTACTACATGCAATCAATACTAGATGATGGACATAGTCCAATATATAAATACAAATAAGCATCTATTTTTTTTGCTTTAAAGTGAAAGATTTAGAATGTGTGCACTATACTCAAATTATTAATATTTTCTATGTAATCTGTATTACTCTATTTGATGTCGGCATATTTTATTTTATCTTTTAAATCTTAATCATTTTTATTTAAAGCATGCTGATTTATAACAATTGTTACTTTGTTTAAATACTTAAGCTTCTCTCCTCATCTTAATTAAACAAATCTGCCTTAATTTGTTATTTTAATTTTAACTATGATTATTGCTTTTTTATATGTACAGAGAGATGTATTTATATATACTAATTGTATAGTATATATAAATTCAAATTAGGCTGACACCATGAAATATTAAACTAATTTTAATATATATAAATTCTAAAATTTGAAAACCAAGTCAAAAACTAAGCCTAAAAATTTAACGTCTTATTGGTATCATTCTATCATTTCATGGTTTTTGATGTTACATAACTCAGTGGAAGATACTATTTTTCAATTACAGATATTTAGAAAAA
The DNA here is from genome assembly GCA_028023455.1 of Epiperipatus broadwayi. Classification (NCBI taxonomy): domain Eukaryota; kingdom Metazoa; phylum Onychophora; class Udeonychophora; order Euonychophora; family Peripatidae; genus Epiperipatus; species Epiperipatus broadwayi. The sequence continues at coordinate 120,950 of JAQFVV010006928.1, read as the reverse complement.
GTTATGTTTATTTATTGTTGCATGTATATAACATATAGATATCAATGAGTATTCTGAAAATTGGCCTCTGCTGTGAGACACATATATACAGCATTCTCATTACTTTGTGTACACATATTTTTTGAGATGTGATATTTTCTGTTTCATAAAATGATATAAAATGCAGGGAGGAAAGGAGAGAGAGGGAGGGAGTGAGGGAAAGAAAGAGGGGGAAAGGAGAGGGGGGAGAGAGGGGCAAGGGAGAGGGAGAGAGAGAAAAAAGGGGGAAACAGAGATGGGAGAGGGGAGAGAGGGAGAAAGAGAAAAAAATGTGACATTATATTAAGGAAAATCAATTGCAATTCAATGCAGTGCAAAATAAAAGAGTAACAAGCATTGCCAAGAAACAACAAAATGAGTAATTTCAGTATCTTTAATTATTACTCAATAAAATAATAAGCCCAATAAGGCTTAGTGCAGTGGTAGTGCACTTGACTCCAGAGCTTAAAGCCCCTAAATAAATTCCAGTTGTGACACTTCCAGCATTTGAACGTTTTATGAACTTGAGAGTAATAAAGCCATTTAATTGTTTTTATTTATTTACAAATTGATAAATAAAATTACACTTTATTATCAATAACAATACTAGCTTGCCAAAACCAGAATTCTGTAATTTGGCATTGAAACTTGCTATCCCTATATAGATCTGGGTCTGCTAACCAAATGATTATTTTGATTTGGCATACCATTAGTAAACACAGTGAATTAACAATATATGGTTAATTAGTAAACCACAACATTGATAGGATATTGGAAATTGCTATATTTTATTATATTACATACAGGAAGTAATTGAAGCTTTTGGTGAGTTAAATATATAAATAAACTTTTTAAAAGATGGATAATGTCATCTGTTCTTTGGGCATTTGTAGTTATATATGTTTAATTTGTTTATAAAATTTTAAATAAAGGAGTGAATTGAATCTATTGATTGTATATATTTATAGAATGATAAGAATCTATAAATATATACAATCAATAGATCAAATTCACTTTCTTTATTTAAAAGCATATATAACAATAAATGCTAAAAGGACAGATGACATCATTTGTCTTTTAAAGAGTATATTTATTATATAACTCACTGGAAGCTTCAATTATTTTCTGTTGTTATATATAATCTGAGATATTTTTTTATCATAGTGTGTGTGTAGTTTACAAATTTAAACTAATATCATGTTTATGAAATATTAATACATTTATATATAAAAATGAGGGAATTAAAAAAAACCCTAAATGAAGATGTCATTCATTAATTTTATGAATATTTCCTCAAATGAAATTAAGAAAATATCACCTGACTCCATCTTACAAAATGGTGTTCAATAGCAAATTCTCTTTCTCCCTAGTTATGCCACCTAGTGCAAACTTGAATAATCAATAGATACTAGATGATAGTGCTTAATAAATCTTTTTATTTTGCTTAATGGCAAAAGAAATGAGTAATCCTCAGAATTCAAATCTCCTCATTGATGAGAATCATGGGTTAGAAATTAGTCTGAGGATATTGGTTACAATAGCAGCATTACTGTCTGGCATCTTTTAATTACTTGAGCTTATAGTAGGTGGTGTAATGGGTTAAAGAAATAAAATTTGCTGCTGAATATTTTTGATAATAATCTTTGAACAATTAAATTTCAAATTAATGCATTTTAATATTTAGGCTCTAAAAAACATGTCTAATATTAACAATACATTTTAAAAACACATTTTTTTTTTTTAATAAAAAAAAAAAATCTAAAATGGTCTTATGATGTAGTGAAATTAACTATTAGTTTTTTTTTTATTTTTTATTGTGGCCTTTTGGAAAGAGCAATTTTGGGGGATGCATTTGAGAAGTTATTTCATTTTAAGATTGTGTACATAAATAAAAGGATATATAATTGAATAATTAAAGATTATTACTTTTTTAATTGGATTCACTCATAAATTAATGATCAATGAATGAACACTATTATCTTCTTAATTGGGTTCATTCATATATTTTTAACATTTATAATAAACATTAATTACCCTTTTTTTTTATTCTCTATTTTTTTTTAAATTTATTATTTTCAATCAGATTAAGGCAGGATGTAATCCATGTGAACATTTTTTACCATTAGTTATTTGTTTGTGCTGTTATGGAGTACCCCTCTGGAGCATAATATCTTAGAATCATTCTAGTTCTGCCACTTCTAGTACTCAAACTTTATATGGATTCCCAAGTAATGAAGTCACTGATTACCCCCCCCCCATTAATTGTGATAATGTAAGTTTGCTTTTGTGCAAACATACTTCTCTTTCATTACTCACATAGCTATTTTCATTATTTTTATTTCCATTGCTTGTTTTTCTTTTCTTTCTCTCCTGAGTTAGATCATGGATATGTTAATGCTTTATTCCTCAGGTGTTCATAAAAAGTTTGTGTACTAAAATCAGTCTTGGGACCTCCCAATCTATGCCAGGTGCTCTACCAACTGCACCAAATATGCAGGGGAAAAGGCGAATGGCTTTATTGCTCAGAATTTTGAGTGCATCCTCCATATTCCAAATCGGACAGTCTAATGATGTGCCAAGTATGGCCATGTTTGCTATTGATAAATATCGAGTCTTTTTTTTTGTTCATATTTTATAGCATCTGCCGGGACGCGAACCCACAACCGTCTGCAACCAACTATTTGCTTGCAAGGCGGTTGCTATGACCTCTCGGCTAACAACGCTTGACGAGTCTTTTTTTTTTTTGTTACACGATAACTATAAAAGAAAAACTAACTGCAAAAACTTTTTAAATATATAAAAAAAAATGATTTGCCTTCATTAACATATAATTTTGTACCAATTTTAATAACTTTTTATAAAAATTATAGATTCTTTAAATAAGTAAACAAATTTTCTAAAAAGGGGGAAGGTGGTTTTTATACGTCAACGTGTAACTACAATTTTGACCTTCAAATGTTAAAAAAGAAATTAAAATAATTAGAATAATTTAAAATCACCTTGAAAATTAAAAAAAAAATTTTTTTCCTGAAATATTTATTTTTAAAATAATAATACAAATAATAATAATAAACAACTTTCAATTTAAAAAATTAAATTATTTTGTGAAAAAAGAAAAATATTTAATTTGATATCATTGCCTGAAAAGTAAAAAAAAAAAAATCAATTTTAACAACTTACAACTAATGATAAAATCAATATCTTCATATGCCAAAAAAGTTAAAAAACAATGTGATATTTAACAAGAGTTACTTGGCAATTGTATAAATATTCAATTATTATAATACGAGGATGAGGAAAAAATTATTTGCACTCTGTCTGTAGAATTTATAAAATTTTAATATAATCTGAGTCGATAATTTTGACTCACCCTGGGATTTTTAATTAATTTAAATTTTTAATTACTAAAACAAACTTAGAAATATTTTTGAATAGTTATAATAAGCGATATTTTTATAATGTTTAGATTTAGATCGTCATTTCCATTTTCAACCATCATCAATTCATTACAAAATAAAGGCTTCTATAAAATTAATCCAGGTTTCTCATCCATAGTATCACTTTTTTGTATCACTCCTGAACATTTCCTTATTCATCCATCTTATAAGTGATCTCTTTGTAAGACTTTTACAATCTCTTGAGATTCAGTTAAAGGCTTTAACTATGTATCCATTATTTTTTCAAAAAATGTCAAGCTCATGTCAATAACAGTTGTTTATTCTCTCAATCATATATTTTGTTTTCAATTTTATTTTGTTACAATTATTGTATATATTTTTATACATCACAGTATAACTAAAGTCTCTGTATTTCTATTTTGGTTAACTGTTTGTCTGAAATCAGCATGTATATACTGGTAAAATATATCTACTAAAATAAGTTATTTGCATTTATCCAATTTTAATTCTATACTTAATTTTATCATTATGATTCCCTCTATATTAAGAATCTGACCAAGTTTCTGTTTCATTCATTAATGTATTTATTTTCTTTTTGCTCATCACTACTTGCCACCTAATGTAAGATTTAGAAATCAGTAGTTATCTGGTGGAAGTGTTTAATAAATCCCTATCCAGTGATGTCCCATTTATTATCTCTAGACTAGTTTTAGGTTATGGCTTTCTTCAGTAAGCAGCCATTTTTTATTTTTTGCTTTAATATTCCAATTTCATTGGTTATGGATATAAATTTATTAAGCACTATTATCTGGCAACTAAAAATCATAAAGCTTACACTGGATGATAATAATAGTGGTGAGAAAAAAGAATTTTCTACCCAACAGCATTATGTAAAACTTATGTGATGGAGTGAAATAAAATGTTATTGGTCTTTGCTTCTTAGCAGTAATGTGGTATGATGTACTGTAGCTTCTCCTTAAACTAGGTCAAGAATCTCTCAGCAATTATGCCCAGAAAAACATGTTAGCCACTTTATTTTCCATTCCCCCATCTAAGTTTTCCCATATTCTATTCCATCCCATTTTTACAACATAATCTTTGTCAATCTCTCAATATAATAGTGCCACCCAGTGCAAGCCTTAGTAATCAATGGATGCTGGAAGTTTTGTACATAAAATCCTCATCCAGTGCCTACTTATCCAATATTCTCTGATTAGTTTTTAGCTTGTGGCTTTCATCAATGAGGATTTTGGATCTGAGTGCACAATAATTAGATATTAGGATCTAATGTGCAACACTCCAGCAGCCACATTTTATCTATTTAGTTAACTATAAAGCTATAAACCAAATATCAAACCACATTAATGTCTTCAATATAAGATCATTTGCCTGTATAGTCACATAGATCTGAACCCAGTTCAGCAACTATACATTTTAGTATCCTTGGTTTATCAATAACCACAATCACCCTCATTCCATAGTCATGAATGGTATAAAACCACCTAATCATCATATGATCATCATTTTTATGCTTGCCCAAGCTGTTATTATCAGTAGCAAATGATCCATACAATTGTGCCACCCAGTGCAAGATTTAGTAATCAATAGATAAAGGAAAGTTGGTGGCATAATTGCATGGAGGGTTTGCTATGCTAATAACAACTTGTGTAAACATAGAAAATGGTGATCATGTAATGATTTGGTGGTCTTTACTTTTTTCTTTGATAAAATTCATTGAAGATGATAACATCAAAGTACTAAATATGCTCCCACATTTTCAGTATAAATCATGTTCCAGATATGCAAGTGTCTTAAAACTTCATGGTGAATAACTAAACTATGGTGTTATATAACACAAGCATTAATTAATTGAGAAATGGCACTTCAGTCAGTCTTAGTGAGAATCAATTACCTTTTAACTTTGCACTCTGTATGTTTGTCTTACTTACCATCATAATGTCTGAATAGGAATCATTAAATGAAATCAAATTTTTCACTTTGTTTGACATACTGATATTGAATCTATTGGTATTTAATTGGATTGGGAATGTAAAATGAATAAATAGAAACAGACTCATTAAAAAAACTATTTTAAAGTAATATTGAACATAGATTGTAATCGAAGTCAGATCCTGTTTACATTGTGAAAATTATTTAAAATTATAATACTTTAAATAACATTTTAAAAGTCTATTATATATATACTTTCCAAAGAGTTTTGGTGATATAATTTATATATTGGACTATTTCCACCACATAGGTGAATTGTTAAATACTTTTTAAAAATTTCTGATTTTATATCAATATCATCATTTTCAATCACTACCGATCCACTGCAGGATGAAGGCCTCCTGAAGTTCAATGCATCTTCTCTGATCTCTAGATTTTCTTCCCTATATTACCCCAGCACATTCCTTTATTTCACCTATCCATCCCCATGTGGTCTTTTTCTAAGTCTTTTAGACTTTATACATGATGTTAATGTATATGATACAAACAAAAGAGTGAATGGGAATATTTCTATATAATATCTAGAGCAACAATAATGTTGCTAAATAACTATCAATTAGTATTGACAGCTTTTAAATTAAACTTTTTGCTCTAGTAACTCACAATAGCAATTCTATCTTGGGAAGCCTAAGACAAAAGTAAATAAACAAAAAAGTGTAAACATACAAATAAAAAACACATTGGCATTTGTAAACTTATTAAATTTTACTTATGGAGATAGAACAGCAACGATTTTTTTTCTTTGTCAAATCATAAACATGAATTTTTAAATCATTTTCTTTGTGATATAATAGAACTATTAATATAATTATATGCACAGTCAGAATTTTCCATACATTAGTGCTACTCAGTGTAAGCCATAGTAATCAATGGATGCAGGAAGGTTTGTGTATAAAATCCCTATCTAGTGCCTACTCTACCAAATCTACAGACTAGTTTCTAACTTGTGGCTTTCATCAGTGAAGAGCCTTGGATCTGAGAGCACTGCACCTAGATCTTCTGCATTCATTGATTACTCTGGCTTGCACTGAGTGGCACTACTGTAAGAAGAGTTTTTCCTGTGTAAACAGCTTGTAAGCATAAAGAATGGTGATCATATGATGTTTAGTGGTTTAATACCAATCCTATAAAATAGAATTATGGTGACTATTGTTATTAAAGAACCAAAAAACACAAAACATCATGAATGCTGAACTGAGTTTAAATCTATATAGTTATACAAGCTAATGCGGATAAATTAAAAACATTATTGTGTTTTCATTTTGGACTCAAAGCTTTATAGTTGGCTAATAAAGTAAAAGGTGGCTGCTGGAGGGTTGTATTATATCCTAATATCTAGGTGCAGTGTTCTCAGATCCAAGTCTCCTCACTGATGAAAGTCACAAACTAGAAACTAGTCTGAGGATATTGAATAAGCAGGCATTAGATAGATAGTTTAAGAACAAATCTTCCAGATCCTTTGATTGCTATAGTTTGCACTGAATGGCATTATTGTATGGAGAGTTTTGCCTGTGTAAACAGCTTGTGTAAGCATAAAGAATGATGATCATATGGTGTTTAGAGGTTTAATACCAATCCTGCCCAATAGAATTATTGTGTCTATGGTTATTAAATAACCAAAAACATCAAAAAGTATGGATGCTGAACTGAGTTCAAATCTATATATACCTATACAAGCTAATGAGGTTAAACTAAAAACGTAAATGTGTTTTCATTTTGGACTCAAAGCTTTATATTTGGCTAATAAAGTAAAAGGTGGCTGCTGGAGCGTTGTATTTTATCCTAATATCTAGATGCAGTGTTTTCAGATTCAAGCCTCCTCACTGATGTAAGCCACAAACTAAAAACTATTCTGTGGATATTGGATAAGTAGGCACTAGATAGGTAGTTTATGAACAAACCTTCCTGCATCCTTTGATTGCTCTAGCATATGGAGAGATGTGCATGTGTAAACAGATTGTGTAAGCATAAAGAATGATGATGATGATGTGATGTTTAGTAGTTTAATAATTATAAACACATATATAAAAAAATTTCTTTGTATTTTTTTTTCAAAAAAATTTATATACAGTATGCATATCTTTAATAAAATATATTTATTGTTAGTACAGTGATTGATAAGTTAAAAAAACAAAATCCAAAAAATATTTTCATTAAGTGATTTAATAAGATAAAAAGTCATTCTAAAATCGACTGTATATTTCAAAAGAATGAGTCGACAATGAGAGAAATGATAAAAAAAAAAACAGATTTGTGGCACTGTTATTTAGGTTCTGAACCAGCTAAGGTGTAATTAAATTAGAAATAATTCTGTGTTTTTTTTAAAAAAATCTTATTATGGTTAAATGATTTGAATCACACGAATATTCCAGTTGACAGTCTTATATTGCAACATAAAACAGTCTATATGAAGAGTTTAGCCAGAATCTGGACCACATAATTACAATCTATCTATTCACTACAAATGTGTGTAATCCTGAAACCATTACAGTCTTAAAAATATTAAAATAACCAATGAATCTGCATCTGCTGATAATGAAACTGATGTTACATTATCATTAAATTTTTAAAAAATTATTGAAGAAAAAATAGATATTTTGGTATTAGATCTCTTGTGGTTGAAAATCAATCTCAGAAAGAAATCTGTAAATAAACACCCAATTGAACACATTTATAATCTTCTAAAAAAGAAAATAAATTATTTTTACATCATTATTACATAATCTCAATTAGGATAAACTTGTTACTGAATTTCACTACAACTTTCTCATTTTAAATTATGCTGTGATGTCGTGAAAATCCTGGCACACAGAAATGGATGCTTTCATTTCCATTTTGAAGGACATCAAAAAGTTCAGTCTTCCCCAGTGATTGTTATTATTTTGATTAGAATAAATGTCTTCATCATTATAAGGTTTGTTTGTTTTTCTTTTTTTTTTAAATAAAATGTTTGGGGTGGTAAAGTAATCGATCTATTAAGTTTGTCTGAAGATCCCATGCAGGCATTATTTTATGAGATTGAAAAATTAGAATAATTATCATTGATGAATACTTCACATCTAGTCTAAAATGTCCAGAACAGGATTTAATTGTGATGAAACAGGATTGAAAACAATTGAACATGCATGCAGTACTGTAAATATTTACACAAATGTGCTTTTCCATCCTAAAGGCTTGTCATGAAAGCTTTTCTGGTGGACATCTTCATGAATGATGTCAGCAAAAGCCTCAGTCCACTCCAGCATAAAGAATTATTTCAGCGTAGAATGGTCCTGGATCTTTCATGATCCAGGACAAGCCAAAAGAAAAACAGACAAGACTTTGATCCAACTGGTTTCTTCCTTTTATACTCCTTGTCAAGATTTCAGACTTCTGTGCATAGTTTTGTTTTTATGACCCTTTGGTTTATAATCTTATACATTTATTTTGTATTTTTCTGTTACAAAGTTCTCATTTTTATAAAGTCTTTCTGCCATCTTTAATTAGTTTCCAAAAAGGTTTTACTGATTACAATCTGCATGTGGAATTCTCTTTCCTTTAGTTTATCTGGATTAGTAATCTGCGTGTCTTATTCTTTCCAATTTTAACTTTTATTTTTAATTACATAAAAAAATATGAATGAAAAATTTAACTTTCATTGTACATTTCAAAAAAAAAAATTACACACACAAAAAGTTTAAATGCGTTAATTTAAAAGACCTTTAAATTTACTTTTTTTTAGCTTTTAATAAATGCCAATATATTTGTACCATATATAAATAAATGGTACAATACTACTGGGGCCAGGAGATGAGAATAAAATAGGGGTTTGAACTAATTTTATTCTTAACTTTTAAGTCTGTATTCTGGATTTTTTTAATGTATTAGCATGCTGATATATTTTTGTAGACTTATTCACAAGTGACATATGGCTTCAAAGCCCACATTTAGGGTCTAACATGGCAGGAATAAGAAACATTTCCACATTCACCTGTATCCTTTCCACTCAAGTGTAATACTAACAATAAAAAGCCCAAGTCATAAGCACATATGAGCATTGCTCTTCCTTTTGAGTTTTACAGGCTCATGGCAACTTGGTCTGCCCTCCCATTTTTCTGGAACCCTGCTACAAATAGACTGATGGGCATTTACAGATGGTCTAATGTTACATACTGGCGTAGAAGGACTCGGGCTATGATTTTTTCTCTCTCCACTATTCGCCTACCCGATCAACACTTGTGATTTAATATCTACATCAGCTGCGATCATGTTTTCTAGACATATTTAAAAAATATATTTTTATAGTTGTATAATCCGGTTTAGTTAGTTTTTTTTTTTTTTTTTAAAAAAAAACTACCATTCATTCTTTGGTTATGGGTTTTCAGCCATCATTGTAATGTTCTTTATACCATTACAATGTATCTCAGGTTGTGGTAGTTGTATTGAAGCCCTGCATTGGAAAGCCATTGTAATGTTTTTCATGTTTTGATAGATTCTGGTATGCCTTCTTTTACACACTATTAAGTAAAAGTTAATCAAGCTATGGATAAAAAAATATCTTACTCCTATTTCCAAAAACATAGCTATATTTCCTGATTAACTGGCTACTAATTATTATGACAGCAATTGGCAACAAAGTTAGTTTTAATTTATAAGAGGGCGCCATAGTCAATAGACTCCTAACTTCCTTGTATCCCATAATATCTAACAAAATACATTTTAAAAATTTAAAATTTTTGAATATTTATTGTGATATTTTTATACGTAAGTATAAATCTATTAATATTATTTACTCATTAGTATAAGTAGGTTACTTACATAGAAGCTAAGATTCTAAATTCAGCTTCAGGCCATATTCATGTTAGCTGCTAATATAACGTTATATTTTTGGAAAAAAAAAGTATTTCAAGTCAAAATAAGTTATTAACAATTTAAATTTCTTGATATCTAATAAATATAGTGAAATATGAAAGATATTAAGAAAAACATGAATCGCATAACTTCAAAATCGTATTAAAATAATCCAGTATAAAATGAGACCCAGGTGTAATTACAATCCAAACATCATGCTAGTAACATTTACTGATCATTAAATAATAAGAAGAAAAGCAAGAAGAAAAAGAAGATGATGACAACTGAATATAGCCAGTCTAATTTAAAAAAGAAAAAAAACTACTCTAGAAATAAGTTTTGTGGTGATTTTACACATCAATATGTAAAACAAAAATAAATCTACATATAGATAAAATATGGTGGTCCATTTTTCTGTTTAATTGATATTTTACAACATTGTCTTTTAACTTCTTCAGCAGAAAATCTCTTTCTTAAATATTTCAATACTATGTTTAATGCATTCTCTCTAATGTAGCTGTCTAGTGTATTTTATTTTCTGCAGTATCTTCACAATGTAAACAATTGACACTGCATTTCTTTAGAATGTATTTAAGATAATCCTTGTAGTGTAGTTGATATCTACCTTTTACACAAAAACTATACACAAATTAATCATAAAACACCTTCTTAGTAAATTCTTATATTGTTTATGACTTTGCCATATTTTTATTTATTTTTTATTTACAGAATATCCTGAAATGGAACTTTTCTAATGCCTTTATATTGCATTGAGAGGGTTTAAGTTTCACTTCCCTACAGTAAGTCAGATAAAATAACAGCTCAATATACAGTTAACTTAGTTGCAATAGTTATTTTTTTGTAATGAAATACCCTACCTTTTAATTTGTTAAAAGCAGAATGTAAGTCCACCTTTCTACTTATAAAAAAAATAAATACATACACATGCATATAGTTGTTAAATAAACATTTACACAAAATTTAATATATGGAAATTAAAATGGAGTTGATAAATATTTTATCTTTAATTCAAATCCAGAAAAGAAAATTGGATATATTTATTGTTAGCTACCCATAGTTCAATTTATTATACTAAAACCTCCAAAAGAAGGCTTGATGGAGACATACAACAAAGATGATGTCCACATCAAAAACAAAGCACATGGGTAAAGAATTTATGAGCAAGAAAGATTTTCAGGCAGTCATTTTGCAATTAATGTCTATTCAATATTTTTAATAAATGTATTTTACACTGTTCCTAAAAATTGAAGTAAATAGACTAAATAGCTCATTACATGGCAAAAGTTTTTCAAATAGCTTATCATAGGAAAACAATAAAGAAGAAATATATATAAATGCAGGTTTAAGCCTGTACAATGTATTAATTTATATAAATAGTGTGTAAAAGGTCTGCCCACCCCTCGCATATGTATGTATAAATGGATTATTCTCCTGTACATGAGGGGTCAGAATGACTAATATGTCAACATGGGTAGGATGACAACCTTGGCACTAACAAGGGCTTTGAATGTTCCATCATCAGATTTTCAATGAAATGGAAGGCTGAAAAGTTGTGAGTTGGAATAGTTTGAAGCCTGTCCATTAAAGTATGAAGATTGGCTATCTTAATATAAAGCTGAACACTGATTGTATATATGTGTGAGGATATGGACCAACTGATGATTGCTGGTTTAGCATGAAGTATGTATATTGGTGATTATTTATCTTTTCAACATGTGTGTGATCAGGTAGGTCAGCAATATGAGATGGCACTGAGAGTAGTGGGTCGTGTGAAAGTCTGAGTTTGAATCCCGAATAGATTACATATATAAATGCAGGTTTAAGCCTGTACAATGTATTAATAAAGAAGAAAGAAAAATTTACTACTTTTTCATATTGCAGTGTGGTGAGAATTTGGATAGTTTTCAGGGATACAACTGTGGTTTACCTATGTCTGTCTGATCAAAGTTTTATTTGGTCCAAATTAATAAGTTGCAGTAGCAGGTGAGTACTTTTCAACATCATCTTGAAAATTTTACTAAAGCAAAAAGTAAGTTTCAAAATAAATTGTTTATATTAATATTGCTGATATTGATTATGATTGACTTATAATGTAACCTTCAGCTTCTACTGAGAGAAAAGCATTATATCCTTATAATTGTATGACATATCAACATGCCATTTGATTTAGTTTGCTTATTTTAATTATTATAAACAAGCAGTTATCTTTTTATATGCTTTCATTTAATCTACTCTGGTTTTCTATCTCTCTGCATGAAAAATCTTATAACTCAATTTCCAATTTCCGATCTAGTTAAAATTCGCATATATATATATATATCCCCAAAGATAATATATATTATGTAAAATTTCCAAGCAATTTTAGCCAAAAAATAGTGAAAATTTTAAATATTTGTGATTCAGTAATCTGGCAGAGTTAAATTGCATCTAAACTTTCCCATAAAATTAAAAAGTAGAAAATGGAAATACTTTTATTCACATAAATGCACTAAAAAATTAAAAAATACAGTAAAAAGTAAAAAAACACTCATAGTATTTCGGATACTATGCATTCCAAATAAAAGCAGGCGATGCTCATATATTTTTTCAGTTCCATAGTATTTTTGATGTCATGTGACCAAAATAAAATATGTCAATCTTATGCTTAGAAATATTTTATTTTTTGAACATGAGCGTCACGTGCTTTTATTTTGGTCACATGATGTCAAGAATATTGTGACAACTGAAAAAAACTTTTTTTTCAGTGTTTTTTTTCACTATTTATGTGAATAAAGACATGTATATATATATTCTTATTCAAATTTACAATAGATGTATATATAAATATTATTTGTACTTTTATGCCAACTTTTTGATCTTTTTACATTTCAAAGCCAGTTAAGAAATGATGTGAAATGATTAGCATGTCTTTTCTATAATGTCAACATTCATTAAAGAATGATTTGAAGAAAAGTGGAAACTGGGAAGAGCAAGCACATTATTAACAGATTTTAAAGTAAGTTTTTTATATTCAGATCATTAACTCTAGTTCTACTCTTTAAATTTAATTAATTATTGCTTGTCAGCTAATTTAAAAATAATCCTTTTAGATTATGAAGAATATGAACATTAAAAAAATACTTTTTAAAAAAATGCGGTGTGTGGGAATTAGTTCAGCAGATATCTGTTGTCATAGTATATTCAAATGTGCATAAAATGCTTCAATGTTTACATATTTTATCCTTTTTTTGCATTTTATATATATATATTATAACAGATATTTATCATGAAATGCTTATACTACTGTGAGCGTAAGGTAGTAGGTGGAAAATGAGCTGTTAATGCGGGTGTAAACATTCATTTGGTACAACTAACACACCTTGTGAGACAAGATTGTTCACAAAATCCATGTGTAATGAGAGAGAGCAACCTGAGTTTCTATGTTAGTGGATAGTTGTGACATGGTCAGTTAATGAAGAGGCTGAAACGATCAAAACCAAAAATATTAAAAATTATATATATATATCGTATCAACTAATATTGTGTAATATATTCTAGTTTGAATTAGTTAAAGTATTGATTGTTGATATAATTTTTACAAATAAATTATATATAAATCACATTTCAGCCTTTGTTGTTGTTATTCTTAAGCCCAAGAGTCTCTTAAGCCAGCACACTTCAGACCAAATAATAGGTGAGAGATAAAGCATATATTAATATCATTGAAGGAATTAAATACAGAAATGAAGGTAGGCTGCACCTTTTGTGAAAAGACATTATAATATATTGCCAGTTGAGTCTAACAAGATCGCAAAATATTATAAAGACCTAGAAAAAAACCATGTATGAGATAAGGAAATTTTTGGAGAGATGTGGAGAGAAGAAGAACAGCTATGAATCAAAGGAACATCATCTTGCAGTGGACTGATAATGATTGAAAATGGTAATGATGATAAAGTGAAGAGATCAAAAAGTAAAAAATGATAAATATGGCAATGGTTTAAGATGTGGGTGCATGTATATATGGAACATAATTGCAGTCATGACAAAATAATTCAAACCATTCAGAAATTCCATATATATTCATTTGTCATATATTGGTAAATAATCCAGTGAACGCCTTGGGTTTACTACCTTTTCTTCGGGCATGTACATAGTATCACTTATTGCAAATATCAAGCGAATCCTGCCGTAATGAGAAAGTTGTACTATAACTCCTTATTGCTCATATGATTACATGGTTATCTTATATAAAGAGAATTATGCACAAGAGTCCATGTTATGTAACCTATATATATATATATTAAAAAATGAAAGATAAACACAGGTTTAAAAGATAACCATTTATTGATCACATTATAAATAAATAATAATTAACACTAAATACCTAGTCTTTATTAATCATATATTACAAACTCTCTCCCATGCGTTTACGACATTGATGATTTATATTCTGATATTTATATTACAAAATTCATGATTGTATAATGCAGAGGCCTATAAAATTTGATTAACTTTATTATATGTATAAATGATCCTAAAATACCTATATATTATTTCATTTGTCTTTATTGACGATATAATATTCAATTTCTTTTCAATATCTACTACTAAAAATAATAGAGTTTATCATTATTCATTAACTAGACAATACCAATGAATACAAAGTATATAATAATATTAAAACTTAATGTTTCATTCGTTAAATGTATCTGTGGCAATGCATATTTATATATATTTGATCATTTTTTACTTCAAATTTTGCAATATTGAAAACTGATTTCATAATTTATTTGCTCCCTAAAGATATTTCGAGCGCGTTGCATATAAAAAAAAAAACTGCTACTATTTGGTATTTTAAATAAATAATGTAGAAACATTTTAAGATTGCAAACTGTCAGAATGTGTTAATATTTGGGAAGACACTTAGTTTAACTATATGCCATATATATATATATGTATCATTAAATACAAGTATAGTGTAAATATTTAAGCTAGATGTAATTAAAAGGGATTTAAACCCAGACTTTTAAGCGCTCCCATCGGTCATTCACTCTACCTACTATAAACTATATATATATGACCACATAACGTGACCACTTAAAGAAATATAGAGAGATGCATGATGGGAGTATAACAAGAAGAGATAGAAAACGCAATATATGGGTAAGAGAACAAACAGACCTCGTTGAAAAAATTAAAAGACTGAATTGGAATTGGGCTGGACATATAGCTAGAAGAGATGATAATAGATGGGCAATTGAAATCTTAAACTGGATTCCAAGAGATTGTAAAAGAACCATATGTGAGATGGATGGATAAAATAAGAAAGTGTGCACAGGTAATGTGAGGAGAGAAGCTAAAGATCAGAGAAAATGGTTTGAACTTGGAGAGACCTTCATCCTGCAGTGGATTGATAATGGATGATGATGATGATGAATGTGAAAAAGATAAATGATTTCCAATATATGTATTTCATGCATTATGTGGTCATGTGTATTGGTTATATTAGATAGAATTAATACTGAAGGGAGCTTGAAAGTCTGAGTTCAAATGCCCTTTAACTACATATATATGTCCATTTAATTCCAAGGAAAAAAGTTTAAAAAACCCTCTAAAAATGAGTTTTTTGCAATGGCTATCTATATAAGCCAATCTGTGAAGCATAAAATGTCATACATAAAAATTCTAGTGACTTTTCTATAATATATTGTGATGCCATCTTGTGTGGACTATCACCATGCTTAATATTCCTTATCCTTATTATCAAATAATTATGTTATTCATAAAACAAATAATAAATATCATTTATATCAGACTGGTCTAAATAATGCCATTTATATGCTTTTGGAATATTTATTCAATGAGAAATACAAAAACTTATGATGGATTTATTTTTACTATCCTATGGAATTTCATATTAACTAATATAATACCCAATAAGACTGAACTAGAAGAGCTTAATCCTCAAAATGATATACTGGAAATGAGATAGCATTTGATGTAATAACAAATGGAACACGTAAATATCTTTTCCACTCCTTTGCAGTTCACTGTTAGAAGAAAACAAAGAATGGTATAGTCTTTGACAATGGTATCTTAATACTTATCATTAGGTTCTAAATATATTCAATATTTTAATTAATGAATAAGATTATCACACTCATTTAAATATATGGATTATCACAGTTAATGTATCAATATGTTAGATAATGATTACTACCTTGTGCTGCTCGTCTGAAAATTTATGATGATATTTTATTAATAATCATAGGTGTCATTATTTCCATTATTTGATATTAATTGTTAAATATCTTTAAAAAATTCAAACTTTATTTAAATTATTAAATATATTAAATGTTAGTAATAGGACACAGGTTAGTAACTAACACAACATTTTGAGTAGTATTATTCTTCTCAATTCCTCAGGTGTCACTGGTTGGAGAAATGACTAAGCTCACATGGCAATTGAGAGTATTACTTGGTTAGAGTATTAACTTAAATTCTGTATTCACAAGAAAAAATATTCAGATTTGATTTCTATGCTGGTATTATTACTAGTCAGGCTAGTGACACCTAAAGTACAGAAGATAATACCACCATTTAAAATATTGTGTTATGCACTAATCTGTATACTATTACTATCTGTTGAATGTATTTAAAAAATTTAAATAAAGTTAAAATTTTTTAAAGACATTTAACAATCAATATTAGATGATTGAAATAGTTTGACACTTTATGAAAAATTTAATTGAATATTGATTATAATCTATAGCTAATAAAATTAAAAATGAATATGCTTGTCAAGTTGTGGTCATAGTTCTATGTATCTCAAAATTATACATACAGATATACAATTTTGAATAATATTTAATATAATAGTTAAAAAAATGGGCCATATACAGAATTAATAAAATATTTTCTTAACTATTATTGATCTGAAAACAATAAATAATCACTCTTATATGCTTTAATCTTCAGAATAAGTTTTTATACCTAATTTAATAAAAATGATAATTTTATTATTAAAATAATAATTACAGAAGCAACAACAACAAAAATTGTTCCAAAATAGAAAGTCTTTCAAAAATTTATGATGTCATATTCATTTGGAAGAGTATCTTAATAAAAAAATTTCTAATACTTTTATATTGGAAAATCATCAATAGGGTTCTAAGTCTTACTTTCATTTTTGGTCCTAAAGGAATACATAAAAAGTGCTGATAATGATGAGTACTGCTTAACTGCATTAGCATATTCATTTCTTATAGAACTGGTGTAACAATTGATCATATCTACATAAGAAAATCTTCATACACAACATGGAATTTCATAAGGATCAAGTCTTTAGTCTTAGATAGAATATCATTGTGTCTGTAGACCATAGAAATCTTTGCTTTAACATATATATATATACAATTGAAATCTTAAATTGGATTCCAAGAGATTATAAAAGACCCAGAAAGAGACCACATGTGAGATGGGTGGATGAAATAAGAAAGTGTGCCGGGATGATTTGGAGAAGAGATGCTAGAGATCGGAGAAGATGGATTGAACTTGGAGAGATATTCATCCTGCAGTGAATTGATAATAGTTGATGATGATGATGAAGGTGGGATTCCACTTTTATTGTTAAAAGGAGCTTACCTTGACAACAGTTTAAAATTCTTGCTTGTTATTGATATTGGGATTGTCTAAGTGTTGATTGGCATTACCTTATTATTATTATATATTGAAAAACTAGCATCTTCAAATTTTCAAACAAAGTGTTTCCCATCATTAAATTGATTAAACTTATATGCTGAAGTTATCACACTAATACATCTGTGACCTTCAGAAATTAATCATGGATTTATGACATTTAAAGCTAAGAGCACTATGTACTTAAATGAACTTAAATTGTACATCATTAACATTTATAAGGAAATAGAAAAGATAACACATGTAAGATATCAAGTTTAAAGAATGTTTTATAAAATTTAAAAAATACATTGGCATGATCACAACAACAATCAATATATTTTTCATCTTGCTGGATGTGATATTATAGAATCAACTATTGTAAAAGTATGCTTTAATGAACTGGACACGTGTAATGCAATACTTTTTAAAAGGTTGTTTTACGTGCCCTTGAACATGGTTTTCATGGGAAAGGTAGCTCTTATCTACATTATAAGAATTATTATCTTGATGACATTTTTTTAAAATGTGATATTGATTGTTTCCATTGGAAAAATATGACAGAGAATAGAATGCATTGGGAGCTACAATTAGACATGGTGTTTAAGTATTTCTAAAGGAAAAATTTTCTGCTGAAGAAATCAAAAGGCAACATTGTAATATATCAAGTAAATAGAAAAATTGAACCAGCATGTTTTATATGTAGATGCATTTGTGATTCACTGATTGATTTACGTAGTCATCACAAAACTCATTTTTTGATAAGTTCTTTTTTACTTTGTTTGTTTTTCTTCCTTTGGAGGTCAAATGCCCATACTTATTTATGAGTGGCTGCTATATATATATATATAATAAATAAAGTTTGATATCTGTATTCGTTTCACAATATATGTAATATACAAATCAATATATATATATCAAAATACAGTACAATTTATATAAATTATATTCTTTTAGAAGTACAGTCGAAAGTACTTCAATTAAAAGAATATAACTCTCATATATAAGATCTGTGCTAACAAGTAATTATGGATAATATATATAAATATATATATATGATATATATATATATATATAATATATATATATGTATATATATATATATATATAATGTTTATTACTAATTGCTTATTAAGTTAAAGATTATCATAACATTTCTTGCCCAGATATAAAAATGAATATATCCATTTTTTATTAAACATAAATCATATGGTGTCATTAACCTGACTTTATTTTTTATTTTTACATATGTATTATTTTTTTTTAGATATATATAAAATCAGTGCTGTCCAAAATCTTGACAATTAAAATTCCAACAGTTATGACATCAACAGTGAAAATACTGATAGACCAAAATTCTGATAGTGAAAGTCACAACAGATCAAGATATTGACAATCTAATATCAGCAAAATATAAAATGTTGACAGATAATTTATTTTATATCTGTTATAAAAAAATTAGATTTTCGCAATAAAATAATAATCAAATAGAAAGCATACTTCAAGAAATCCCATGCCAAAGTATAAGAAAGGGACAGATGAGTGAGAAAACAGATAATGACTGGACTTAAAGATTATGCAAGTAGAGTTTTATTTGATTATCTTCGTAGTGTGTCTTGCACACAACGTATCTATTTAAATATTTTAATATCACAGGCAGGAAAACAAAAGTTTACCTTACTGTTAGAAATCAACCTTTTAAAACAAATTTTTGATTTAATAAAATAACAATTACACAATGAAAATGATATAGTCTAAATTTTGATTTGTCAACATTTTATATTCTTAGCTAGTTGTTGGAATTTCAGATTTTCGGGATTTTGAACCGTCAGATTTTCAATGTTAGAGTTATAGCTGTTGGATTTTGGGTACAGTCATTTAAAATATCTATTTCATCGCACATTTAAAACATATATTTACCTTTTTCAGATGTCTTTATTTTTATGTGTGAAGAATGTGTGGGTAGTAGAAATTTTAAATACATCCGAATATATGTATACTGTATCATCAATTGAAAGTATATACATTTGAATTATCCATTATAGTGAAAACAACTGTCCTCTTTCCTTCCGTCTCTTACTCTACTATAATGGTTGAATAGTTTTTTGCTAATAGTTTTTATATGCTGTTAAATAATTTTAAAATTGTAGATGGTTTTGATAGTGTACAACTTTATTTCTAACTTTTTATAAGCTATTCGATATTTTTAAAATTGTAGACTAAATTACAAATCAATGTCTATATTTTATAATACACGAAGGTATAATATTTTATTTATTTTAATTTTTCACATTTAATGTTTCTTAATTAAATAATCACATGATAAATTGTTTGAAGTTATGTGAGAAATTTCTGTATTTTATCCGGGCATTGAACGCTACAGTTTCATTATTTTACTTATTTACCATATGGATATTTTTTTTAGTTCGGTTAACTATTAATTATCATAAACTACTATTCCAACCAGAGGATAGATTCACCAGTGACTTTATTTCTGCTCCGTAGGTCATAGATTCGATAGTCAACTATTCAACGGTCGTTAAATTGGAATTTATGAAAAGTAGATAAACGCAACAACTATTCAATTAATTGAAATGAGATTTTTATTTTACTTTATGCAGACAAAAATCAGTCCTGAATACTGCAGTTTTCTTCTATATCAAACCGCACAAAGGATTATATGTTTTATAAATGAAAATGTATTGAAGCTGTGAACAAGCAATAAAAAGTAAAAAAAAAGTTTTTATCGTTATATTAGTGCCATAAAAGCAAGATTTCTAAAATAATTAACTTTTTGTGTGTGTAAATTAACTTTATTGGAAAACGTGATTTCAAATACACTAATGTTGTTAATATTATGTGTTTTTCTAATACGTTAAATTTAATGAACTTGGAAACATTTTTTTTGTTTGCAATTATTTAAGAAGGCATTGTGCCAACCAATTTAAGCACAGCTGTGTTTATCCAGATATTACTTTTATCAATATTAATTAAGCCAGATCTTATAATAAGTAAAAAAAAAATTATTCCTTTTATAAACCAAGTTCGTAATGACATAAAAGTCTGTTAACAATAAATTAAATGTTTTTCAAAATTAAATTATGTGATTAAAAAAGATAACTCATCCATAGAAAGAAACTTTTTATATTTTGATGAAATTGAAAATAGCAAATTTACTTAATAAAGCTGCGTTGTTCAACATCCCCACATAATGTAAACTAATTTTGATATCCCTTTGTTAAAAAGTTAAATTAAAACAAACATCTGCGAACGCAATTGGTTTAACCATATCTCAGTTTAGGTATCATTACTATCAACTTTTTTATATTCTCATTTTAGGGGGCGAGGGTAATATTAATTTTATTTTTTATTAAATGATAACCCTCATAAATATGAATTATTATTATACGCTAATAATTATTGCTGGCACTTAATAGTTTTTGATGTTATATAAGAATAGCCCATTATATGTCACTTTAGCCATCCTGCTACAAATATCATCCACCCAATACACCATTTTAATATTGGTCGACAGAATGGATGGATTGCTTCCAGGTCACTTTTCCCTCTACTTGTCATATATTTCCAAGATTGATATACATAATCCATTCTGTTATATTTCATTCATGACAATTTTGATTGATCCATTCAAATTTTTATGACATTTTTCAATGTATCGGTCTTTTCACTTCCTCTTCAAATAGTATAGCTTTCTTCACTTTATCATCTTCAACAGTTTTCTTTAAGTATCCACCTGTTGTGTTTGGTTAGACTTGCAGGTTCGTTTCCAAACCAACAGATACAAAAAGAATAACTATTCAGCAATTACTATGTATAATTTATTAGTACAAAAAAATATACATACATTAGTTGAACAAATGAATAAATATAGTTGATACACATGAATGCTGAGATAGTCGAGCGGAGTATGGAACTTGCTTCCAGCTCATGATTAGCCTGCTTCATGAGTTCTGGTAAGACTATTCCAGCTATGTAGTTAGCTTGCCTCGAGTCATCTCTAACTTGGATGTTAGCAGTTTTCAGTCCGTAGTTGGACTTGCCTCACTACGTGGACATCACGATAATGTATAGAGAAATACCTTTGCTGATGGTAGAGGGTTTAATGGAGAGCATGATCTGTCATTCAGGTTAACAGAAGTAATTTGCTCTCTGCCTTGCCTCTAAAGAGCTGACTATTTAATGTCAGATCCCTACCTTACTGGAAACACACAGATTTGGTGCGCGAACCCCTGTGAAGATTTTAATCCTTTTGGATAGCAACTGGATGCTAGCCAATCAGGTAAGGAATCTGGAATAGTCCACTTCTAAAGGCAAGGTCAGATATGACACCACCTTTTCCAAAACTTGTTCATTAGTTGACTGCATTTTATTTAACTGATATTAATTATGAAACTGTTTTTTTTTTTAATATAATTTATTTATCTTGTTTAGCTTTTATTCTTGTAGTATTTTAATTCGATAAATAGCGCTTTAAATTCATTGTTTTAATAAATTAATTTAAAATATATAAACAAATTACAGTTTATATATATTATTTCTGAACATTATATATTTGCATAAAATGTTGCAGGCATGATTTACACAATAACTAAAACACATTTATTAGTATTTTTATTATTCATCTGGGTTTTTTTTAATTTATATATTTGCATTCATTCATAAATATAATTTAAACAATATTAAAGATAATATACTATTCATGACTTTTTTTACTTATTTCATGATTTATTTTTTATTCATTTCATGACTTTTTTACTCATTTCATGACTTTTTCCCCCCTTCATGACTTTTTAAAATTTATTTCATGACTTTTTTTACTCATTTCATTACTTATTTTCACTCATTTCATGACTTTTTTCCCCTTCATGACTTTTTTAAATTTATTTCATGACTTTTTTTTACTCACTTCATGACTTATTTTCTTTCATTTCATGACTTTTTTACTCATTTCATGACTTTTTTTCACTCATTTCATAACTTATTTTCTTTTATTTCATGGCTTTTTCCTTATTTCATGACTTATTTTTACTCATTTTATAACTTTTACTCATTTCATGACTTATTTTCACTCATTTCATTACTTTTTATCACTCATTTTATTACTGTTTTCATTCATTTCAAATCTTATTACTGGTAGGATCATAACATAATGACATTAGAAAAAAAATTACTTAAAGATCTGCAAAATTATAAAAAGTGATGATATGGCCAGTCATTGTTTTCAGTGTGCAGGGTGTGATACTGCAGAGCAGGGGTGGGCAAACTTTGTCAGAGCAAGGGCACTACTGTGCTTTTTAAATGTTAGAATATTTTAATTTTAAAGTTCAATCTAATTTTCAAAATTTCTATTTAGAGAATAGGTATGTGATTTTTACAAAGTTCTGATAAAAATGGAATATTATTTTTTTCTTTTTTAAGTTATGATTTGTTCAAAACCTCCTATTTATGTAAATAACTAACTTATACATTGAATATTATTTTGCTATTTAAATGTTTTTGTCAATTCTTGATATTCTATATTATTTGTTCTATATTCATTATATCATTGAAATCTTACACTTCTCCATAAAATTTCTGACTGACAAGCGAATGGAAGTTGACTTATGCAAATATATATTATTAATATTACTAAATGAATAGAAAAACTAAGCCACATATTCAGATAAAACATTAAAAATATTAAATACAACTAACATTCAGAATAATGTAGATAGCATAAAATCAAACCCTATGGAAATAGTAGGATTAAACGTTATAGCAGTTGTGAATTACAAAGGTTAAAAAAGCAGGCTTCAAAAGTAAAACTCTTAAATCTTTAGTCTAAAGATGATGATGAAAATAAAAAGAAATTAGTTATCTATAAGATTGTCAGATTCATATTCAATATTTAATATAATTATTAATCCTTCAATTGGTGAAAATATTTCCACTGACTTACTGGCGGTAATCTTCCAAAGCATTCAACATGTGCTTTAGAAGAATTAATGCTTACAACTTTAAATTGATTTGAAATATTTCTAATTATAAGATCTAAATATTAACTCACTGTGAATCGAAAGATTTCACAAATGTTGATTTTTAATCGAGGTAATGGACTTAATTAGTGAAGAATTTACTAGCTTCACACTCAAATTGAAATGCTTTAGATTTGCCTATATAATTAGAAAGTAGGTTGAAGATAAGATGCTGCTCTTATCTTTATAAAGTCTTAATCTTGTGTTAAGATTTGTAGAGGTCCCTCTCATAGTAAAATTAAGCATTTAAGGCACATAGTATTAAGGTTAAAGCCTTATATGTATTTTTGATTTTAGTATATTTTATTTTGTATTAGAATTTAATAAATTTGGTTTTACTTGTTAAAATATAAGATTACAACTAAAAGCATCCTAAAAAGTTATATTTAAACTTTGAAAAATTAGAAAAAACAAAAATAATTTGAAATATGTATTTACAACAATGAACTTTTTTCTGATTGGATAGTGTAAAGAAAACCAGGCATATCTCCTCAAAAAGAAAAAATAATATGTGTTGAATGAACTGAAATAAAATATAAACGAATTAATGTGAAACCATCACAAATCTGTCAAATTCTGTTTTAATATTTAAAATTGCATTTATAATTTTTAAAATATTACGTACATTATGGATATCATGTCAAAAAATATTTTAGAAAAACATCAACAGTCTTACTACCATAGTTTTTTGCCAACTGTTATGATTGAATTTGCAAACATATATTTTTAAAAATAAAATGTATTTGAATAAAATCAAAATATAATCTTATATACTTTTGTTTTTAGATAATTATTATACAAGTGTTGCATAAAAATAATTGTAAATATTTAAATAGACCAAGAAAAAAATTTTTTTTCAATTCCCTTATTTGGTCAAAAATCTTCTTAAAGTAAACTTGAAAATAATCTCAAAGCCAGTGAACAAAGAAACAATTTATCAGTGATTCCCCAATGACTGCATAATGCTGACCTCTTCAAATATTTTTTGAACTAATAAATCAATAAGAACTTCACTTTCTATCATAAAATACATGCAAAATGGGAAAAACAGCACTGCAGGTAGTTGCAGGATAAGAAATAAAGCTAAAGAGAAAAAGACACAGTATTCATAAAGAATTAATTCCTCAAAATATTAATGGTGAAACAAAATTATAGACAGCTTCACATGATAATGGAGTGATAAATCAATAAAAACTGATTAACCCTTTCTGATGAACCACCACCAGTGTAAAATTAAAAAAATTATGTCCAAATTAATAAAACACATTTATAAAATTAAAAAACTATTGGTGGGAAATGTTTAATAATATGAGGATATATAAAATGCAAATATTTTCTGTTGTCTATTCTCATCAAAAAATGGAAATTAATGAAGTCCATATTGTTATTCTTTCATCTAAATTATAATTAAAAAACATAAACAATAGCCATACACCTGGGTCTCGTTTCATGCAGTAGATAGGTTCCTCAGAAAATACGCACAAAAGAAATCGCACAAAAATAAATGTAACTTACCTTGAAAAATGTGGGATAGGTGCTGTAATTTTCAGAAATCCACATAAAAGCAAAGCAACAAGGAAAAATTACTTTAAAATTCACATTAAAAAAATAAGGAAATAAAGTATGACTAATAAAAAATTTCAAATATTTGAAAAAAATTAATACAAGACAAACTTTTTTTACTTTTTTATTAACTACAGTATTTAATTTTACATTTTTTCATACATGTTTTAATCATTACCGCTAGTTGACAATTTGTGTTCATTTGTCAACTAGTAAGATACCAGATTCGTGATGTGATGTACAACTAGCACCACTTTCAGTCTTGTGCTGTTTCTATATTAAAAAAATGAGATCACAATCAAAACAAAAGATTATCATTAGAAAGATTATTTTCAGTTTATAAAATCAATAAAATCTTCGTTATTATTTATTTTAAAAATCTAAAAAAATATTTGTTTCTGTTATATCTAACAAAATATGTTTTAAAAGTTTAAAATTTTTGAATATTTATTGCAATATTTTTATACGCACATATAAATTTGTTATTATTATTTATTCATTAGTATAAGTAAATTATTTACATAAAAGCTAAGATTCTAAATACAGCTTCAGACCATATTCATGTTAGCTGCTAATACAACGTTATATTTTTGAAAAAAAAAAGTATTTCAAGTCAAAATAAGTTATTAATAATTTAAATTTCTTGATATCTAATAAATATAGTGAAATATGAAAGTTATTAAGAAGAAACACAAATTGCATAACTTCAAAATCGCATTAAAATAATCTGCATAAAACAAGACACAGGTAGGTATATATATATACATTACATAGTTTAAATATAGAAATGATAAATATAAAACAGATAAAAATGTAGCTGATTTACAAAAGAATCAATTTATTAATATATATAAAAAAAACCTTAAAATTATGGAACATATATAAAAATATTAAAAAATAAATTTTTTTAAATCTAAAAAAATTATAATAAATGATAATACTAACATTAATTCAAATAAGAAATGGATCAAACTTTCATATTATTCCACAAATTATGATACATTAATAAAAAATAATTATATTGATAAGCACAAATATTGGATGATTGAATAGTAAAAGTCTTGATAAATTAATAGATCATTATAAATTGACATATGAAATATAAGGAAAGGAATTGTATATAAAATTAATTGTGATCATTGCAATATGATTTATTGTGGTCATATAGGGAAACAGAGGTAAGAGCGATAGAACATAATGCAATTAAGAGGTGAGCTAGTAAATCTGCTTTTTATATTCACTATTTAACATAAGAACATAGAATAGATATTACAAAAATATTAAACCTTTAAATTACCTTAAAGATCCAAAAGGAAGATAAATATATGAAATATTTTATATTAATTGTAACTTAAGTAACTGTATAAATATTCTTAAAACTTGAATAAATTTACTTAGTAACTGGTAATTAAAAATGAATGGAAAATTATAATAAGATAGTATATATAAAGCTGTATAGTATATGAATTATTATTATAATAGTATATAATTCTTTGAAATTATATTGAATCTCAATATAAAAAAAATTATATTTTATTAAATTTTTTATTTTGTTACTGTTTTATTTTACTTCCACTATAGAACACTAGATGGTGTTTTATCTGCAATAGTTGGTTAACATTAAAATAGTTGCTTAGCAAAAAGGGCACAATTATTATTAATATATATATATAGCTGTTGTATATGATTTTTTATTATTATTTTAAATATAGGGATTTGAACTCAGACTTTCAAGCATCCTTCAACTATCCATACTATGTCATACCACCAATACATATGACCAAATACATATAGAAAAGATAAATAATCACCAATATATGTGAAGAGTGCCTATATTTCAAATAGTACACATTAAGCTTGCAACCTGCTCATCCCTCTTCTATATACTTGAATGGATAAGGTCCTATACATGAGGGGACCAAGTGACTTGAGGACAACATGGGCATGGCAATATTATTGGCATCAGCATGGGATTTGGGTTTTCCATCATCAGATTTTCAATGGTATGAATGACTGAAGAGTTGAAGGTTGGAGTGGATTGAAGCCTGTTCATTAAAGTATGAAGATTTGCTATCTTAATATAAACTGAGCACTGATTATATATGTGTGTGGAAGATGGTAATCTGGACCAACTGTTGAGTGCTGGTTTAGCATGAAATACCTATATTGGTGTTTATTTATCTTTTTTACATGTATGTGGTCATGTGTATTGATGGTATGAGATAGTATGGATATTTGAAAAGTGCTTGAAAGTCTGAGTTCAAATCCCTAATTTACAATTAGATTCTAGAAATGTGAAAAGTGCCTGTATTTCAAATATTTATTATTCATTCTATAGATACAGGACATAAGGAATTTATATTTGTTTATCCTTTGTATTCTACTAAACATCATATGATAACTATTTCTTATGCTTGCACTACTGTATGGAAAGTTTTGCCTTTGGTATTCTAATTACGCTGAGGCTGTAGATAAAGTACGTCTAATTCATAAAGTTAACTGTTTCCCTTTTATCTTCAAAAGGATTTTTAGTGATCGCTATTTAACAATGGAAGATAAAATAAAAGCAGAAAAAAATTAAATGTAAGTAGAAATAAAATTTACTATTTTTCAAAAAAATAAAATCGTATAATTTCTGGAACAATAATACATACAACTATGCAATTTGACCAGTATAGTAATTATCCTTGAATTTGACATACTTTTTGAAGTAATATTAATATTTTTCTTCTTCTTTTGTGCATTGATTTTATAAAGTGATAATAAAAGGAAATAGTAATTATATTTAAAAGATGTTGATTAAAGTTGGTAATAAAACTATACAAATAAATAGTTCTGCTTTGTACAAAAGCTGAAGACACGTTATGCATACCCATGATTGATAGATTTTTATGTACAATGCACATTAAATGGAATCTATTTGGCTGCTAAATGCTACTGACAAGCTCACACTATCAATAAATAAATATTCTACTAGTGATCTTCTTGATAAAAGTTGGGACCAATTTTTCTATTACCCTTAAACCATTATGGTCACAAGTCATGGACAATGAAAATACCAATACAAGGTCTCATTCTGTGAACAATATTAAGATGGTATTATAAGGTGGTAGAAATACAGGTGTTTGAGCAATCTGATAATAATAATAATGATGATAATAATAATAATAATACTTCTATTTCTGGTAATACTACTATTACTATTACTACTACTACCAGCACTACTACTCCCACCACTACTACTACTATTACTACTGCTGCTACTACTACTACTACTACTGCATTTAATTCTAATTATGTTACTAATTATAAATCTAAAGATATAACAAATTGTGAAAGATTTCAAAATATTAATTGACCTACTTCAGTAGTATAATTAAAATCAAAGAAATCAGCAGACCCTCTTAGCATCTTAAGTATATCATCATATGATCTATCCTTTAAGGAAGAGAGGAAATCATTCTAAAAAAAAAATCAATTTCATATACATGTAAAGACAAAATAAAAAACAAAATAAAAATTCTACAATCCAGAAGATGAAATAAAACAAAAAATAAGAAACAAAAAGATCCGCCAACTTTGCTGATGAGACAAAATAATTTTAGAAAAATCAAAATCTCATGCAATGTGCAGGATTGATATAAAATTTGCAATCCTTAATATAAGAGGGTAAAGTACATAACTTAGAATTTATAAATTCATGAAGTTCTTTAATAGAATATTTTCTGATATATGAACAATTACTGAAACAAAATTTAATTACACATACAATACAAACATCTTTAAAGTGTTATTTAATTATTGATATGCAACTGCTTTTTAAAATAATTATCACGTAAAAGGTATTGTTATCTTAGCCAATAAAGAAAAAGTAACTGGACCAGTAACAATAATTGAAGGATCAAAAACATGTGTAATCATATCTCTGGACATTTCAATCATTAAAATTCTGGTCTGTACATATTATTTATTCCAGAGGAGAAAAGAAACTGGAAGTCAATCAATCAAAAAATCATGTACCATGTTTCATAATAGATGGTTTTAACTATTAAGGGCAACACTTACCTAGATAATTAAATCAATAGTTATCTCATAACATGTATATTACATTAAGGTATTTGCCAAAAAAGCTCATATTTTCAACAGTAGTTCATTGATACTGATTAATTACATTATCTTTTTACCTGATTTCTGGCTAAATATTAAAATCATTACTGCATAATATTTTTCATTGTTCATAATATGGTGGGATTTATTTCAGCACCAACTGTTATAAAAGAAATAATAGACAAAAATTTCCCTTTAATTTACAATCAAATCCTGATTATCTGCCAAAAAATATCAATAATAACTTTTAAAGTGTCAACAAATATACATCCAATAAACAAATTTATGAAATTATTACATCTTTCAAACAAATTATTTATGAAGATAACCAAATTATATTCCAACAAATCATGCAGCAAAAAAGAATTTATCAATAAAAATAATAATAAATAACACTAAATATAAATACAATAAATTATATAATATTATTCAAGAAGTGCAAATACTAAAATTCAGAAATACAATTCGGTAATTTAATAAGCTGATCTGAACTATGAAATATAGCCACACGAAATCGTATTACTACAGAGTATTTCACACATTAGAAGAACAAGATAGCATTCAAGTAAGAAGTCAAGAAGAACATGCAATTTGGAAATATTTCAAACATCTATACTTTGGTAATAATGCATTGCCATGAGATTAGTAGAAAAATCCAGGTTTACCACCTGTATCTTTGATTTCTCTTGAAAATGTGATTGAACAAATAACCTGCCTCAATATTAGGATTTTCAAATATTCCATCTTACTTCCATAAATCCATAAAGTATCTTATAGCTAATCATTTGATAAATTTCTTTAATTTATTAATTATGAAATGTATGATAGGCTAGATATTAACAAATAAATATTATTTATAATAATATCTAATACCATTTAGTCTAGTCCATTTATGATTCAATAAAAACCAATATTACTTGGAGAAGTGCATGCTAAAATCTTCAGAATAATAGATATTAACAGAAAAAAATATTCCATCAATACTTACAGTAGTTCCAATTAAATTCTTTGGTATTCCATAATGTATTTCAATGATCAAACCAATATTATTGGCCATATATTAATCAACAATAATTTTTCAACTAAATTATCAGCTTTCAGTCTGATTAAATGCTATCTGAGAATAAAAATAAAATAGTTTATTTTATTTTTAATAATTTTTTCTCATATTGTGTATCTTTGGGCTGAATAATCAATATAATAACACACCTTAAAATATATAAATAAATAGTGATGGGAATTAGAATCAAAATTTTTATTTGTCAATTCATAAAAATTATGTAATTTGGGAAAATATATAGTGATCCTCCATTTGATATCAATTATCCTAACAGCTATCTAATTTAGTAAAATTGGGGGACAATTATATGGTAACTGACCTATATAGGCATAAGCAATCAAATGAATAGATCTAATATAGCACAAATGGCATATAGTGATGTATCAATGATGATACATCCCAAAATTTACTCATGGTATCAATTGGAAATTCTTTCATCTATGAAGATGTTAAAGAACATTTTGGATGAATCATTAATATTTACATCAAATTTCTTTAAGGTGTTTTTGTAACTACAGTTCTTGACAAGGCTCATAGACAGATGGTCCTTTACCACAATTTGCAAATTATGATCAGGTGGAAATTATTCTACATATTATTAGTTAATGTATCTTTTTCAACAACACACTTAAATTTAATTCTCTCCAATAACCCATTATGCAAGATTTTGGTATTAAAATATTATTAATCCTTCATTAGACTAGAGATTATCCATTTAATAAATTATATTACTGAATTGTAATTTTCACACCAGTACTCTCACTCAAGGTAGGACTGGTTTCCATCTGCTGACAGTAAATCACATTGCAGAAGTATATTCATTAAGTAGATAATCTCTAGTCTAATGATAATCTCTAGTCTAATGATAATCTCTAGTCTAATGAATGACTCAAAAAAATATTAATATACTACCATCAAATGGTTTATGTCAAAGTTGTGAGGGCAATATGTTTGAAACATCAATTAAACTGTAATAATTGGCTATTTGTATATACTGACCAATGATAAAGACGTGTAAGAGATTGTGGGTCTGGATCAACTGATGAGTACTGGTTCAGCATGAAATGTGGATCTTAGGGATCAAATCTTCTTTGGTCATAGGTTTATGATTATACCCTTCCAAAGGTATTAAAGGCAGATAGAAACCAGTCCTCATCATGTGTGAGTGTCATAGTGGAAGTCATACTACAGAAATATTATTCATCAAGTCGATAAGCTCTAGACTAGTGGATTATTTCTAAAAAGTATTAATATACTTTCGTGTGTTTGTACTAAAGTCATAAGGACAGATTGTGATCTGGACCAAATGATGAGTGCTGGTTCAACACAAAAAGTTCATCTTGAGGATCATATATCTTTTTTACATGTCTTTGGCTATATGTTCGTGATTAAACCTCTCCACAAGTTCTTAAGAGTGGAAAGAAAAATCTGACTACTGGTGTAGTGAAAATTATGCTATAGAACTATTATTGACTTTTGGCATCAAATTTTTTGATTGGTGACAAAAAGACAATAAGAATTGCATCATTACTGTAAAATGTATATAACTATTAAGCTATAAGCCAAATTTTCTAATACACGTTAATACTGTTGGAAGCAATGTTATAGAGATTTAAAAAACTTGCCAAATAAATTAAGATTTGTAAGGTGAACACAGAAATTATTTAATTCATGGGATCCACTATGACATAAGTAAAGTGTAGATTCACTACTGCATAATTATCAGTTAAACTTGTTTTCTATGTAAAAATATGTTTTAAGCCCATAAACATAACATGACCACAAGCCAGAAACTAGTCTGGAGATATTGGATGAGTAGGCACTAAATGGGAATTTTATGCACAAGCCTTCTGGCATCCATTGATTACTCTAGCTTGCTGTGTGTGGCAATACGTATAGTGAGTTTTGCCTGTTTTAAAAATATGTTTAAGAAGTTCAGGGCCATGCAAAAAAAAAAAATTAATGAACAAAATACATCGTCTTTATTAAATGTAATGTGCTAAAATCTAATAGTAAATGTTAAGCATATTGGTTTTACCTATTATATATAAATTTATTAGGCATAGAAAAATAATTAAAAAAAAAACAATTCTAAAAGAGTTTAGAAAATAGAAGACTTTAAATTCATGCACTTTGAATTACTGTTGAATAGACTCCGATTTTTTGATGATACGCTGCTTGTTGTCAGTAATTATGAATTCATCAAATTACTATATATAATTGATATAACTTGCAGAAAGTTTGGAAGGATATTTAATGCAAAGAAATTATAACAATGAAAGTAGATCGGAGATAAAAATTAGTGCTGGTCAGGACATAGAGATTAAAACAAATTAAATAAAAATAGTAATGAATAAATAAATCATTATTAAGAGTAGAAGTTTATTTTATGATTCATAAACTTATGACAAAGTCTTATTAAATAGCCTTTGAAAAGGCAATTTTATATTGAAGCAAACATGTAACAATTAAGGAAATTAAAAAAGAAAGGATGGGAAGATATACAGATATTGATTTGGAGATTAAAAGTATTAAAATATAAAGATGGAAGCTATTATGTTTTTAATTATAAAACTATAAGGAAGATGATAAATTGGATATGTTTAACCTGACTTACGCAAATTATAAAATGTATACTGGAAGGTACTGTAGAGAAACTGAAAAGAGAAAAAGGGAAATGGTGATTTTAATGTACATTTTAAAAGTTCTCTAAGGAACTAAAAGGCTTTGGTAAAAAAGATCTCATTAATATATAAAGCTTAATATTTGGAATCTGTAAAAATTTATTTGAATAACTGGTAAAAATCATTGTATTAAAGAATAGATGTCTGTTTATTTTATCCATGTGTTGGAAGTTCTCTTTTACTTTATACTTATAGAATTATGGTTCAAAAAATATGACAGAATTCTGCAGCATCAATAGTAACATTTTCCAAATAATTACAGACATTCCAAGTAAATAAATGAAAATTATTATTATTATTATTATTATTATTATTATTATTATTATTATTATTATTATTATTATTATTATTATTATTATTATTATTATTATTATTATTATAAACAACAACAAGCCAAGATGTCATCGCCGCTGCCTTGCAAGCAAGTAGTTGGTTGCAGACGGTTGTGGGTTCACGTCCCGGCCAATGCTATGACATATGAAAAAAAAAAGAAGAAGAAGAATAGAGGTCGCTTTAGACCTTTGATTGCACAGATAAGATAAAAACATTTCACATTCAAACTATTAAAAAGATAATAAAAGCCATCAGAAACAAAGTAAAAAATATATATAACATCAAAAATTCTAACATTAAATTAATTAAATTAATTAATTAACACAAAATATAAGCAGAATTTAATTGATAATTTTTAAACTGAAAACCAATTACAACAAATTAACAACGCAAGCAAGCATTAACGATGGGTGGGGGGAGCAATGAAAGCCCTTAAAAAAAGAAAAAAAACAAGCCAACATTTGCAGACCTAGTCAAAGGAAAAGAACATTGGAAAAGTAAATTCATTTATCCTAACAAAAAAATTGAAAGTCAATTTAATTCATATATTAGCAAAGAGATATAAAAAAAAAAGCAATGCAACCACCTCTCAAAATATGAATCCCAGATATAGGAAACCAACCAATAATGACATAAATAATTTAGAAATTGAAAGAACAGGAAAGTCAAAATCTACCAGAAATGGTCTACAATAAAGAAAAAGTGAACATCATAACTCTCTTTGCAACATTCAAGAGATTTTTTCCCCCAAGTCCATGGTGTTGTCACAGCAGACATCAATATTTCATTATATAAATTCTCAAAAGAGTTGTTGTATGAGGCAATAATATTAAATGCATCCTGGGATATAATAAAACAGATTGCAATACATCCCAATGACCGGTATCTAATATTGAAATTTTCTGAAATCACACAAAGAGAGAGATTTCAAAGACAACTCAAATCATTGGGTAACTTCGCACTGATCACTATAGATCAAAACTATCACAATATCATTTCAAAAATAATTAAGAAAACACACCTGGGATATACAGAGCAAGACTTCCAAAGAATGATGAAACCATTTGGCAAGATCATTATGTTCAAAACAGTATACTGGAAAGACACACCAATACCAATCGTGAGTAAAACTTGCAAGTTCAGAATAAAATTGCATCCAGATATTGATTCAGATGATATACCAACACAAATTCTGGATCAGAAAGCATTGGTCACTTTATATAAGAGGTCTGAAAACAAAGTGATACTCCTGTAAACAAAAGTGACATGTTACTGCACAATGTCCAAACCATTCAAACTGCCAGAACTTAAACAGAAATCAAAATGCACTCTCACAAAAACAAAAACACTAATATACAAACAGAAGAAAGGATAGCCATTGCCAAGGATAGCAGTGAACAAACTACATAAAGAAATAATAACAACAAAAAGCAGAGATATCAAGCTTAGATCTTATAGATTTGTTCACAGAAAAAAAAACAACAACTCCAAACCAAGGAACATGACCAAAGAGAAAGCGGAAGCCAAACAAAAAATAACACAACTAAAGCATATGTATATATATACCAGAATTTGACTAAGAAATGGATAAAATTATATATCATACTATTATCAATAAGACAATCATAGAAATTATGGAGACACTTCTACCTCAAGCAATCCTAACAGAACAATGCAACTAGAAACCCCAATCCAACCAGAAAGTAAGAGAAAGCCTGGGAGACCTGCCAAAAAAAACTTAACAAAAAGTGAAGACAAATGATGATAACTTTGATTCACAAATCATTGATTATATAAATGCGGTCTCATGTCCAATGGAAATAATCACAATTTTATTCCAAAACCAGTTAGCAACCGCAGAATCACAAACTGAAGAAGTACAAGACACACAAACATTCAATACAAAAACCAATCAGAAGAATGATACAAAAGCCAAGAAAATAGATCAAAACCAAATGGAAATAAAACAAAAGAGTGAAAATACACAATCTAAAGCTCCAAAATAAGCACAACAAAAAATACAAACCAATCTCAGCTACACAGTTAATGAAAATTAAAATAGCAGCACTGAATGTCAGAGGTATTAATTCAATAACAAAAATATACCAGGTCAGCAAATGTATTAGCATCATACAACCACAAATTCTAGGACTCCTGTCAAGCATTGGTAACCAAAAGGTCAGAACAGTTGTCTTGCAAGCAATTGCTTGCAGACCGTTGCTGGGGTTCGCTTCCCGGCCGATGCTTTGACATAAGAAAAAAAAGTACTAGGACTCCTAGAAACAAAAATCTATAATGGGTCACAAATTAATCCAGCCAGATACCCAGACAACCAAGATTTTTCCACATACTTCAGGGACACATCATCATCTTCAGCAGGCATGGGCATATTTATAGCCTCAAATTGCAAATTTTTCAACCTTCAAAATTATTTACATTGACTCAGATATCCTAATCACTACATTACAGCATCAAATTACCACACTCAACATTATTTATGTGCATGTATTCCCAGGTCCCAGCATAATAGCACATATAATTCTCACAATAAACTCTCAGCTTGCAACCAGCCACAACTCAAAAATCAAACTTAAGGCATGAAAAATTCAATACAAAATGATTTCATTAATTAAACCTGTCACTCATGAGTGCTCATGACTTTATTGCTGCCACTCATGAGTGCTCATGACTTTATTGCTGTCACTCATGAGTGCTCATGACTATTGCTGCCATTCATGAGTGCTCATGATTTTATTGCTGCCACTCACGAGTGCTCATGACTATTGCTGCCACTCATGAGTGCTCATGACTTTATTGCTGCCACTCATGAGTGCTCATGACTTTATTGCCACAGATTCAGTGACATTCTATAATCAACAGCAAGCCACACTTATTGATCTATGCAACTACACACCAATGCTTCATCACTTAATCAATTTCCAAGTCAATCCATGCCCATTTTCAGATCATGTTATGCAAAGTATTACAATAAATTTCGCAGACCTCCAAACAACATTTATTCATCTAGAAAATACAAATCAGACTCCTACTCCTAACAACCACTGCTGAATTCCTATTATCAGAGACTTATATCATGCTAAATAAAATCAATGATATGTCACAAGATCCAATTCAAAAATATCAATCATTCATCAACATACTATCTTTCAACATACATCACATGACAAGATACTCACCATCACCCTCCCAACTAATGACACTAGCACATAATCACAAGAGAATCACCATCACCAGACCCATGCATAACACTCTCCAATACATGCAAAAACTAACAAAGCTATATTACAATACATGTAAACGATTAAAAGAATATTTTGCCACAAAAAAAATATACCTCACCCAACAACACACATGGACACACTGATATATACACTGTGCACTAGGCTGTCCATCAACCA
The DNA here is from genome assembly GCA_028023455.1 of Epiperipatus broadwayi. NCBI lineage: Eukaryota > Metazoa > Onychophora > Udeonychophora > Euonychophora > Peripatidae > Epiperipatus > Epiperipatus broadwayi. The sequence goes on along the minus strand of JAQFVV010006928.1, from coordinate 83,813 downwards.
GAAAAGTGCCCATGGCAATTGCGATAAGCAGCAACATGTATGTCACGCTGGACCCCATATAACAACATTTCAAGGAAAAGCTGCAAGCATACAAACAATACACATCAACCAGTGATGAGTTTGGAATACCTGAAACAGATATTCCCTTTTAGATCCAACAACTTGCTGAAAAGCTTAAATAAATTCTCAACAATTACCATCCTGGAACCAATGGCGTACCAATATTTGTTTTTTCACATTTGAGTCAATTTACCACAGAGTATCTTTGCAACCTTGCTAATACCCTATCACAAACAATTTACAATTCTAGAGGACTATATCTAATAGCAATAATGCCATTTAACAAAAAATCAACAGCAATTTTGAATCTCAACAACCCATTGGGAATTAAATTATTGGAAAAGGTAGTCAAAGATAAAATACAAACATACATACTGCCCCTGATATCAAACATGCAGTACACAAAGAAGAAATCCACCATGAAGGCTGCACTTATATTCAAAATGATAGAAAGTGCAGTGCAGCAAGAGAAAAAGTATGCCCCAATTGCAATTCAACTGGATATAGAGGCAGTGTTTGATTCTGTTGCAATAGATGTCTTAATGAACAGGCTTACAAATACAGAAATTCCTACCTATCCTACTTTACATAATTTCAAATCTCTTACTCAAGTGAGAGAGATACATCTCACACTTAGCAGCAGAAACACAATCAATTTCACAAGGATCCCCACTCAGTGAACTGTTGTTTATTCTATATATAAATCTACTCTTAAAACAGATTGAAAATGAATTACCAGGGATATTAATACCATGAACTTCTCAACACATTCCATGTATTACACACACGGATGATGTGACAGTGTTTCTAACATCATGTAAAGAAATCCCAGTATTATAAAGATTAGTACAAAATTACACAGACATGCACAAATTACAATTCAGCCTTAGCAAAACATCAGCATGATTCACCTATACTAACAAATCCTACACACAGCTATAGTAAGGAAAACCTACTCCATTTTTGGATTACCATTTTATCTGGGAGCAGCAACTAACATAGACATCTTTATCAAATGCATATTTATCTTTATATTCAAAAGTGTACTTATTTAACATACTCATAACAACAAGTATTGCATATTATTCTCCTATTGTCAACTTTACAAAAAACTTTACAGTGGCCATATCATCACTCTGTAGCAAACCACTATGGGGTATGAAAACGGTAGCCATTTCAGTCAAATAACTCTGTCAATCGACTGTGGAATGGTCTGAGGGTACACACAGTAGATGTGTTCCATGCACAAAAAACAATAAATCTACTGGTAAAGATCACTGCACCATTTCAGAAGCTACAAAGCCTCCCCCACATAATCCCTGCAGATTGTCCATCCTCCATGTATAGATATCTAGTATCATTAACAATCAGCACAAATCAATGTCAGAACTACAACACTCACATTTAATAACAAATACATCTACTGGAAGATATATGAGTTGATCAACCTAGCCACAAACAATCAGACTTTAATCCAGTGTTGGGAGTAAACAACAAAACACTCCTTAAAAATGAATGCTCAATGAAACCAAAGTTGTTTGACTTCTTGATCAAGCTAAATCATTTGCACTAACAACATCCTATTTTTTATGATACTGTCATCTTTATAGACTAATAGGCCCACTCTGAAACCTATGTCATGCTGCTAAATAAACATAACAACACATATTTTACAATTGTACAGCACTAAATACTAAATGAAACAATGCACTAACAACATCCTATTTTTTATGATACTGTCATCTTTATAGACTAATAGGTCCACTCTGAAACCTATGTCATGCTGCTAAATAAACATAACAACACATATTTTACAATTGTACAGCACTAAATACTAAATGAAACAATGTGCTAAATCAATATAGAACAAGACATACTATACAACAGCTAACAGATTTTACACACAAGCAGACAACTCCTACAGCTCAATAAATCAATATAGAACAAGACATACTATACAACAGCTAACAGATTTTTCACACAAGCAGACAACCCCTACAGCTCAAGGGCAATTTTTAGACATTATGCATTTTGGTGCACACAATGTATATTCAGCCTGTGAAATAATACAAGACAGCATCTGGTAACATTTTACAACAAGCTGCAACAAATAGAGAACAGAGATGCAAAGATTGCACATTCAGATATCTATGAAGCCACTTGGTTACTATTAAAATTACAAGCTAACTTATAAGAGCATGCAAAACTAGTCATTATATAAGCCCAGTCTATTCAAACAAAACCAGCAATAAACAAGAAACTAAAAGGACAATATAAAATATGGATTCTCACACAGCTGAACAAATAAATAAAACTTTTGACTAACGAACAAAGACAATAACAGAATATTAACAAGAGATGGAAAGAGGGACACTAACAAACAACAAGACCAGAACTGAATAGTAAAATTAAACAATGATGGCAGTAACAAAAATATAGTGTAAAAAATCTACCATGGAAACCCAGGGTTTCTAAAGTATTGTAATTGAATAGGTTAACTGATATAGACCTTTATTCAACACATTCATCCTTATGTAATCAACAATGAAAATCTCAATCATACCAAATCTGTAAAAATCATCATGCCATTGTAGCTAAGGCATAAGTATGTAAATATCATGTAACTTTACTTTGTTGACAATGAAATATATTATTGAAACATAATAATAGTAACAACAACAACGACAATAACAGCATTACTATTAGTAGTTTTAAAAAGAATTTTATTAAGCATATAAATAGTTTTCTTTTTTTTTTAATTTGGAAAATGATTTTACAATTCAACTAGATATTACAAAGTAATTTTCCATGATGTAAAAATAAAAAATACAAACATAACAATATTAGTCAACATAAAATTACAATAAATATAACAAAGAACAATTTTAAAAAAAAGATCTTGCTTGAGTCATAACAAAGACATATCTAAGAAAAAAAACAATGGGGTAAAATAACTATTTATAATAGGACTAGAAGAGAAACAAGATTTCACATAGTAGCAACAATATCTGGAGTGGCTAGCGCCCTATCTCTATTTTTAATTTTTTAAATTTTATTATAAAACAGGAATTGTAATTTCCTGGATGTAGGGGTAAAGCAAAAATGGCATCTTAAAAAGCAAAGGGTAAACAAAAAGAAATTACTGACTTTAATTGAGGAGAAAAGGGCACATTGAATGCTGCAATCAATGAGAAGGGCGATAAAGGAAATACGTGATTTGATAATTAACTCAAAATGTTTTTTAGGTAGGGAGACCACAAGTCATTGGCACAAAAAATGATAAATTGTTTCTTCAAACATATGATAGAGAGAGCAGAGAGGGTCAATATTAGCACACAGGGAATTCTTTGTGATAAAAAAAATTACTAGTAGAAAGAGCGTCTAAATTAATTTTGATATGGAAATCAAAGTATTTCTACTACTATTATCATTACTGCTAAAAATATATAACAATTAAATTCATTTATTTAAGAACAAAACAACAACTTCTAACCAATTACAGATTGCATAAAACTGGGGGGAAAAACTCAAAACCTTTGTACATCCAACTTGATTATAAAATTATGTAGATTTCACCCCAATTCTCCACAAGCAAGTTATTAAATCTACATTTCTTGTTTCTCAGATTTATTTATGAACTTACGATTTTAGGAGAACCATTTTTGAAATAAATTGTGTGTGTGTATGTGCATTTATAGAAATATATATAGAGATAATGTAGCAAAAATGGAAGCTCTAATCATACTTTGAAACTATGCTTTGAGAAAAACTGACCAATTATTTTTCAGAATACATTTATGTATTTTAGAAAAAAATCTTCCCCAACAGTTGCCTAGCACATTGTCAAACATTTATGTAAATATAAAATTATTTCTTCATATATTAATAATATTCAAATTGATTAGTTTCACATTAGTCATATAAGAAGAAAGGTTGCTACATTTATAAGGATGATTAGTTATGCTCTAAATAAATGTCAAGAGAAGTTCTTTCTAAAATGCATGTATCCTGCAAAGTGATTGGACCGCTTTTTTATATACGTATTGTAGTTAAAGAAAAGTAAATGTTTTAAGCGCTGTGATTGGAAATTATATGTATCTAAATTTAGTTACAACACATGTATATAAAATATCATCAATATCATCATTTTCAACCATTACTGATCCACTGCAGGATGAAGGTCATTCCAAGTTCAATCCATTTTCTCCAATATCTAGCATCTCTTCTCCACACCCAGCTCACATGTGGCCTTTATCTAGGTCTTTTACAATCTCTTGGAATCCCATTTAATATTTCAACTATTGCCATCTCTTCTAAAAATATGTCCAACCCAACTCCACTTTAGCATTAATTCTTTCAATGATGTCATTAACACCTGTTTGGTCTCTCAACCGCGTATTTCTGTTTAGATCTCTTCTTGTTACATATACATATGTGGGAATCTCATAATTTACTATTACTGTAGAGAGTAAAAATATCGGCTGGTATCAATTTATATATATTATAAAATAACTATTATAATAAAAATGCACGAGGGAAGGGGGAGTGGAATGAAAGAGGGTGTGTAGAAGACATATTGAGAAATTTTTAAAATCACTTCTACTCTACCGTTGCATCATTTATCAACTCAATCACTTTTTTGTTAAAAAAAAAATCTGTGCAGTTTTGATTCTTTTTTTTTGGTTAAAATAGTAAAAAATGACAAAATTATTTTAATTTACTGCTCAGTCATGTCACAGTAGAATATTTTTAGATTATTTTTTTTTTGAAAAATTGGCATTTGAAAAAAAAAAAAAAAGAATAAAAAAAAGCAATCTAAATTGTCAAATTCAGAAATTAATGTTGCTTTATGTAGAGGTCAACATGAAATAAGTCGGGTTAATAAGACAGAAGGAGTAAAGCAAAATTAGAAAGCTAAATTAGAACACAAGTTTTTAAACTATTAATATATATTTTTTACAATAAAAACCTTGATGTTATTATATCAATAGATAAGAGTTTATTATATTCTATAACTAATCAATTATTGCTATTTGGAGTGATAAAACTGAGCTGCAATCTTTAATAAAAAAAACCTTTAGCTCTTGAATAAATACTTTGCTACTAAAGCATCACATGATCACCATTTTATATGTTTGAACAAGTTATTTAAACACTGACGTGATGTGATGTACTGTGACTTCTCCTTAAATGGAGTCAGAAACCTCTCAGCAACTATGCCCAAAGAAACCTGTTAGCCACTTTACTTCCCCTTTCATTCCCCACCCTCAGCTTTCACAGAATCTGTTCCATCCCATTTCCACAACATAATCTTTGTCAACTCTATGGCCTTTGTATCTAAATCCCACTTATCTTTTCCCAACCCAACATAAAAACCAATAATCCACTTTCTGTATAATCACTTGTTTTATATTTATTCTTCCATAACTTCATTATTTATATCCTTTCTGCTTTCAAGCATTTACACTCAATCAACAGATGCCTAATATTTTTATGCCTTTCTTACACAATTTGCAGACTAAATCAAGCATATTTTTCCATTTACATGTATTTTCTCTTGATGATAAAGATCCCATTCAAGCCTTAAACAGTAAACTACTTTCCTTGCTATTATCATAAATTAACTCACACCCAAGTTACTTCTATATATATTTAACTCTTTTTACTCTCCATACTAGTTCTCCATCCCTCCAACTCCCTATTCTTTATTAATGCATCTATTCTTTTATTCCATTCCTTACCACTATAACCCTCAACAATCCTCCTAACGTAATCATCCCATCTTTTGTACAAGTATACATATATAAATTTTTAATCCAAATCTTTTGCATACCGCCTTACCTTTCTCACCCATCTTGTTGCTTGCCCTTTATTTGTAAGCCAATTAAATACTATTTTGCTATTCTTTTATTATCCATAAACTGCAACCTGCCAAACATTTTTATTTTACTTTTTGCATCTCTCATATAAAAACTTGACCATCCCATTTCTCCTTGAATTGCCTCCTTTGCTGTCCACACCTCTGCATCTAAAGCACATCTTCCTACTTCTCTTTGTACTTTTTCTAAGTAATCCAATACCCCTTTACTAATACATAATGCATTACCATATGTTAACTCTGCTACTGCAACTCCCTTCCATATAATTCTAGATATATTTATTATATGAAAACACTGTTAATTTCTTTACCAAACCCTTTCTTACAGTAACAAACTCCATACAGCAGTGCCACCTAGTACAAATCATAATAATCAATGGATGTAGAAGGTTTGGACATAAAATCCCTATCTAGTGTCTACTCTTCCAATATTCCCAGATGAGTTTTAGCTTGTGGTTTTCATCAATGAGAAGTCTTGAATCTCAAAGCATTGCATCTAATGAATAGACTTAGAAAATAGTGAAATTCTCCTCATTGAAGGAAACCACAAACTTGAAAATAATCAGGGGTTATTGAATGAGTAGGCATTAGATAGGGATTATGTGCACAAACCTTCTTGCATCTATTGATTACTATGCCTTGTATTAGGTGGCACTACTGTAGGATCAGAGTGTTACTGTTTCACACTGCTGTTGTGTAAAATCACATAGAATATTATATTTTCTGAAAAAAATTTAAAATGTGATATAAACTGATGCACACTTAAGTCTGCTTAAGCAGTCTGTTCTATGAAAAGGGACCGGTTCTGATTCTAAGCTTGCAGCACCAACTCTGAAACAATATATGAATTATTTAATGACTTTTCTTAGCTAATCAACACACAATTTTAAGGTAGTAACTATTTGGAACACAAGATATGACATGAAATGTGATCATGTGTTTTGTTCCTTAATCCTTTATGAAAGAACACAAATAAACATTAAATTTGAAATGTTTCTTTTTAAATTGTGTTTAAGGTGATTCAAATTGTGCATGATAGTAAATCCATTAATTGCAATAATATTTTCAAGATTTTGTGATGGCAGAGAGAGTAGTGAATGTGATCTGTGAAGATTCGGAGCATATTATTATATTTTATATTGTAATTCATGATACAGATGTACTGGTGCCTTAAATTTTTTATAGTGGATAGATAAATAATGCCCCTATATCAGGGGTGGGCAAATAGCACCCCAAGGGCCACATGTATCCTGCTAAGAGTTTTTATGTGGCCCATCAAGACAATCAGAAAAATACACCTTGGACTGAGATTTCCTTCTCGTTGCATGACTGAATATTCATCTCGTATTTTCCACTAGGATGGCCACATCAATACAAATGCACAGTGTAGATATGACATGCAGTGCTTTCCCAGTTGATCTGGTTAATTTCAATTTGGTCTTTTCATTAGCAAATATATACATTTCCAACTTTAGTGAAACCATGAATGCTCCTAAAAAATGTAAAATCGGTAATGAATGTCATGTGTTTAATGAGGAATGGACAAACAAATAGTTATTTGGTAATACAGGGAATAAATCAGTGTTTATTGGGTCTTAAAAAAAAGGTGTGGCCCTCCACTAACCTTAGCTTCCACAAAGTGGCCCCCGAGCCAAAACAATTGCCCACCCTTGCCCTATGTGATACATGTATTATTTTACAGATGATAAAACAGGAATTTTGGAGAATCGGTCATCTGCTCACAAGACACACTTGGGTATGTAATATAGCAACTGTATTTTATGATTTTTTTAAAACGATATAATATAAAGGTATTAGAAAATTTCATTTAAAGTTGCTCCACAGATTTTTAAAATCACAATGGCAATGTCATAAAACCATTCAGTGGGTCTTTCAAGTTGCTGGATATTATGTTAGAATCCATTATTGCAAAATCACATCTTTGTAAGACTGGACCCAAATTAAACTTTAAAGAATATTTTATGGGAAATTTGGGCCTGATTTTCATAGAGGAAGCAGCTCCTATTTATATCATAAAACCTCCAGGACATTATAAAAAGATGTAATGACAATTGTTGTTCCTTGAAAAAATATGGCAAAGAATAAAATCTATTGGAAAGCTACAATTAAATTCAGTATTTAGCAAAGAGTACTGCAGAAGTTGAAAAGTATTACTGTAAAATATTAAATTAAAGTATTACTGTAAAATATTAAATATATAATTAATGATTCCTTTAGTTTATACCTTATTCAACACAATATATCATTTCTACATTAATTTTATTTGCTTTTCATACAGTTTGACCATCCAGCAGTCTTCATCAACATTACTAGTTCTTTCTCTGCCAAACTATAAGAAAATAATATAAAACTAAATTTAGAAGCAATATGTTGCATTGAATAAAGTGTAAGTAAAAGGAATTATTAATTATATTTGTTAATAAAATTAATATGTAGAACATTAAGAAGCAAGAATAAAAATTTTGTAAGGACAGTATGTTCTGTGGTATATTTGTTTTCATGGATAGGTTTTGAAATACAAGTATACTTAACATAGGTGTAATTAAAACAAATTTGAACCCAGACTTTCAAGTTCTCTGCAATCGTTCACTCTATCCAATATAACCAATACACATGACCATATGCATGTGAAAAAGATAAATGATCTACAATATACGTATTTCATGCTGAACCAGCACTCATCAGTTGTTCCGGATCATCATCTAACACACACAGATATAATTAGTGTTCAATTCATATTAAGATAGCAAATCTACACACTTTAATAGACAAGCTGTTATAGTCATACCCATGTTGACCTTAAGTCTTTATGGATGGCTGAAGAGTTGGAGAGTTGAGAGAATTGAAGCATGTCCATTAAAATGTGTAGATTTCCTATATTAATATAAATTGAGCACTGATTACATATATGTGTGGGAGAGATGATCTAGACCAACTGATGAGTGCTGGTTTAGCATGAAATATGTATATTGGAGATCATTTATCTTTTTCATATGTATGTGGTTATGTGTATCAGTTATATTATTAGATAGAGTGGATGACTAATGATAGTTTTGTTTAGTCATCACAACATTTATTTCTAGTAACTTGTTATTTTTATTATTATTTGTTTTTGTTTTTTTTATATCTCTTGGAGTTGAAATAGCCATATTATGTTGCAATAGATGATGATAATTATGATATATGAACAAATATTGCTAAAAAATGTTTTTTATACTTTAATAAAATTTATCAATTCTTTATATATTAAAAAAAAAACCATGTTGTTTTTTAATAGTGTTTTTCCCTCATATATAATAATAGAGATAAAAAATATTTTATAATAAGTGCTTTTATTTATCAAGCACTAAATTCCAAAAGACAATTATATTTTTTCAACGACAATTTGGGATTTTTAAATTGAAATAAAAGCATGGGATCCACATAGGAATGGAATTAATTACCACATAGGGATGGAATTAATTACCACATAGGAATGGAATTAATTACCACCTAGGGATGGAATTAATTACCACCTAGGGATGGAATTAATTACCACATAGGGATGGAATTAATTACCACATAGGGATGGAATTAATTACCACATAGGGATGGAATTAATTACCACATAGGGATGGAATTAATTACCACATAGGGATGGAATTAATTACCACATAGGGATGGAATTAATTACCACATAGGAATGGAATTAATTACCACATAGGGATGGAATTAATTACCACATAGGGATGGAATTAATTACCACATAGGGATGGAATTAATTACCACATAGGGATGGAATTAATTACCACATAGGGATGGAATTAATTACCACATAAAGATGGAATTAATTAATTCCTGAATCTACCACTCCTCATGCATATATTTTAAGTTCAATCTAAAAATTCTAAATGTCAATGAAGAAACAATTGTAATTTTTAATGGACAACAAATAAAAGCAATTACTATAAAATATTTTTTACCTCTATTATTCTTTATTTTTTAGTATTCAAATATTTTGCAATTTCCTTTTTATAAAGCATTCTATCTCTGTATGATGTCAATTTTAAATGATGTATTCATTACTTACTGTATTATATATATAAACTCTAAATATGAAATCAATTTAAAGTTTTAGAAGTTTTATTTATTCAAAGTATTGCAGAAAGTATTTTAAGCAGATTTGATACTTCTAGATTATATATATATATATATATAATTCTAAGGCAGTATGTAATTTGCTTATAGTGAATGTTTCTTGTACATGTAATTAGAGGGATTTGAATTCAGGATTGTTCAGTCTATTCATCCTCCACCCCCAACTCAAGCAATTGATACACATGATGTACACATGTGAAAAGGATACATGATCCCCAATATAAGTATTTCATGCAGAATTAGCATTCATAAGTTGGGTCCAAATCATAATCTCAGATACATATATACAGTCAGTGCTCAGTATATATTAAGATAAAAATTTATCAAACTTTAATGGACAGGTTTCAATATTGTCACCCTTCAAACTATTCAACTGCCCATTTTATTAACAACCCAACAATGGAGCACTCAAAGCCCTTATTGGATTTGATATTGTAGTCATATCCATGTGAATTTGACAGCATTATGAATAACTATAATAAGATTATTTACTGGAGTGCCTGCTGAATAATAGTTTTTTTTAATTGGTTGCTTTAACAATTTTTTTTAAGATTATATATATGTGTGAGGATAGTAATCTAGACCAACTGATGATTGCTGGTTTAGCATGAAATACGTATATTGGTGATTATCTTTTCAACATGTGTGTGATCAGGTGGGTCAGCAATATGAGATGGCACTGAGAGTGGTGGGTCGTGTGAAAATCTGAGTTACCCCGCATATATTACATATATAAATGCAGGTTTAAGCCTGTACAGGGTATTAATTTAAGATGTAATGTAAATTAAATAAAAAAATTTAATATTATGTAAGTAAATGTGAATAATTCACAATTGAAAAATTGAAAAAAAAAAGTTTGAAACAACCCAGGCTATTTGGCACATTTTTGAATTTTTGCATGGTAAGCTATTAATAAAGCTAAATTAGATTTTATATTTTTAATTATACTTCTTATATTTGATATATGAATTTGACAGTATTATGAACAACTATATATATATAATAAAATTATTTACTGAAACAACCTCTGAATAAAAAAATTCAGAGGGTGTTCTAGTAAAGCATTACGGACAAACATATTCAGACAACAAACAATATGGATTATATATATATATAAATATCAATATTTTTTTATTTCAATTTTTTTTCACTACTACAACATTTATCAAATATATATATATATGCAGTATGTTACAGATATATGATTACCTTTTCTTTTATGCTTACACAAGCTGTTAAAACAGTAAAAAAATTCCCCCCACCCAACGGTGCCATCAAATCTAGCCCAAGAATAAAAGTGACTATGATTTTTAAAAATCCAAATACACCAAAATATATAAATAAAGAATTGATTTTGGATCTGTATGACTATACAGGAAAATTAGCATGTATTGAAAATGTTAATATGTTTCTGATAACCTTAGAGTTAAGCAAAGAGCATAAGACAAGTGCTGGAGAGGTGGTGCATTAAATCCAAAAGATCCAGATGCACTGCTGCCTGATTTAAGACTCTTCCCTAATAAAAGTCCATAAACTAATAACTAATTTTGGAATACTGCATTAGAAAGTATGGAATAAGTACTAAGATACACAATATTTTAGTATCTACTGATTACTAGAGCTTGCACTAGGTGTCACTATTATGTGGGTAAAATATTACATACACTATGATAGTAACAATACAATACTGCTACCTGGGAAATAATATAGGTAGAGAAAATTATCTTTTTTTTCCCAATAAATAAAAAATAATTTAGTTTATGAACACTTGATGACAATATAAACAAAATTTTACAAAAAGATATAAAATGTAATACTTTTTTATAGATAATATGACAATTTTTTAAAAATACTATAATAAATATGAAGATATAAAAGAGACTAAACTCTCCATACAGTAGCACTACTTAGTGCAAGCCAGAGTAATCAATGGATGCAAGAAGGTTTGTGCATAAAATCCCTATCTCGTGCCCACTCATTCAATATCCCAAACTAGTTTCTAGCTTGTGGCTTACGTCAGTGAGAGCCTTGGATCTAAGCGCACTGCACTTAAATCTTAGGATCTAATGCAACCCTTTAGCAGCCACAGTTTATTTTATTAGCTAACTATAAAGCTTTGAGTCCAAAACACAATAATGTTTTCAATTCAAGCTCATTAGCTTGTATAGTTATATAGATCTGAACTCAGTTCAGCATCCATACTTTTTGGTGTCTTTAGTTCTTTAATAGCCAGTCACCATAATCCTATTGGACAGGATTGGTATTAAACCACTCAATGCTCTCAGATTCAAAGCAAAGCTCCTCACTAATAAAAGTTCACAAGCTAGAAACTGGGAATATTGGATGAGTAGGCAGTAGCAAGGAATTTTATGCACAAATCTTTTTGCATCCATTGATTACTCTGGTTTGCACTGAGTGGGGCTACTGTATGGAGAGTTTAGCCTCTGTATAAACAGCTTGTGTAAGCATAAAGAATGGTGATCATGAGATGTAAAAGTGTGGAAAAGTAAAAAAAAGTATGAAAATTAATTTCAGTGAGAATTTTCAATGGGAAATAATATAACATGCTAATATTTAATAAAGCATAAAATTAGAGAATAAAAAAATAGAAGATATTTGCCTTGGAAGAGTTGAATAATATAGACATTTGGATACTTTATCAGTTTGGAAAGAAATTATATAGATAATTGGAAATTATTATTAAAAAAAAAATGCATATTTTGTCTACAATAAATAACAAATGTGTAGAATAAACTGAAAGGATAATTGTACCTGCTGAATGAGTTAACATATGCCAGGGAATTCAGAAATATTTAGATATAATTCACAAAATGCATAGATAAACATTGAATGGTGAATTGTGCATAGTAAAGTGAAACAATTGAAGATGAAATAAAGTGGACTTCATTTTAAAGGGTAAAACTAAAGTTAAATTAAAATATTTGGAAGGTTGCAATGTATAAATAAAAATATATCAGTAAAATTAGGAGAAAACTGCAAATTTATTTTCATGTATTTATGTATAAATAAGCGAGTACATCGAATATCTTACAGGCACACCATTAAGAGAAGTGAACAAATAGGATAGATATGTTGATAATAAAAAATAGGCATATGAAAATTAATGTTTATGAATAAAATAATTTGAAGTTACATAAGAATATAAATAAGAAATAATGTATAATAATACTAGAAAAAGTTTATTATTATTTGGTGCAAGGATAGATGCTTTAGATACTTAGAGGATGGGGAATAAGAGTGGAATTGAATGGAAGACATTTATAGGCTGATATTTAAAGGAGAGTATCAACATTTATGTTTTGTAGTATAAAATCTAAAGAATACCAGGATAAATTGTATGATAAATGAAAAAAACTTAGTACCAAAATAAATGTAAGGTTTTTATGATGTTTTTGTTTTGATTTTTATAATAAAAGTGAGAAGTATGATGATAAGATAGTAGAGTTAATAAAATAAATGGCATGGGAAAACACTGGATTGAAAGAATATTTTGGCAATAAGGAATAAAAAGTAGATGAGTTTGCTGTAATATATGTATTGGCTAACATGATTTTTGGCATATGGTTTGTCCACAGAAACTTCTGAATTCCTCTAAAGAGAAGTCATTTTATATCAAAGCACAACATCCTACATTTCAATCATATCATTGCAGACATTGAGAAAATGTAAATAATTTTTAAGTTTTAAGTATTTGAATGATAAATTGTGATTTAAAAATATTCATTATATTAATGTAATTTATTGCCCATTTTAAAAACATTAATTAGTCATGAAAGGTAACTATAAATTAACAAAATTCATCATACTTGTCAATGGTAATGAATTGATTGTTGCAACAGAATTCATTATGTCAAAAAAAAAATTATTACCCTCTTATTTCTCATTCTTGGTAATGCATTCATGAATTGTAATTTTTCTTATTCATTGTTTTAATCCCCTTCAATCATGCACAATTGCTTTATATGACTTAGAGCAATAATAGAGTGCTAGATATTGGGGTAAAAGATTCTTAAATCAATTCCAGTCATGTCACTTCTACTATATGAACTTCTTATGCATTTCTAAGCAGTGAAGGTATTCAGTTATTTACTTTTAATCATGCACAAAGTCTAATACATATTTTAAATCACAATTTATTTTCTCATACTTTAAACATATGGTTTCAGATACCTGGAAAATGGAAATAACTTCTAATCAAAAAATCTGTCATGTGTCTAGGCCTGATCGCTTCTCAGACTGCTGTTTTAACAGCTATTGGCTGTCTGAAAGTAATTGTAAGGCGCATGTGGAAGAATAGCAACCTTCCAGTCATTACTAATAAGCTGTAAAGTAAAAAATGTATAAAATTTTATGTGCATAAATGAAGTGATTAAAATATTAAATTAAAAAACAAGATAAAAATATATATGATAAAAATAAATCAATAATTCTATATCTATAATGTAAATTATACACATATGTATATTATTTAAGGGTCATACAGAGGAAAAAATCGATAATAATAGTAAAGTTGGGCCAAGCGCACTTTCAGTACTGTGTATCAGACTCATGATGAACTACCTAAAGTGACCAATCAAGATTCCAGTGGATGCTCAGTGGGGCACTAATATTTCTTTAATTGACAAAATGCCTTGGCAATAAACCAGGCCTCTTTTATGTTCCATTTCCTATTATTAGTCTTAAGTAGACTCTCACATTAATTCTATTTTCTTCAATCACGAGAAAAATGCTAGACATGAACTCAAATAATTAATGCAGTCTGCAATGAACCTAATGATAGAAAGAGGACGATAAAAGGGCCCTAGTTTATTGCCAAGTCTAATAACATTATCAATCAAAGAAACACTAATTCCCCAGTGAGCATGCGCTAGAATATTAACTGGTAAGTTTAATTAGTTCACCATAAGCCTGGTAGGCAGCACTGAAAACACATTTGGCTAAATATTACTATTATTATGGAATTTTTCTTTTCTTTATGACATATAAATATATGTAAATGTATAATTTATATGGTAAAAATATATATTTGATATTTAATGAAACTTAAAGTCTATACCTGAAGTTATAAAGAGATGCTGTAATTTACAACTACTAAAGGATGATGGATAATCATCTGTATATATTTTTAAAGATGGTAATGGTCAATGACTTTGTGCAGGAAAGATAAACCTATAAAGTAAATTAATGAAGGACATACTAGGTAATATGAAACATTTAAAAAGAACTTTTGAGAAGGTGTTTTGGATTAGATAACTAAAGAAACCAGTTGAAGTGAATTTTAGAGTTGTAGTCTTAAATTTTTATTCATTATTTCAACACTCTTTACATACTTACGAGATTTTAAGTTCCTTAAACCATAACATTTCACATTTCAATTACATGATTGCAGACCCTGAGAAAATGTAAACATTTTAAGTTTGAAGTGTTACAATGATAAATTGTAGTTTTAAAATATTTAATATATGAATGTAATTTATTGCCTATTTTAAAATAATTACTTAATCATATTAGACGGCAATGATAGATTAACAAAATCCATCATACTTGTCTACGGTAATGAATTAAAACAGTAGTCATAGCAACAGAATTCATTATTACAAAAAAAAAAAATCCTCTGATTTATTATTCTTTGCATGTTCTAAAAAGAATTAAATATCAAGCCAGTAATAAATAACAATTACAATTATATATATACTTAACCTAGATGTAATTAAAGAGAATTTGAACCCAGATTTTCAAGCTCCCTACAGTCACCCACTCTATCCAATATAACCAATACACATGACCACATAGTGCGAAAAAGATCTCCAATATACATATTTCATGATGAACCAGCACTCATCAGTTGGTCCGAATCATCATCTCCCACACACAGATATAATTATTATATGTTTTTTTTTTTTAAAAAAAAAACAGTCAAGAAATAGTATAAATAAATATCTGAACGGTTTATTGCTTAGGGTTTTTAAGAAATTTAAGCATTAGAAGTGACGAAACGAGTCGTGACCCGTGGACCTTAAAGTTTCAGAATATCCATTCTAGCAGTGCACGTAATATTTATAAAAAAAAAAAGAAATAGTTAAAAATTACTTTTTCAGTGATTAAAGCTATTAAATTTGCTTTGGTAATAATTTTATACTATAATTAACAGAACTACATTTGACAACTCCGGAGAATGTGGACTAAAATATATTACGAATAAGTTCTTAAACATTTTAATAATCTTTGCTTATTTGCTTTTGAAGCAGGTGGGATGTAAATCATTTGACCTCAAATTAAATTAAATGTGTTAAATTACCTTTTCACTTGAATTGATTTAATTAAAGGTGATTTGGAACCCAGATTTTCAAGATCTCTACAGTCATTCACTCTATTCAATATACATGGTACACATGGTCACATACATGTGAAAAAGATAAATGATTTCCAGTATATGCATTTCACACTGAACTAGCACTCTTCAGTTAGTCTGGATCATTATCTCCCACACCTATATATAGTCCAATCTCTGTTTATATTAAGATAGCAAATCTCTACTCATTTTAATGGGGAGGCTTCAGTCCTCTCCACTCTCCAATTCTTCAGCCATCCATGTCACTGAAAATCTGATAATGAAATGCTCAAAGCCCTTGGTGATACCAACATTATAGTCATATCCATGTTGACCTTAAATCAATCTGATCTCATATATAGCCCGTGGAGAGGATTGAAGCCTGTCCATTAAAGTGTGTAGATTTGCTATCTTAATATAAACCGAGCATTGATTACATGTATGTGTAGGAGATGATGATCCAAACCAACTGATGAGTGCTGGTTCAGCATGAAAGATCATTTATCACATATATAAATATTTGAAAACCAGGCACTCTTCACAAACCTGGGAACTTAATTGTAAGTATAGAGGAAGTGTGCTTGAAAATCTGAGTTCAAATCCTCTATACTTATCACATATATGTGGTTATTGGTATCTGTTATATTGGATAGAGTGGATGACTGTAGGGAGCTTGAAAGTCTGGATTCAAATCCCCCTTAATTATATTTAGATTAAGTATATACATTATATTTGTATTTTTAATACTGAATTGATTTTGAAAAAGTATTTCTCAAAAAATCATTTTGCTGGAGCATTTAGCTCTCAAATTCCCACTCTTATTGTTATAACAGTCTGCACAAGACTTAACTCATTTTTATTGCTTTTTATGTTAGATTGCTATATTTTAATCTTACTCTATGTAATAATTAATAAATTTTACTAGTGTTTAGATTGTAATTATATAGAAGATAATTATTCCTTTTCACTACCATCTGTTAAAAAGTAATGTTAAAATTACAAAGATAACTCTCGCCCCAGTTACAAGATAGTGACTGAAAAAATACGAAGGGATGATTTCCTTATATAATTACAATCTCATCTAATATTAGCACAACGTTAAACTGTAAGTGCTAATAAGATTATTAAAATAAAAAATGAATTTAAAGTGAATGATTTATATATTCATGCTCTCATTTCTAGACACTTAAGATTGGTTCACATTAGTGCATTTGAGTTTGAAAATAAGATGGTCATTCTTATTTTCTCAAAGTTTCTATCTTCTGTCTGGGATGAGAGTATTCTTACAGTTTTAACATCACTGTTTAATGACATTGGTGAGAAGGGTTGATTACCTTCTATATAATTATAATATTACTTTAGGAAGTCAGAGATTCCAGGTGTACTTGATGTGAAATTATACTACATTTGGTTAGCATAATCTAACCACTCTAAACCAACAATTTGGATGAATATTGAGATTGATTACTATCTATATGAAATGAGTACTTCCCTCCATTAATGACTTAGTGTAGCCCAAACCCATAACAATACAGCTACATTCATCATTTGTTGTATGAGCTTGAAAATCGATTGAGCAATAAAACATTAGCATAATAAAATGTTGTTTCATGTTTGTTTTTACTTTTATTTTTTAATGTTTACTAAATGAAGCATTTATTGATTTTTGTTTTTATCTCTAAGTCTTTATTTAATTATTTATCCTCCAGTCTAACATATATTTTGTATGGGAGTCTTTCAGTTTTATTTCTGAAGTGTATAATCTGTATTTGGTTATCTATTTTATTTATTCATCTGTCATTATTGAATAATATTATCTTTTTAGTCTTCCAAGAAGTTATATTACGCTTACATATTGAAGGGTTGAGTTAGAAATTAATTTAGGAAACCTTATCTTATGAATTTTTTTTTTCTCGTGTCAAAGCATCGGCTGGCTAGCGAACCCGTAAACCCGGTACAACTAATTATAAGGCTGCTGTGCTGACCACTCGACCACCAACGCTTGGCTATCTTATGAATTTATCCCTTTACCAAAATAATAAGGTCACATCACTTTTAGATTAAGAAATTTCTGGCTTTTTTGTTTGAGTTATGGCATTTACCAAGGTTACTATCAGATGAGTCTATTTCAGAAAAGTGAATAGTCCTCTCTAACACTCTATTCTTAAGATGTCTTTATAAAAATAAATAAATTAAAATGGTTTGTAAAAACTTCAAGGAGGCTATAATTGAAACCAATTTGAGAGCCTTATGCTCCAGGGCCTGACATTCTACCACTGAACTAAATCATGTATAAGTATCTAAAGGTAACCAGATTACTAATTTAGATAGCTTTGAAATTTACATAATTCTTTGTTGGTTAACTACAGATCTGGTGGCTTGACTTTATTCTTATTTATCTGCTTTCTGTAATCATATGGATGTTTCCAAGTTACTCAGGTATTGTGAAATCTTTTTTAATACGATTCAGTATTTTTCATTATTTTCAAACTTCCTCAGAAATAGTTCTTTTTTACAAACTTATTAGATGTTTTAGCCTTTTTCTTTATCACATCACAAATCTGAGCATATAATACACATATTTAAATGATTTTTGAACATTCCAACCGGGAACATTATTGTTCTTCAATTTTAACAATTGTTTATCTATTCAAACTTAATTTTTAGCTGGAGATTAACCTTGTAAGTTTCCACAGAATAATATGACAAGGGATTTTGGACATATTACTAAAATCATCTTTTCCTTTATTTTTGCTATAATATCTTATATAAATCCAATTTATCAAAATAACTTTGAACACTTTTTAGTAAAAACCTTTTATTTACATATATACACACATACCTATGTTTCAACTGTTCTGCAGTCTTCTTCAGAGCCAAATTTACTTTAACCTTTTACACACACACCTATGTTTTGGCTGTCCAAATTTAGATTAAAATAAATTTGGCTCTGAAGAAGACTGTAGGACAGTGTAATATGTAAAAATAAAAGGTTTTTGCTAAAATGCAGGTTAAAGTAAATTTAGCTAAGTGTATGTGTATATATGTACAATAAAAGGTTTTTGCTAAAAAGTGTTCGATGTGATTAGGATAAATTGGATTTTGGACATTTTTTTTTTTAATTACTTCATTTTTAGGCAATATCTATTGTTATATTTGTCAATCATATGATTTAAAACATAACTTAAGACCTGTTAAACTTGATTGCAGAATTAGAATTTTTTAATTAGTTTAGAGTATTTGTTTATTAGTACATTTGACAACAGAATTTTTTCCTATGTACTAGGATTTCATTCATGCATCTATATTGGGTTCTCTTAGCTACTCAAAAACCTTGTACTACTATGAACATAGTTATGTTTTGGTTATGGAGGACTTCTGAATTGATAATTCAATGATAAATAGTTTTAGCTTTTTTCAGTGAGAAAGTTTTGATAATATTCTGAATTAAAGTTGATTATGCTAATATAAACTCCATTTATTGAGCTTTCAAATATTTACCTAATCTTAGACAAGTGAGGGTCATCAAATTTAAATCCTTTACTGATCTTTTTGATGCCAATGAATCAGCAATAGTTCATAAGTATACTTTAAAGATATTAGTATGCTAATGGTATGGAGTATATTAATTGTATATAAAATGGTGCAAAACTCATAAACATAGCAATTGTTGCAAGATTAGGGAATATGATGGGTTTGTAATCAAATGGAATATTGCTGTTTGGATGTCTTTATAAGTTTATACATTTTATATTATAATTGTGTGTGTTTTAGGTTTTACTGCAATTACAAAGCATCCATTCTCAAAAAAATATATATAATATTTTCATCATTTTCAATGTATATATACATCTGTGGGTTTCACATATACACAATCACCTATGATACAGTTTTAATATTTACAATTAAGATATCAACAAAAATAAATAAGAAAAAAGTGATCCAGTTATAAAAAAAGACAATATAATAATAAATTGCAAGAGAATAATCACATGACTGAGTGGATTGACCATACAGTAATAAATTGAGAGAGAACAGTCACATATATTAAATGCATTGACATTACAGTTAAAAAAGTGAGAAAGAGAAAGCACTTATGTGAAAGTGTGTAAAAGATAAAGAAATGATTGGTGAAGAAATGATTCATAATGGCAGTCATTCATTGCACACATGCATGAACTTTATAAATTCATATGTATAAGTTTCTATTTTTTATTTAGTTTTTTTTTTTAATTTCAAATATTGCTATTTTTGTTTTATTCCTCCTCTTCATCCACATTTAAACTGAATCAGTTCTATTTTTCCCACTAATTTTGATTATCATGAGAAATATCTTAAGTGCATCAATTTTGTTTACTTAATATTTTAGACATTAGTTATGTCATTATGGAGACTATAAACATCACATGATCACCATTTCTTATGCTTGCTCATAACTGTTATTAAAACAGACAAAAATCTCTGTATGTATTGCCATTCAGTGTAAGCCAGAGTAATCAATGGATGCCAGAAGGCTTGTGCATAAAATCCCCATCTAATACCTACTCATTCAATATCCCCAGACTAGTTTCTGGCTTATGGCTTTCATCAGTGCTCTCAGATCCAAGGCTCCTCACTGACGAAGGCCACAAGCCAAAAACTAGTCCGAGGATATTGGATGAGTAAGCACTAGATGGAGATTTTATGCACAAGCCTTCTGGCATTCATTGATTACTCTGGCTTGCACTGAATGGCAATACATATAGAGAGTTTTGCCTGTTTTTATTATGGAGACATTAGGATTTAGATTTCATA
Source organism: Epiperipatus broadwayi (assembly GCA_028023455.1). NCBI lineage: Eukaryota > Metazoa > Onychophora > Udeonychophora > Euonychophora > Peripatidae > Epiperipatus > Epiperipatus broadwayi. The sequence goes on along the minus strand of JAQFVV010006928.1, from coordinate 62,571 downwards.
ATATGATAGAATATTAATATGTCTAAATGTGCTAAAACACAGACAATGGTGAAGCTAATTACAATGTAATATTAATTGGCTGAGTGCTTTTGAGAAGTTTTATCTTCTCATAAATAAATTGACAATATTGTATATTGGTAATGACGTAGATATTCCTTAAGATAATTAAAATGAGTGCTAGATGAAACTGTCTTGGAAAAAAAGAATGACATCAACTTAAAGTAGAATAACTTTCACATTTATTACTTTGTTTCCTATTCAACAACTTAGTTGAAGTATGTCATTTTTATTTTACTCTATAATTTAGACATGATAACGTGAACATTATTGAATTCCAAGAGCTGAGACTTCAGGTTGCCTTATATATTTTTCTCATGTTTAACAAATTTAATTATAAGATTTAATTCGGTAAAAAACATGTTGAAAAGTATCAAAAAAAAATTTTTTTTTAATATTTTTTCAAAAATGTATTAATAAAACCAGGAACAGAGTGCCCATAAATGCAAGGAGACTATTATGTTTGCCCAATAAATTAGTGATTATAAAAACCTTAATAATAGTATTTCTAACACTAATAATTAACAAATTAGTAGGAATAATAATATAAGCTTTATTTTCTCCATTTGAGGATAATAAGGCAAAGTAATGATTCTTGATCATCATCAATAACTGCTTGGCAACCACTCATTCTCTGCTTGAAATCAAATTTAGTAACTAAACAACTGAGTACTTTTAAGTATTAATTTTTGATCACCATCAGATTGCTTGCCATCTTTTCACAATGTATTCTAGAAAGAATCTCAGTATTAGCAGTTACTTTTTGCTTATCACATTATCTAATGTAGCACTTAGTAATTAAAAGAGTCCAGATAATAGTCCTTATTAAATTTCTATCCATGTTGTCTTAGATCCTCAGACTAGTTTCTAGGTTATAGTGTTGTCTTATTGGTTATTGACAGTTATGTCATAAACTTTAACAATTCTTTTGGAAAGTATTGTTATTTTACTACTTTATAAAGTATAAATATTTTTATAACAATAAGACTTGTATAAATATAATCTAGAAAATAGTTAGTTTCTGTAGATAGATAGCAAAAGAAAAAAAGTCTAACATTAATCCTAACGATAAAGATGACTGACATCATTTAATAAATAGCTGAATGCAAAATGTGTCAGCGAATACATTTATTTAATTTGAATGCTAAACATGAAAGTCATTTGTGCTCACAAATCTCTTCGGAATATAAGGAATTGCAAAAAAAAATACAAGGCTTATCAAAGCTCACATTAAAACATTTTAGGTCTAAAAATAAAAATAAAATTTAAAAACTAAATACAGGATTTTTACTATATAAACTTTTAGGTGCTATTTAATGTAATTTAAGATTATCGAAAAATGTTTTCTACTTTTATGATTTTACGTCCGAGTCGAAATTAATCAGATTGAGGTAATAAAAACGACAAAGAACTGGCAGGCCTTGGCACATTATTACCTAATAGACCAACTAAATTTTATTTTTACTTCCATCGACTATATGTGCGTGTGTATGTGCGTGTATAATTTAATACAATAATTATAAAAAAAATTATTTTTTTATTTAGTCAAAAATAAAATATTATTACTTAACTGAAAATTCTGTTCTGCATAGTTTAATGCCATAATACATATACACAAAACTAAATGGTCCAACATCGATTTTTAATTGAATAATATACATTTAAAAAAATCGGTTTAGGTGTACAGAATATAATTAACAAATGCGCAATCTGTCACTAGGGGGCCTGAACATCACGTGATTTAAAACAATTCACCAGTTGATTATTAATATCTGGCCTGCTTGGTTTGGTAAAGAGGTAGAATACTGGATCTGAGGCCCAAGATACATGGAACATGGTCAATCTGCCACTTATGGTGCTTAAACTTCTTATAAATTGTTAAATTATGAACCATTTGATTAATCTATTATTATATTATTGATTTTTTTTTTAAACGCTATAATGTAGTACGTATTCTAATGCTTTACGAAGAGTGTTTGAGATTATAAGCTTCAATAAATTTTATAAACTGCAAACTATAGTCTAATTAAAGTGAGGAAGAATTAATCCAGTTAATTCTATACATAAAATATTGAAATCCAAAGAAATCACTGCAAAATTTAACTTGTTGAATGTAGATCATAAGACAATAATAAGAATTGTGTTAGAAGACTTATTTTTAATGATATCTGTAGGTGATAAATGAAAGAGAAGACTTTTGAAGAGATTTTATAATGTTATAGTATCTGCCATCATTTCTCATTAGTACAAAATCTAAAAAAAAAAAAATTCCATTTGATGAAAAAAAACAAAAAACCCATATATGTGCAAGTGTTGAACACAAATGTTAATATATGGTCACCTTGTACAAATATATAATACATCTATATTTAATAATAAACAAAAAAAATGTAATATTTGTATAGACAGAAAGATATATAGAAATGAGGAGTCATTAAATAGAGAAACACTTTAGCTTTTGATGTGCAATTATTAGAAATTAACAATTCCTGTGGCAAAGCTAGCTTTTCTCATAATACCTCTTTTACTTTAAACTCAAGTTTTTATATGGATTTAAACCCTGAAAGCTATTTATTATAGGTGTGAGAATATGAAAGAACATCATCTTTCTTGACATTCTGAAAATAATAATTTAACTTCTCCTGAGAGTTGTATATGTTGAATTAAATGTTTATGTGGATTTTATTATATAGAAATGAGGAGATAATATCTATTAAGTAGAGAAACAGTTTAACTTTTGATGTTACTAAGTGTTTCTTATTTAATGGATATTATCTCATTTCTGGCTGCAGAAAGGAGTTTGCTATTAACTGAAAGGAGACCCTTTGATTCCTCTTGGAGGCCTTAAAGGAACCAAGCAGGGCAAATTCCTAATGTCCACTCCATACGTTCTTGTCATTGCAGCTGTTATTACTATGTGATTATTCATATAGTATACGAACAACAACATGCATTAGCCAGCGTGGTGAGTTTATTGGCTTTTTACCTCTGAGTTTAAGATCGAGAAACACCATGGTCTTTCTTCTCAGTGCCTGATAAGGCAGAATGAATGTTTGTGTAAATGATAAATATTTTTCCAATACATATATACAATTATGACAGACAAAAATAAAGCATGGCCCTTATTCCCAGGAGGCTGTAAAGTCACCAACCAAGGCAGCGGTTGGTGGCCGAAGGCGGAGGGTGCTAAGAATCCCCTGATTGTGGACCCAGGCTGCCATTTGATGATGACTTTTTATTTAGGTACTTACAACTGCAGATCACTTTCAAGTGAAGGAAGATTGCAAGAATTAGAAGAAGAATTGTCTTATATTAAATGGGACATTATTGGACTTTGTGAAGTTAGAAGAAAAGGTGAAGAAACAATTGATTTAAAAAGTGGACATATACTCTATTATAAAGGCACACATATTGGAAATACAAGTGGAGTAGGATTCATTATAAATAAAAAGTGGAAGAACAATATTGTGGAGATTGATGGTGTATCGGACAGAGTTGCAAGATTAGTTATACAACTTAATAGCAGATACCAAATGCAGATAATTCAGGTTTATGCCCCAACAAGTTCTCATAGTGATGAAGTAGTAGAAGATTTTTATATGGATGTACAAAAGGCTTTTGATCAGAGTAAACAACATTTTAAAATTGTTATGGGAGACTTTAATGCTAGAATTGGTAGACAAATGAAAGATGAAATTGCTGTAGGTAATTTTGGTTATGGTAATAGAAATGAGAGAGGACATAGACTTGTGGAGTTTGCAGAAAAAGAAAAACTTTATATTATGAATTCATTTTTTGAGAAAAATGTTAAAAGGAAATGGACATGGAAGCATCCAAATGAAGGTACAGCAGAATTGGATTATATTTTGACTAACAGGAAATACATATTTCAAGATTGTAATGTTCTTAATAAATTTAACACAGGAAGTGATCATCGATTAGTAAGGTGTAAGTTATGTGTTAATGTAAAACTAGAGAGACCAAAATTATTGAGAAAAACAATATTTACAGTTGATATTCCTAATCTTCAGAAACATTCTAATGAATTTAAATTAGAACTTACAAATAGGTTTCAAGTGTTAGGAGATTTTGAACATGATTCAGATTTGAATGAAATTAATATGAAAATAACTGATACACTTTTAAAAACTGCAACAAAGATAGCTGGTAGAAAAAAGCAGCAATTGACTAATAAAATTTCTACTGAGACTAGAGAATTTATGAAGAAAAGAAGGAATATGAAGATATACAAAAATGATGTATTAAAAAGAATTGAATATCTCGAATTTTGTAAAATGGTACGGAAAAAAGTTGAAAATGATATAAGAAAGTATAACTGTGAAATAGCAAGGAAAGCTGTAGAAGAAAATAAAAGTCTCAAGAATGTTAAACAACATTTTGGTATTGGTAGGAAATTTATATCTGCAATAAGAAAAAAAGATGGAATTATTACTAAAAAGAGAGATGACATCATGAAATTGGTAGAAGATTTTTATCAAGAATTATATAGTAATAAAGAACAAGTACCTCCTATATCTATTACATCTTCCGAATTGCCCAGAATTTTAAATGAAGAAGTGAGACATGCAATTAAATGTATGAAGAAAGGAAAGGCTCCAGGAAATGATGGAATTATAATTGATATATTAAAAGAAGGAGGTGAAGAAATAGAAACAATTTTAGCAAAGTTATATACCAAATGTCTAAATGATAAAGATGTACCGGAAGATTGGAAGAATGCAGTAATAATATTAATATTTAAAAAAGGTGATAAAGAAGATATTAGAAATTACAGACCTATCAGCCTTTTATCAGTTTTATATAAAAATTTTACCAAGATAATTACAACTCGTCTACAGAGAACTTTGGATTTCCATCAACCAAGAGAACAAGCTGGATTTAAAAGTGGTTTTAGTACAATAGATCATATCCAGGTATTAAGAGAAGTCATAGAAAGGACAAATGAATATGAGTTGTCATTATGTTTTGGATTTGTAGATTATGAAAAGGCATTCGATTCTATACACATTTCTTCAGTGATTAAAGCATTGGATCATCAAGGTATAGATCCAGGATATTGTCATATTTTAAAGAATATTTATAAAAATGCAACAGCAACAATTAGATTACATAATGATACCGGAAAAATCAACATTGAGAAAGGTGTAAGGCAAGGTGACTCCATATCTCCAAAACTTTTTACAGCAGTGCTGCAAGAAGTATTTTGTGGATTAAAATGGGAAACTAAAGGAATGAAAGTAAATGGAGAGTATTTAAGTCATTTAGATTTCACAGATGATGTAGTTGTTTTTGCAAATAATGCTTCAGAGCTGCAGGAAATGTTGCAGGAGTTAGCAGATGAAAGTAGAAAAGTAGGACTAAAGATAAATGTTAAAAAGACTAAAGTAATGTTTAATCGATTTGCTCAAAATATGAAAATAAAGATTGATTATGAAGAATTAGAAAAAGTTAACAGTTACAAATACCTTGGTCAGATTATTAATACAGATGGAAACATAATGGAGGAAATTAATCATAGAATTAAACTTGGTTGGAGTGCTTTTGGTAGAAATAACTTGATACTAAAAGGAAATATGCCTATGTGTTTGAAAAGAATGGTTTTTAACAAATGTGTTTTACCAGTTCTTACTTATGGATCTGAGACTTGGACACTTAATAGAAGAGCAATACAGAGACTTCAGACCACTCAAAGGAGTATGGAGAGATGTATGTTGGGAGTAACAAGAAGAGATCGAAAACGCAATGTATGGGTAAGACAACAAACAGGTGTCACTGACCTTATTGAAAAAATTAAAAGATTGAAATGGAGTTGGGCTGGACATATTTCTAAAAGAGATGATAATAGATGGACAATTGAAATTTTAAACTGGATTCCAAGAGATTGTAAAAGACCCAGAAAGAGACCACATGTGAGATGGATGGATGAAATAAGAAAATGTGCAGGGGTGTTGTGGAAAAGAGAAGCTAAAGATTGGAGAAGATGGATTAAACTTGGAGAGACCTTCATCCTGCAGTGGATTGATAATGGTTGATGATGATGATCTCATTTCTATATAATCAGATCCATATAAACATTTAATTCAACATATACAACTCTCTGGGGAAGTTAAAATATTAAATATTATTTGCAGAATGTCAAGAAAGATGTTATTCTTTTATATTCTCACACCTATAATAAATAGCTTTCTGGGTTTAAATCCATACAAGAACTTGGATTTGAAGTAATAGAGGGCCCCTTTTGTTTTAAAGAACCCCAATAAAAGAGTTATTATTAAAAAAACTTGATTTGCCTTAAGAACTGTTAATTAGTATTAATTAATAATTTCTTAGTAACATCAAAAGTTAACGAGATCCTCTATTTAATAGATATTATCTCCTCAAATCTATATAATAAAATCCATATAAACATTTAATAGAAATATATATATATATATTAATTAGATTTTCACACTTCATATTTGTAAGTATTGAAAATATATATAACCTCTATGTATTCACCTAGATAAATATCTGTCATCATGCAAATAATCAAACAATTAAAATTAAGAATTGAAAACTGAAGTCACATCTTCTAATAATCCTAGTTTGTAGTTGTCACTTTCAATCAGTTGTTTGTCTAGATAGATACTTGAAAGTTTCCCATTATAATTTCAATATTAAGATTGTTGCTTGTTATTGATATTGGGTTTGTTTAAGTGTTGACTGATTTTAATGAATATATATATATATATATGTGTGTGTGTGTGTGTGTGTGTGTGTGTGTGTGTGTATGTAGTACATTAAACTAATATGTGAAAGTACATGTAGGTATATGACACTATTAAAGTAATAAATTTATCAGTTACAAATCTGAAGATGGCTACCAGATAGTTGAAAGTGTAAGAAGAAATAGTGCAATTAAATGTAATTAAAGTTGTAAGAAAAAGTGTACTGCTTTATTACTTTGGCTTCGACAGAAAGCAAGTGGACATGATTCCAACAAAGAGAGCACTCAACAATATGCTCAGAATTAGGTTATCAATAAAGCAATAATAGTTTCAGCATAATAGATTATAGTATGATGTAAAATTTTTAAAACTATATAAATCAAATCCAAAGTATTAATTGTAAAACAGAATACATTAGAAAAAATAATACATTCAAAAATAAATCAATTATAAACAAATGAATTGCTATTCTAGCAAGACTTAAGAAAAGAATAACAAAATAAAAGAGGGATGTTCAAACATTTTAATATAGAATATAACATGCTATTACTTTTAAATAAATTATTCAATGCTAAAGATTGAACTGCCAAAAAAGTATAAAAACAAAAAACTCAGAATTGTGAATACACAAAAATAATTGAATCTCCATTCGGTCTAATGAAAAGACTTAAGAAAAACAATTTATTGTATAATAATGCCAAATCAAAAAATTTACTAAAACAACAATCACTCAGAATATTTAAAGACCATAAAGTAGTTCCCAAGTATGGTTGTTATTTTACCATTGATAATGCAAAAAAATATTAAGAAAAACATTAAAAAGATAAAAAATTATCTTCATTGTAACTAATCTGATAAATTTCCAATATTACAGTACAAATATTCACTACATGATGTCACATGATCAGCACAATCATCACATCATGTAACCATATCATCAAGCATGACATCAGCACAATCATCACATCATTAAGTATGACATCAGCACAATCATCACATCATCAAGTATGACATCAGCACAACCATCACATTATATACTTTTTAAGTGAAACTGCCACCAAGATCAGTTGCCAAAAGTATGTTGCTAAATGTATGGATTTAATACACTATTAATATTTCATATGCATATATACAGAAATTAACTTGCACACGTGTGTGTATAATCATACCTTGTTTTTGATTACAAATTATTAGGAGTGTAACCATTTTGAGAAATTAGGCTATGCCTAAAAGCATATCATGTGCCACGTAGTTTTTCTAGTTAGTTACAATGATATTCAGCTAGAATTTGTACAAATCAATAATCCACTGATGAATCTTAGTTAATGTGGGTAAATTTGTTGCTATCACAAATGATGATGGTGAGATGGAATATATCTCCATAATGCTTTTTATGTAAGAAGTAACTCAAAATATTCCTGTTGATTATTCATAAAGTATATATTATGATAAAATCTTTCCTACTGATTGATGGTTGAGATTGGCTCTAGAGTATTCCAATAATTGGATTTTAATGAACTGTATTATTTTTTAGCTAAAGAAAATAGTAATCTTCCAGAAAATATCTGGAGAAATTGACTATGAGGAAGATGGAATAAAACCAAAATCTCATTTTTGGGAATAGTATTACTTTAAATATTATAAATCTCCATGCACTCCCACATCAGTAAGAGTTTAAAAAACTTAAGTGAATCATTTTAAACTCTTACTAACTTGGGAATGCATAGAGATTTTTAATATTTAAAGTAGTAGTGCATTATCGGAGTTTGACTTCCGATCTAATAATTTCAAGATTTTCAGCTCTTTATAATAATAGAACATCAACAAGAGTAACTTTATAGATTCTGAAATCTTTATGAATTTAAAACTTCAAATTCAAGTAGAAAGGCCATTGCATTATTGATAATGAAATTGCTGTAGCATTTCTAAAGGGGGGAAATATTGAAAAAAAAAGAGATCTCATGTAAAGCTTGTTTAATTGTGATAATCTATCATTATTCATTTTATTTAAAATATAAAAATAAAGACATGGTACAATAAATTTTTATTATTTTTATCTTTGGATAAATGCGAATCACATACAGTCAATATATATGTAAACATGTCCCTCAATTTATTATTAATAACTATTTTTTTTTTTTAATTTTGTTTACTATATTCTGAATTTATATATGCATATTATACACATAAAAAGTGTTTGTTATATAAATGTGCATAGGACTGGATTTATATTTTTTAGGCCCTAAACTAACAAAAAATTGAGGCCCCTTTCTAAATTTTTTTAATTGTATAAAATCTATATACACAGGTTATTAATATATAGCAAAGTCTTTATTAAATTATTTAATTTAAGATGTGTACAATATTAATTAAATAAAATATAACATAAAAACATACAATTATGTTTAACATAAACATTGTATTCATTGAAAATGAAGCAAATATAAAAATGCTGTCTATACAATTATTCAGATCCAAAGTTAGAAATATTTTCATCAAAGGACAAACTATGAAGTGTATCATTTTCACTGAATAGGAATGTAAGAGAATTGAGCCTTTTTAAAGTCATAGTTGAACTATGTTCTTTTTTAATTTGTTTTAATTTGCTGAAAGATAATTTGCCTGAGCATTTCATAATCATTAAAGTCAAAAGAATTCGAAAAGCTATCTCAACGTCAGGAAGTACATATTGTACCTTATCTTGCACTATAATATTATAAACTTCTTGAAATAACATGTCTTGTTTTTCTCAGTAATTATCTTTTAAGTAAAGACAAAATAAAAACATTTCAACATAGAAATTTTGATCAAAATCTTCAGGGTAAAACTGGATTAAAAATGCTGTATATTTTTTCAGATCTTCATTTGTTTTGTTTGGCTAAGATTAAAAAAAAAGATTCTCATTTTCTCAAAATATCATCACATACTTTTTCTCTTTAAACCACTAAACATCACATGATCACCATTTCTTATGCTTGCTCAAGCAGTTAAAATAGGCAAAATTCTCCATACAGTAGTGCCGCTTAGTGCAAGCCAGAGTAATCAATAAAAGCCACAAGCAAACTAGTCTGGGGATATTGGATGAGTAGACACTAGATAAGGATTTTATGCACAAGACTTCTGGCATCCATTGATTACTTTGGTTGGCACAGGGTGACACTACTGTGTGGAGAGTTTTGCCTGTTTTAACTTTTACTCTTTGTTATAATATGTTTAAAGTTTGTTAAACATGATTTTATTTTAAAAGTATCTCATGGAGATCATAATTCTAGTGCATTGAGAGCATTTTCATCATTTGGTCATTTTTTCCTTATTATTTTTGATTTTCCTCAAGGTATCGTAATCATATAATTAGCAATAAGATATACATTTTTGATTAATGATCCCATAGCAATTAAAAACTTAAATATATCACCTGAAAGTGATCCAAATGCTCAAGATAATCGTGACATCATATTAATCATCCAATAGCAATTAAAGTAATAGATTCTATCATTAGTAAGTGATCAAACTTTCCTTATCACTTTCAAACAATCAAAAAAGTAAATAGACTATGAAAACTGGCAGCCATCTTGGCAACCTTGATAACCAGAGGTGAATTTCAATCACCTTTTTTTTTCCAAGGTAGCATCAATTTTTTTTTTCTGTTTTATTCTTTTCTTAAAATTTAGAGACGCTGAAAGCCAAGGCTTTAGCTAATTTAGCTTAATGGTCAATTCAGCATTGAATGTGTATATTGAAAAGTAGCGCATGCTCTCATTTCAGAATTGTACTAAATTTATGATTTATTAACCAAATGGGAGGTAATGTATATGATGTTCGATGCACTTGAGATGTGCTTCTAACAAAATATAGTTGTTTTCCTGTATATCTATTAATAGAATATAATAATTAAGAAAGCACAATAGTCTGGGGGCTTATTAAAACCAATATGTTTATAAAAATAAATCTTGAAGTCTGAAATAATAATAATGAATTACTCAACAGTTATTTATATTTATATGTGAGTACATATATGCACGTGCGCTCTAGTATATACATTTAGCAGTTATATTAAATGTATCCATAGTTTAGACTTTAGTCTTTCTGTCTTTTAGTGCTTAACTTCTTATTTATAAGTCAGTGTCTTATAGCTTACTTTGATATAATATAATACTCCTTTTACACTAGTAAATTCGTTTTATTATCTTTTGTTTCGGCTTGAAAACGAACAGGTTTAATCTGGAGATCTTAAGTTTTTATTAAACAGGTCTTTAACAAAGACTGCACTTCAACTGGAAAGCAATTAAAAGAAAGTAAAATAAAATTGCATCAAAAAATGCAAAAAATAAAGAGAGAGAGAGAAGTAATGCATTATGTATAACTTCTCATTATTATAGAATCATAGATTGTTGACCAACTGATATCAAATAATACCAGGTTTGGGTACAGTATAAATCGCAATTGGTACTGCCTGAAGCACATAGAGTAATCAATAATATCTTTATAAACAGTGTCTTTCATCAAATGCCTATTTAAATTCTTGATTTAATAACTATAGAAACATAATTCTGAGTTATATATATGATACTTCATTAAAGCATATTTTAATTAAAAAATAATCAAATAAATCATACACTTTTTTTACATGTCATATGTTTATAATTACACCCCTGCACAAGGTGTTAAAAGCAGATAGAAATCAGTCTCTAACTTGCGTGGGAATGGTGTAGTGAAAATTAAATGACAGAAATATTATTTATTAAGTAAATAATCTCTAGTCTAATGAGTGGCTAATAAAAATTGTTAATATAATTTCATTAAGTGATTTGTGTCAAAGTTGTGAGGGCAGTAAGATTTGACACATCAATTAAACTTCAGTAATTAGCTATCTATATACGTATACTGAATAATGATGAAGATATGTGTAACAGATTGTGATCTGGACCAGTGGATGACTGCTGATTTAGCACGAAATGTCCATCGTGGGGATCATGCATTGGCCATATGTTTATAATTCATCCCGCCACAAGGTGTTAAAAGCTGATAGAAACCAGTCCCTATCTTGTGTGAGAGTGGTGTAGTGAAAATTATACTACAGAAATATTGTTCATTAAGTGGATAATCTCTAATCTAATGAATGACTAATAAAAATTATTGAATAATCTAATAGTTTTATTGCACGAGTGCCGGAATTGGAGTCGAAGTAGAAGACCTAACACTCCAGAGGCTGACCATTCTATCGCTGCATTAAAACACGCATGTATATTTTAATAGCTATTTCAAATAGAAGGAAAAAAATCAGTTTGGATTTATTTGTTAAGGTTATTCAATGTCAGAGGACTACAATAAATGAATTAACTTGCGATTTAAATTTTTCGGAATATTCGAAAATTCGATTGTAGAACTTAATTTAGATACCTATAATCAAGTCAAATAATTTATCAATGAAATTGATAAAAATGATCTATTTTTAACGTAAAAATTTATATAAATAGAAATCTAAATTATTTCTTTGAATTTTAGTTATCACTTTTATATATATAATTTTCAAATTAATGTTAGATTTTTTTCTTCTCCATTCCCAATCTCAAAAATTTTTAAGGTCAGTTCCTACAAAATGAATGTTATCCAATGAGTGCGAGTTAAATTGGAATTTGTAATCACCGTAAAAAGAGAAATGATATGTCTTTCTTCAAACCTGTTATTAAATAAATGATTTACTTGGACGAGTACAGTAAAAATAAGGAGAGAGAAAAATTAAACTTATACTAAATAATTTTTAAATTATAATTAAAATTATTTTACAAGTGTCATAATAATACATTGGGATTTTCATTTCATATATCTAACAAACATGCTATTTCTTTCTTGTTTAAAATTATAAATTCTGGAATTAACAATTTGTTTATCGTACATTTTTTATGTGTATCTATGCACAGGTAGGTAAAAGGAAGTAAATTTTAAATTAAGAAATTTCAAGTGTTATTTCTGTTTAATGTTATGATGATGTAGTTGATGTAATGTAAAATGGCTTCTCCTTAAAGCCAGAAATTTATGTGCATAAGCTACAAGTCCAGAAATTATTACCACACTAAATGTTTGTGTCATCCAAAACTTTTAATTGCCCAACAACTTTTTATTTCTTATTATTCAATTATTTTTCAAATCCTGATTCCCCCCTCCCCCCATCCTATCCAATTTAAGTAAAAGAGCTGTTTTATTCCACTAATCTATACTTATATTTTCCAATATCCAGTTATGAACATCTACATGCTTCACATGGTTTAGTACTGTGATAATGGGTCACACTTGAGATTGTAAGGTCGTTGCATCAATTCCAGTATTGTAATTCTGGCACTTGGAACATCTTATGAACTCTCAGACAATAAATTTATTCAGTATAACGTATTAACATTTAACAACAATCATAAAAACTCTTTAGAACCAATAAACATCACATGATCACCATTTATATATGACTATATAGGCTAATGAGCTTGGATTAAAAATATTATAGTGTTTTGAACTTAAGATTCATAGTTTTGTAATTAAGCAGTCTGGTGGAGGGTTGCATTAGATCCTAAGATCTAGGTGCAGTACTCTCAGATCCAAGACTCCTCACTGATGAAGGTCATAAGCCAGAAACTAATCTGGGGATATTGGATAAGTAGGCACTAGATGGGGATTTTATGCACAAGTCTTCTGGCATCCATTGATTACTCTGGCTTGCACTGAGTGACAATACGTATAGAGAGTTTTGCCTGTTTAAAAACTATCTTTAACTTTTTTGCTTATTTTCCCTACAACTTATCCTGAGCTTTCAGCTTACATTCTTAAAATGTGTTCAATATTCTTCTTTCTTCTCCACATATACTATATATATAAATCAAATCCTTATTTTGTTTTTACCCTTTTCTAATGGATATCTAAAACTTCTTCCTCTACCCTGAGTAGCATTAAGCTGCCTTTAGTGTTATTATACATTTTTTATACTTTATATAATCTTATTCTTATATAACTCCAAGCTACTTTTTATTCATATTCATTTTTCATAGCTCTATTTCTTTTTCTCAAACTAATTTATCTATCTTCTTTGCCCTTTTCTCATAATTATATACCAGTAATACTTTTTTTATCTCATTTCATGTATAATAATGTGAAATTAATTTCCTTATTCTAATATATGAACTTTTCTACAGTACAGGTTTTTTTATACCTGCATTCCAATACAGGGCATTGAACACAGACTTTCACATGATCCTCAACTATTCACACTATCTTGTACTGCTGACACACTTGGTCACACACATGTTGAAAATATAAATAATCACCAATACATATATTGTGCTAAACCAGCACTCATCAGTTGGTCCAGATTATTATCTCCACACATATATGCAATCAATACTCAGTTTATATTAAGATAGCCCATTTTCATATTTTAATGGACAGGCTTCAATTCACTCCACCCCACAACTCTTCAGCCATCCATTTCATTGAAAATCTGATGATGAAAAAGGTAAACAATATGAAAGTGGGGTTTCTCTGATGCAAACCGTGCAATTTATAAATCCAAAAATTGATACCTAATTTTTTTTCTTTTTAATAGAAATCCATTATAAAAAATCTTTCTGTGATCTCTAATTAAGTAGAGTGATTTGAGGCTGAATGGCCTGCATCCCTTTGTGATAACTCACCTTGCTTTGCATGATTATTGCCCAGATCCTGAGTTGTTATGGAAGTAACCTCCAATATGAAAGGTCGACTTGGTCGTGCGGAGCATGGACAAAGTATTAGACCTATCGCTAAACTACATGAGACATGGAAGCATGGTCATCTATATCAACAAGATACTATTCCAGACTCATTCCTCACTGATATGCTTCATATTAGTCCTTTTAGCTGGTGTCAAATAAGATATCAATATTGAGCTTTCATCCCCCTATATTCTGTGTTTAACTATTATCATATATTGTAACCAAATTTCTGAATAAAATGCTATATTTTATATAAAAAAAAAAAAAAAAGAAGAAAGGATTTGATTTATTTCAGCTAAACAATAACTAGTTAAGCAATGCTATTAGCTCAAAGGTCATATTCATAACACTCAAACTTATCAGCCATGATTATTTTATTTTTTACATATTTATTGCTTAAAAATATTGCATAATGAAATATGGCATTAATTTCTCATGGTTCCATTGGAAAAATGTAACAAATGTTACATAATGTTCATGCATCAAAATATATTCAATTTTCATTACATATTTATTATTAATTAATAATTCACTTTATTTATTACTCCTTTTTTTGTTTTATAGATAACTTGACAACTTATAAGAGTTAAAGAATTATTATTAAACAGGCAAAACTCTCCATACAGTAGTGTCACCCAGTGCAAGCCAGAATAATCAATGAATGCCAGAAGACTTGTGCATAAAATTCCCATCTAGTGCCTACTCATCCAATATCCCCATACTAGTTTCTGACTTGTGGCCTTCATCAATGAAGAGCTTTGGATTTGAGAGCACTGCACATAGATCTTAGGATCTAATGCAATCCTCCAGCAGCCAACTTTTATCTCTATTTAACTACAAAACTAAGAGAATAAAATTGAAAACACATTGATATTTTCAATCCAAGCTCATTTAGCTTATATAGTCATATAGGTCTGAACTCAGTTCATTACTCGTATATTTTGGTGTCTTTGGTTCTTTAATAACCATAGACACCATTATTCTATAGTGATCATGTGATGTTTAAGAGTGAAAGAAGAAACCTTATCAATATTGTATGAAATATTTATAATACAGTTCTGAGAAACAGTCAACTATTAATATGCTCATTTGGAGGAAAAATATTTTCTAATGAGGTTAGATGCTTGCTTGACTACTTGAGAATTTTCTAAAGTTTCATGCAAATAACACAAATATGATGTGTTTTCTTTTTAAAAAATTAATAACAAATTTGAACAATGACCTATATTGTCAAATACTTTTACCAGCTTTTCATAACAAAATAATGTTAGTTTGCAGGTCTCCTATAATATCTCCCTTTTAATTGCCAAAAAAGTAACTCTCTCAATTGAAAATGAATTAATTTTGTTTGCAATTTTTGAAGTAATTAATACAGCTTTACATCATCCACAGCTCATTATATATATGCAATGTGATTCACTGAAAAGATGACTGGTTCTCTCTTCAAACTGTCTATAGGACCATCTCTGAGTCAATACATATGTTATATAATAACCTAGTTAGGTTATTCACTACAAATATTTTAAGATGCTAACATATCTGGGTTGTGGGTCATAGCATGAAATGAGACAGTGGGTTTTGTACTGTCATAGATCACCTTCAGTGCTCTTCTTTCTAACATCAAATCTTGTAAACTGCTTGAAAACATTTTTTTTTGCAATTCATGGTTTTAATGCTATATATAGTTTGAATTATTTAAATTTTCAACTATCTGCACTTCGCAAATTAAAATATTATTTACATACTTTACTGCTTGTTATGTATTCTAAAAAACTACTAGGTAGCAAATCATAGGATTTCACATTGTATGTTTATGATTTAGACTCAGTGAGTTATTTGTGAAGATATTTAAAGCTTCAAGCTTTCAAACCTAAATACTTATGACTGGCTTAGATATATAAAAAGAAAAGTTAAGAGAAGGGTGACTGCCCTTTTTTCGTAAAATTTTTATTGTGTGTTTGGGTTTTGATTGTCATTTAGATGGCTATTGTGACATCTGATTGGCTGTTGGATAGGTATTTTAACGAGTGCAGCGAGATTTGGCAGTATCTCAATTTATTTCAATTTTCAACTACCTGCGTTTCGCAAATTAAAATATTATTTAAATTGTTTCAGTAACAATTTTGTCCAAATTAAAATGAAATAATATTAATACACTGTTTAATTGTGGGCTAAATTATAAAACACACCATCACATTTAATATCATAATTTATGTTTCAGATCTGCAAGCATTTGAAATTTTTATTGAGGAGTAGCTGAACTAACTTACTATGTAACACATTTCTTAGCTCAAAGATGGCGCTTCAGGCAACTTGAGAAAAAATCCACTTATCTTTTCACTGGGACATATTTTGTATATAATATTAAAACATCTGACAAGATTAATATGACATTAATAAAGTAATACTTTTTCTATATTCATATTCTATTGGTTTTGTTGTTAAACTACTTTTTAAAAATAACATTAACCAAAGGTTTTTTATCTTTTCTCTCTGTAAACAAAAAAAAAGTTTTGGAAATAATTAGAATAGTTAGGTAATCATTTTTAAATGTTTCTTTTTTTTTAAACTTTGATAAATATATATTTAGATTATAACTGCACTCTGCATGGTTTGGTCCAGTTAGTAGAGCTCCAACTTGAAATCAGTATGTTCCAGGATTGATTGTGGCATTTGAATTTCTTATGAACTCCCAGGTAATAAAACCATATGGCTTGTTTTAATTAAAAACTGTTTATTTATTGAGTACCTATAAAATAAAATATATTTTTTTTATAGAATTGTAAGTTTTATTTTTTATATGTTAAATAAAGTAATACTAAAAAATAAAATCAACTTTATGAGTTCAAGTTTATTTATTTTTCTTAAATATCGACAAAATCTGCCTATTTGTTTATATTTTTCTATGACTTTTTTTAGTCTATATTGCAAAATTATAATTTATTTACACAAAGCAAATGAGCTATTATAAATGAATAAGAAAACTTGTTTAGTCTCAGGAATAATCAGTTAATTGTAATTGACAATTTCTGGACAACATCAAAAGGTTAGAGGTTATCTCTGTTTACATGAATATTATCTTCTCATTTCTGTTCTTTATTATAATAACAAGCCATGGGAATATTTAATTCAATATATATATAATTGGTATAATCCTGTGATAATATGATTGGTTCTCCAAACTACATAAAATGCTATATCTGAACTAATGTATGTGCCACATAAATAGCACCATTTAGCTATTTACTGCAAAATATTTAAGGTGTGTCATGATCAAAATTTATGTCATAATGTGATAGGATGTTTCATAATTTTGTGGATCAACTTCAAAGCTCTTACTATTATCACAAATGTTAAAAATCATTTGAAACATTTCTGTGACTCATGGCAGTGCAATTGGGATTTTTAAAATATTTCGGTAGTAGTTTAACCCAATTTACATCCAAATTTAATGTTATTACATTGTTCCGTTGTTATCAAAAATAAAAAAAAAACATACTGCACATCTCATGTTGTAACTTAGATTTAGACACACTAGATAGCATTTGAGTAGTCTAGAAAAAAAAATCAATCACTGGTCATCTTTTTTATTGTCATATTTCAGATATCCAATGTTTGTAAGAGATTAATTTTAAAATTACATTTGCATTCTTTCTTTTCTGAATACATTGTTTTTTTCAATGAAAAATTTACTGTCAAATTATTGCTATTTTGTTCTTGTTACTTGTAAAGTTATTTGTATTGAGATTTTAACATTTTATTGATCTTCTTCACTCTCACACATTTTTTTCACCTTTAAAATGATTTGCATCACTTAGCTAACTCTATTGATGTACTTCTGAAAGTTAGAGTTACCAATGATTAATGGTATTACTTTGAATAGTTTGTATTTTTACTTTTATCTAACATTTATCTAACATCTCGAACTTTAATCCAACTCTGCAATATCTTTATTTGGATTTCTATATGTCCATTTTCTATAACCCCCCCCCCATATATTTATAATATATGGTTGTTTCTGTTTTATAAATCTATATCTTCTTATGTACAAATTTATGTTGCATTTTTATCTTTAAAGCTTTTACAATTACAACATCAAAATGGTCAACCTGTAACAAGATTAAAATGTTATTTAAACTAATCAAATCATTCTGCACGTCAGTATTAGTATTTTTAACTGTTTCTCTATGAGGCCTGTTAGACAGGCATTTCCCCTGCCATATGCCATTTATTACAAAGAACATTTTATCTTCTTATAGTGAAATCTGTGTAGACTTTTTATTATTTGATCTTTAAGATTTTCTTCTAGCATCACTAAGCTCAACTACTTCTTGTATGTTAATTTATTTTCAATTTATGCAACCTTTGCTGCATTTGAAAAGATTTTAAAGTTGCAATTGGATAATATAAAGTTATCATTACTGGTAGCTTAGGGAATTTTTTTGGCATTTATAGATCATTAATTACTACCATATTTGAAATGTGACGAAGTTACTGCTCTCACAAAATGGATAGAAACCAGTCCCTACTTTATGTAAGAGTGGTATAGTGAAAAGTATACTTCTGAAACATTCTTCATTAAGTGGATAATCTCTAGTTTGATGAATGACTAATAAAGATTATTGACAATCTTACAAGTTTATGTAAGGACTGCTAAAGTTTGTTATCTATGTTAGGGATAAAAAAAATATATGTATTTACACGGCGAGTTTTTTAGCTGGTTTTCTTTTCAACACTACAACTTACATTCAATTCATGAATTCTGAGAATAAAAAAAATCTGATTTCAACTTTTTTATATTTTTATCAGCACATCTCTTGTCCAAAACTCCATTATATTGCAATTATTTATCAATATAAAAATTCCAGACTACCCTGCCTTACTATACGTGTATTTCACAACTAATCTTCGCTAATCAGATGAGTGGCGGACATTAAACATCTAAATTTCTAACCTTGTCTTGAGTCTGACATTTTTTTATTATACCATTTCCTATCCAAGTAAACCCTGCTTCCTACCTACTTTTATGTATTTTCTGTTCTAAATTCAAAGTCAGTTTCAGTAAACTTATTACGCTGATATGTGTACATTAGCAAGCTACACATCCGCATTCCTTTATCACATGATCTTACGAAATCCTGATCAGTTTTTTTTCAAACCTGTGACAAAACAATGCTTATAACTACTAAAGTTTAGTTATAAATTTCAATTCTTTTTTTTAAAAAAAGTTAGACGACTGAAGAATTATTGTCAATATTTTATAGACGGAAAAATGTGTAACACTAAATTGAAATCGTAAAAAATAAAGCGTAATATTAGGAATACATAGAAAATAAGATTATTTTCTATATATATTAGTTTTTTACTTTTTTAGAAAAGCTTTTTGTTAAATTAAAAAGAGAGAGAGCAAATGGACACTTTCATATCACGTTTGTGAATTTCAAAAGGTCAAAGTACTAAAATATATATATATTGTATTTTTTTTTTAAAAAAGGAAGGAAAGATTCTGCGACACATTAAAAAAAAGATAGTAAATTAGCCAGATTAAATGAAACCTATTTGATCAAATTTAACTCGTTAAATGTACAAAACTTCCAGACTATTGTCATTGAGGAATATTTCCAGCTGATGTTTTCAAAATTATTTCACTTCTCTTAAAGGTTAAAATAATTTATCGCAAAGACGAAGGAGAGCTGTAAGCCGCGTCGGGCGATTCTGTTTGTTTATCTCTTCAGCCTACCTGGCCTCTAAGATCAGATTGAATCAAAGCAGATTAAAGTAATAATTTAGCCTTTGAAAAACTTATAAAAACGATTCAAAGTGCTGTGTCCTCTCGTAATTAACGTAAATTTATTAATTAAATTTAACGCTTATCAGCGATCTAAATAGATTTCTCTAATATATTTTCTACTTTTTCTGGCACAAACTTATACTAATGTAAATATAAATATCTTTACAAAATATAACACAAAGAAACACTCGAATGTATTTTTACGTTTATCATATTATAAAACAAATTTCTGCTCTGCGTAGTTTGGAACAGTGTTAGAATGAACAACTCAAGAGCAAAACAAATTTCTAATCTCCCAATGCCCTGCGTAGTTTGGCGCAGTAGCAGAGCTAAAACGTTAAGAGGTAAAGGTTTTTGGTTCGTAATTCTATCTATTACTTTTGATACTTGAATATGACATGACCAACCGAGCAATTATATTTCATTGTTGTTGTTTTTTGTGTGTAAACAAATTTCTGCTTTTCCCATGGTCTAAATGCAGCGATAGATTGTGCGGATCAACATCCATCCATTGATCGTTTCCGTATACGTCACTTCTGCTGCTCAAAGCTAAACGTTTCTTGATCAAAATTTAAACTCTCACTGTTTATGCTTAAACATAATATGACATCCCAAATACCTAATTACTTCACTGTTTTTTTATTTTGTTTTTGTAAATAAAGTTCTGTTTTTCCAATGCCCTGCTATGGTTTGTTATAGTGATAGGTGTAATACTGTGGAGTTCAATATCCATAGATCGTGGCACAACAGTCACTTCCGGTTCTGAAATTTTTATGAGCTTCCAAACAATGAGCCATTTAATTTAGTATTGCCCTGAATGGTTTGGTATAGTGGTAGACTGGAAAAGTCTGGAGTTCAATGTCCAGTTCTGTAACTCACCATGCTTGGACGTTTTATGAACTGCTAAGTAACAGGACATCTAGTTATTATTTTTAATCATGCAAAACTAGTAATTATAAGATAAAATATTAATCTAAAACAAAGCTATTACATTACTTGTTTGAAATCTAAAGGGATGTGAGTTTATATATTTTTTCATTATTGACAAAAGGTTTAGCTACTAACTATATTTACTTTGTATGATATAAAGAAATGATTAGAAATGAAAAACCCAAAGAAGAATGGTGAATAAAGTAATGGAATAGGCTTATGTTTAGAATCAAAATTGATTTCAAAAAAGTACAAGATAAATCGATGTTAGATAGACTAGTAGTTTTCAAACTTTGCAGTTATCCAGATGTAAATGAGGAAAAAGAGAAGAAATAACATATAAAAAACTAAAATATTTGAGATCTAGTGAATAATAATAATATAATTGAATTATAGTGAGGAAAATGAAAAAAAGCATTAGATGCTAAAATGTTGCAAATTAGAAATAATGAATGATAAAAAAAGTGAAAAGATTTTTTTTTCCATATGTCATAGCATCGGCCGAGAGGCAAACCCACCTCAACTGTCTGCAACAAACTGCTTGCTTGCAAGGCGACTGTGCTGACCTCTCAGCTAACAATGCTTGAAAAGATTTTGCAAGCAAAAAACAGTGTGATAATCAAATAAATGGTTTAAAAATTATAAGAAGAGAATTAGACTTTTAAAGCTTTAGATGATAGAAGAAAAAGTTGAATTAGTTTATCCATTAATCAAAAATATTGTAAAAGTCTTTATGCATATGTAAGAACTGGTTGAGATTTTAAATTACAATTTAGTTTTTGTAATAGTTTTACAATTTTTCTTTCTGTGTGTACATTTTAGATGGCCAGGTGAAATCTTAAACTGTATCTCAAGAGATTGTAAAAGACCAGAAAGGAATCGCATATAAAGTAAATTGAATACATAAGAAATCTTCCTGGTGTGATGTGGAGAAGAGAGGTTAGAGATCAGAGAAACAGAATTAAATACAGAGAGACCATCATCTTACAATTGATCAATAATAGAAGTAAATGATAATGTCAATAATAGATAAACACAACTTGAAAGTGTAACTCCAATTATCATGCATTAACCAATCATTATTTTAACAAATTATTTTGAAGCATATCTATACTTTAATAACAAACCTGCATCAGTCAGTTTGGAATAATACTATCCTCCCACATAAATTTATCAAGGGCTCATATTAAATCTGATAAATTGATGATTTGATGTAAAATTGTTAACATATGCTAGTATTAATATGAGTGATTGTTGTTTCAGAGGGAAAAGATTGGCTTAACTATTAACAATATATCATAAAGAAACCCACAGAGATTGAAACATGAAGGTAGATTCATGAGTGACTCCTGTTAAGTCCTTTAATTTTGACCCTGTATCCATAGATTTAACAATACAGTGTATGTCATGGTTTGTGTTTGTCCACATTTACATTGAGTTGCTGTTAAATTTTACTTATGAAGCAGATTATCAGAATGATTATTAATTGTCATGAATCTGTTGATGAGATTCGAATCACATCTGGAAAAATACAAATAAGTATGACTTTATTGTTGGATTTGAAAACAGAAATTTATTGAACATCATAACAATTCCATTTTTACTCCATATTTCTTCAATTATAGATTTTTTGTTGCACATTCAAAAAGGCAATTTTGATTTGAGTTGGGTCTTAGCTTGTGATATTATATCTTGAGTTATTAACTAATCTGATCTTTTAATTTTTTTAAAAAATAATCAATTTAAAACAAAATTGAAATAGACAACTCATTATAAATAAATAAAAAAAAATATTTAATACATCAATATATATATTAAGGCTATCACCTTAAGACTATGCACTTGAACTTCGATAGTAGGGACCTCTACAAATCTTTAACACAAGATTAAGGACTTTAAAAAACAAGAGCGGTCACTCTTATCTTCAACCTAGGTTGAAGATAAGAGTGGCCACTCTTTTCTTTTAAAGTCATTAATCTTGTGTTAAGGTTGAAGATAAAAGTGGCTGCTCTTGTCTTTTAAAGTCATTAATTTTGTGTTAAAGATTTGTAGAGGTCCCTACTATTGAAGTTCAGGTACATAGTCTTAAAGTAATAGCATTAATATATATATATATTACTTACACAATGAGTAACAAATTAATAATAATTACTATATCAATCCAACTTTCATTCTTTAATGGAACCTTTTCAATATGTTTCTTTTTACACAATCACATGACTAATTATCCTACAGCAACTCTCCAAATGTACATTATTTACATTACATCACAATAAATATAATATATATGTACATAAAATGATTAAACTGATTAGTCCCCCCCCCATAATATGTATAAATAATCTAAAAAATAATAAAAAACAATAACAATAATAGTCCCTTCTTTTTATTTTTAAAATTATAACTCTAAAGTTTCCAATAAATCTAATAATGCCCATTCCCCCCTAATTGTGCTGGATCTTAACCATGTTTACACATTTGTTTAAATTTTCTTAAATATACAGTTTCATAACATGGTCTTTCCATATAATTTTTAATATGCTTTATTACCTGAATATTTTTTTTCACAATTCATTTGATGTCCAGTGTTTTTTGAGATGCAACTCTCATCTGATATCTCATGGGAGAATAAATGAAAGAACAAGAAGCTATTGAAAAAGAATATACTTAAATATACTAGTAATATAAACAATGAGGATTGCCAATTCCTCTACAAGCTTTGTGATAAATGCTTAGCCAGAGCAAGCACTTAAAATATCTCTGTCAGGAAATCCTCCCCAAATCCCTGACCATGGTTTCGTGCTTTGGCACTCCTCAGAGAGGTGTCAGGGTATGTTCAGACACAAAGCTTGTAGAGGAATTGGCAATCCTCATTGTTTATAACTTACAAGCTTAAGAGATAGGGTCATGTGATCTATGTCTCTTATTTTGACTATTCTAGTGATATTTCTCATAATAATATTTAATTGAGAATATAAAAATTAAGTATGGGATCTTTTCCTCCAAACAAGTTCACAATATTCTCCAGCAGAATATAATAATACTAAAAAAAACTTTGTAAAATATTCATAACATAACCCAATTATTATTATCCAGTTTTTGATGGAGGTTATTCTAGATATTGATTTTGATCTAACTTTAGGTGAGGAAAATAAGTTATGTTAAAATTCAAGGTTATTTCTAAATAGGATAGAATAGGATTGTGCTTCACCCTATTATGACTGAGAGATGATTGCTTGTTGTTTAGTTATGATATTGAACATATTATTTATAATCCATTGAATTCAAGATAAGATCCTCATCTAAAAAAATATTTCCAATTTTTTCATATCTTTACTGAGAGATTATTCTAATTCTAACAATTTTTATCTTGAGAATTAGTATAAAGGAAATAGAACATTTAAACCTCATGGTAATGCATTCTGTAAAATTTGTATCTATTATGATTATTATACATAAGGCCCTGGGTGTTTTGGCATAGTTGGGAGAGTTCCCAACTTGGGATTCAGAAGTCCCAGGATCGATTTTAATCCATATGTCTGGTACTTGAACTTCTTATAAAGTTCTTAACAAAACTATATGCTTTTTTATACCTTGTGCAGTTTGGTGCATTTGGTAGAGCACTCTATATAGGATCAAGAAGTTCCATGATCAATTCTGGCAAAGACATGTCTTTTTATGCTCTGTGCAGGATTGTGCAATTGGAACTTGAGATTGAAGGTCTCAGGATCGATTCTTGCACTCACTTTTTTCTAAATAAAATTATAAACTGAGATTAAATCAATGAAAATTGTATTAGTTTTTAATTTAATTTGAAAGCTTCTTTTTAATATTAATTGTTAAAGATAGATCTTGTTCACAACAGCTTTTTCCTGGCTTCAATCCAACCTGCTCTATAAGTAGATGACTTTCAACTATTGACCAAATGCTTTGTTAATATGATTCTTTCAAAAATGTTTTAGGGATATTTATTATAATAATATTTGGTGATAGTTTTGGAATAAGTTTTGATTTTATGCCAAATTTTTGGAATAGATTCTATATAAATAAGGTTACTGACTAATTCTGAGAATTATGTTTTAAATTTAGGTTCTGGATTTTTCATAGACTCTGGAAGTGTGCTATAAACTTCTGGAACCTTTTCTGTTTAAGTGAAACAAGAATAAGTTCCTCAACACCTACAGGTTATATCAATTTAATATTAGATGAACATTGTGAATGAGAAGACCACAATTCTACTCTAATGATGTTTTTTTTCATATTATCAATCATGGTCTTACTTTTAAATCCACCAAACTTTTGCAAAGGTAATGAGAAATTATGACTAGATCTATCAAAGTTTGCTTTTCCATGATCTTCACTTTTTTAGCATCATTCAGTGATTTCACAAATTTGTCAATAATTTAACAGTTCTTTGGTATGCCAAAATTGATTATAAAGGAAACTGTTGGGTTTGTTCCAACCTGAAATGAATTGTTCTTCATATTTATGAGGAATATACTCTCTGAAAGCTGTTGTTTTATTAAAGTAATCATTATTAAGTGGGAATTAGAGTTATTCTATTAATATTCTGATGAAGATTGTTCAGTATAATGACTATGTTAGCATTCTTCAATTCTATATTGAAACAGGATAACTTTGAACTATGGTAATGTAGATTCCATGAGTGATTAGATTTGTCCATGGGAGAAATAATCTAATATCAATTGTTCCTCTGCTTAATGGTAATCCATTTTGTCAAAACGTAGGACTTGTTTCCATTCACCAACTGTGTAAATTGAGTTTTCCTCATTATTTAGCACTATAAAGCAAGTACATGCTATTTAAATCCATCATTTTAAAAGATGACAATGTGGTTATTTTTCATTTATATAAAGACTACTAAGGTAATTGAAAGCTTTAAATGCAAAGGTTTAAGAAGATCTCAGAGAGGAGAATAAGAATAATTTTTATTGGAAAGATTGCAAATATTGTCGAGTGCTGGTGGTCAAGTGGTTAACACAGCTGCCTTACAAGCAGTTGCCCTTGGGGGTTCGCTTTGTGGCCGATGCTTTGACACATAAAAAAAAAGATTGCAAATATTAAATACATAAAAATTACCTACCCCAATGATAGAAATATTATTTGAAATATCTTCAATAGAAGTTGTATGATTTATAAGGTGATTGGAAATAAAAGTATCCATATCATGTTGATAATGCATCCTATTGATAATCAATGTAAACCCAGGAATTTTAAAAAGATGTACATTATTAGAAGAATAATGAGTAAGTTGAAGTATAATTACATCAACATTATGCTAAACAATTAATTTGTAGAGAATCTTCATTTTTGGATTTTGATATTCTCTCAGTATTAATTATTTCTAAGGTGAAGAGGAGAGTATATCTGGTTCTTGAAGTGTTCCACAATTGCCAAATTATATAGTTATTTTTTTTTACTTTGAGAGCACAGAATCCTCATAGGACTGAACTCATAATATCACTGGAGTTAATATTAATAATTTCATTGGCTGTTTGCATAATTTGCTGTCTTTAATCAGGAGTTCATCAAGATGATTCTAGTTATAAGTAAAAATTCACATGCTTATACAATGGTTGGTGGGATCTAGATGACACATTTATGCTCTCTCCATAAGTGTTCACATTTGACAAAAAAGTCAATTTTTTTATTCATTTTATCGCTAAAGGATGGCTGCTATATATTTGAATTCACTTTTTTAATGCTGTAAAGTATATAAAAACTATAAATAAAGTAACCTTATCATTAACACGTTAATAAAAAGATTATAACACCCTCACTCACAAGAAAGAGAGTATATGGTAGATATAAGAATAAATTATTACAAATTAGATTTGCAATGGTTCTACAAACCAATCTGTAAACAACAAATGTATCTATGAATGTCACAAGCTGATATTTTATGTGTCTTTTTTTTGATAGCTTATAAATCTATCTCATCAATAATATATTTTTATTTTAAAAAGGTTTTGATATTCTTTGTAATACAAATGTGGGCTTCTTCTCCCATAAAAGTCATGTTCAAGTTTACTGTAAAATACTTTTTTAAATGTCTGCTACTCCTACTCTTTATCTGCCTCTCAAGCCCAGTTAAATTAAGATATACTCTTGCAATTCATGACATCAGCAAATTGAAGAATGTGCTTGGTCTTATGATTTGCTGACATATTTTCAGAATATCCTTTATATTGCATTGATAAGAAAGTCCAGGTATCACTTCTATGCAATAGGTTCAGCAAAACAACAACTTTAGATACAAATAATTAGATAAATAGTTATATCACCATGAAGTAATAACATAATTTTTAACCATCTGAATACATTATAGCTTCTTCAAGTCCATGTTTCACTTAACATCCAAGTCCTTATTTATAATCATAACATTACTATGATATTTAGATTGATTTACATTTTTGAACTAATAACAATACAAATTAAGTGTTGATGAAGACTTTATTTTATCCACCACCAATAAACATCTTTTAAATATTAATTACTGAACTACATTTTTCGTAAATTGTTTAAAAGTATTAAGAATGTTCTTTTATGACAGTAAAATATAAGAATCATCATCAGTATACAATAAATATAGATATCAAACAGATAAATTTTCATATTATCAATAGATACTTATGAATTACTTAAACTACATCCTGATGCCTTTTTATGGAGTAAACACCAAGAATTAATGTCAAGCATTGTTAGACAAGAGGTCATCGTAGCCACCTTGCAAGCAAGTAGTTGATTGTGGACGGTTGTGGGTTCGCCTCCCGGCTGATGCTATGGTATATGAAAAAAAACACCAAGAATTACTGTTATAAAGGTAGGAAAATGTCACTGTGTTAAAACACATCTCTATTTATCAGATTTCATTTTAAATGCCTTAAAGTTTTTCTTTAGATTAATAATCCTCTATTATTCATGAAGAAGTTGCAATATAGGCACAAAACTCCATGAATA
Organism: Epiperipatus broadwayi; assembly: GCA_028023455.1. Taxonomy (NCBI): domain Eukaryota; kingdom Metazoa; phylum Onychophora; class Udeonychophora; order Euonychophora; family Peripatidae; genus Epiperipatus; species Epiperipatus broadwayi. Next base: position 34,345 of record JAQFVV010006928.1, on the reverse strand, counting down.
ATCTGCTATTTTCAAGCTTTGATATACTCCTTTTTAATAAAATGAGTAACGTGTTTTTAAACAGATGATAACAAATTACATATCTACTGACAGCAATTTATTGAATAACAAAATATTAGCATTAATTATTTTGACTCTCCAATGTCATACCAAATCTTCTTCATCATCATTTTAAACTACCACCAATTCCTTGCAGAATGGGATTCTTTCCAAATTTAGTTCAGTTTTTCTGATCCGTAGACTCTACTCTGCACAAAACATACATTTTCTTATTTTATCATCCATTTCACTTGTGATTCCTTTTTAAGTCCTTAACAATGTCTTGAGATTTAGTTTAAGACTTCAGTTATTCTCCTATTATCACTTCTTTTAACAGTATGTCAGACCAGCTCCATCAGTGTCTTAACCCTATCAACGATATCTGTGATACTTATTTGTTCTCTCACCTCATCTCTTTTGTTATTTCTAACATATCATAGCTCCATAAATTGTTGAGTGGCTTTAATCTCTCAGTATACTCTTCTGTTAGGTGTCCAGGTCTCATATACATATATAAGAACTGGCAAAACATGTTTATTAAAAATCTTTTTCAAATATATAGACATATTTTCTTTTAATACCAAGTTATTTCTACCAAAATCATTTCATCCAAGATTAATTCTATACTTTATTACACCCATTATGTTTTCATTTGTATTAATAATATGACCAAGGTATTTGTAGTGGTTCTTCTAAATCACGATTATTAATCTTTATTCTTGGGAGAGAATCCATTGAAACATTACTTCATTATTAATAATTACATAGCGGAAATATTATTCATTAAGTGTAAAATCTCTAAACTAATGAATGGCTAATAAAAAAATGTTACTATACTTCCATCAAGTGGTTTGTGTCAAAGTTATGAGGGCAATAAGTTTGACATTTCTCAATTAAACTATAATATCAGGTAAAATGAAAAAAACCTTTTCTGTGAGTATATTCATTTTACCAGATATTACATTGGCTCAGAAAAGAAGAAAATTAGTAATAATTCAATTAAATTGTAATAATTGGTTATTTATATATACTGAACAATGATAAAGATATGTGTTGTGATCTGGACCAGCTGATGAGTTCTGGTTCAGCACAAAGTGTGCACCTTGGGGGTCATCAATTTTTTTATGTCTTCCACAAGTTGTTAAAAGTGGTTAGAAGCATGAGTATATTACAAAAATACTATTCATTATTTCATTATTTTTGGTATTTATTTATCATAGTCCTAATTTTTTATTTTCATTTATAATTGTAAAAAACCTATTAAAAAAACTATTGGAAATAATTTTTGCTGTAGTGCTAACAACAACATTCAGCATTAATTAAGCTAATTGTTTAATTCTCTTTATTTTAATATATTGAATACTGAGTTCGAATCCCACATATATTACATATATAAATGCAGGTGTTAAACCTGTACAATGTATATATTGGATACTATAACTCAAAAAGGCAAAAATTTATGTGCTCATATATTATTTAAAAATATCAATAGTTTTGAGATTAGCATATTAAGAACACATTTTTAAACCCAGTGTCCGGAATCTTCCTGTTTTTCATATATAATCATATAACTTCAACAAACAGTTCAATTTTGTTTAAATGTAAATTAGTATTCGTAAATAAGCGATCTGAGCATTAAAATAAATATTATTTTTAGAGTCACTTGTGGATATGGTTTAAAAGTGGATCAGCCTTCTGAAGTTTTGACAAAATTTGACAATGAGAAGAAAGAGTCACTTAGAATTCAACGTTAAAACTTTTGAAAAACTAAAAGTATGAGAGGGGACCCAAAAATAACGAAATTTTATAATAAAAAAATGTGCATTTATTTTTAGATGTTACAAATTTAATTCCTTTCAAAGCATTGTACTTTTATTGCAATTCACCAGCCTAAATATGTTTCTACCTTTTTAAAATAGTTTGAAAACTCTTGCAAAGTGATACTTTTTAATGCCCATATCATTGTTTTCTTCACCACTTCCAAGTCAGCAAAAAAAAAAATAATAATAATGAGGCATTTTTTCATGCGAGCAAGATCGAGCAAATATAGCTGATGGATAAACTCTGTCATGCTGAATTTAATTAAAAATTGTTTTACACTGAAGCCTTTGTGTGCAGACTCATTATCATGGGAAAGTTTGCACTCCCCATTAAATCAAAATTCAGGACGTTTAGTTTTGGTGCATCATACAAACTTTTCAGAACTTGTAGGTTTTAAATGTCTGGCATTTATAAACAAATTCTGTGTGAAAAATGTCATTTGCATAAAATAAGCTTTGTTTTGACACCAAACTTTACTCGTTATGCTTTTTTGACATGAAGTCAATTTGATACTTCCATTAAACCACCCATAATCTTGTATTTTCCCCAGAACAGCTTACTTGTAAGCTGATTCAAGCATTACAACTGTTTTATCTGCCATTTTCCCTAACAGAAAACAGAAGTTTGTGTTGTTCCAACTTTTAAACCATTACAAAAACTAAGAAATACGCAAGATGCCCTAAAAAATATTTACTATATGTAACATGACTTATCTTGATGATGATAGTTGATAAACTGGTGCAGGGGCCCCCTTAAGAGGCATATAGTGGCAGAAGTATGTATTACAATACACCAATTTTACAGATAATAATTTTAGTTATTTTTGGATGCTCCCTTGCATGGTAAAGAAAATTCATTGTCTGTAATAATTGCTATAGTATAAGAAATATTTATGTCATACTAATGTTCTGTAGGTGCACTTTTAGACAGACTTTACAGATTACATAGAAAAACTAGATAAATTACATTTCTATAATACCATTTGGTTTTAAAAGAGATTTTAGCAAAGGTTCTTGAAGCAATAAAATATTACTCAAAGAGGAGTATAGACAAATAGAATTATTTATTAAGCAGGTATAGTGTGCATTAAAAGATATTAACTCCTTAATTTACATTTGCATATTGTAATACACTTATCTGTTTCGATAAAAAAACTTTTGTGAAATTGGTAAAGCACTAATCGAAGATCTTCACCTGAAAGTTTTAATGATGACATTTTGCTGATAATTACATATTGCACTATTTCCGTCATCTACAATTAATTGTTAAATGTCTAGAAAAATTCAAACTCTATTTAAATTTTTCAAATACATTCAACTGTTAGTTATAGAATGCAGGTTAGTTTATAACACAAATGTTTTAAATGGTACTATTCTACTTGCTAATTCATATGTTGTTGGCCTGACCAATCATATTACTAGCATGGAAATTGAGACAGATATTTTAAGTTTCATGACTAGTGAATTTAAATCAATAAGGCTGAAATTAAAGTGATGATCTAACCAACTAAATTAGTTGGTTAGATCATGCTCTTAAATTCAGGATTTATGAATCTAATATTTTTCAATTCAATTGGTCCACGCTAGTCATATCACTAGTCAAGTCAGCAATGGTGGAAAAAGAAGGGATGATAATTCCATTTGAAATGTTGGGTATTCACTAACATGTATTCTATTATTTGACTCTGATGGTGACAAATAACCCCATAAGTCAACCTAATATAATAGTTTATATATCATTAATCTTGCCTTTAAGGAAAAGTGGAAAAATCAGGATTAAAATAAGTTTAAAGTTCCTTGGTTTAATCCCATGCCAGTAGTCACCACACTTAAAGAAGTGAGAAAAGTAATACACCTTGAAACATTATATTATGTAGTAACTGGTACGTTTTACTAAATATTAAATGAATTTTAATTTTTTTAAAGACATTTTAACATTTAATTCTAGAAGATGATGGAAATAGTCTAACATATAATACAAATCTGCAGTAATGTTTGATGTTTATTACTGGATACAAATTGTAAACATTTCACAAGCATCATTCATTAGAACATAATAAAAGGAAAGTGATTATTTAACATCTTCACACTCTCATTTCTGAATGCTTAAGATTTGCCTATACATATACATTTAGATTAAAAGATAGAGTGATTGATTTTATCTTTTCAAAAGACTATCTTGTGTTTGGAAAGAAGAGTATTCATTAAATGTTTAAATCTATTCAGCGCATGTGTAGTGGAGTGATCCCTAATCATTATTACAGATCAAAAACATAGTGCTATACAAATAAATATCTCATTATCTAATCAAGATGATAAAAAGTATTTTCATGAACAGTTAAACATAGAGTAATAATGAATGGTAATCTATAATGTTTGTAATATTTAAATTTTAGAACAGAATTTGAAGGTTTATGATAGCTTCACATTTATTTGTTTATGCTTTAAAAACAACATTCAGTCAACAAAAATTTTCTTAATTTTCTTTTTTCACCATCTGAGCAGACTTTCTTTTATACGATCCAATCAGAAAGAAGTTCATAGTTCTCATGTGAATTATATATGCAAAGTTGTTTGTAATCTTCTATTTCTAGCAAATCAAGTTCAATTTATTAAATCTAATATAAATATCTGTAAAATCTCTGCCTTGTGTTTTGACTTGAGAGTTTTCTATGCAGTCATTATTATATCTGACTCACTGTTATATAAGCATTTTCAAGGCACTTCTGTCAAAGGTTTCAGCCTTTCACGTTATTATTATATCATCTGTTTGTGCTTAATAAATTAACATATTTACATTTGTTACTATAAATTCTTTGGATTTGAAAATTACTTCATAGTAAATCAAAAGATTTCATGTTGTTTACTTATATTGAAATGATAACTTTCCAAGCCCCTATCGTTTCACCATCAAACCTAATGACACTCTCATCTGTGCTAAGTTCGAACCTATTTAAATGTTAATAAATTTAAAATTAGTTCATGTCTGTCTAAACAGCATTATATATTTACGTGCGAACCAATGCTATAATTAGATAGGATTAATAAAATTATAGCGTACTAAAGTTATTTAATATTTCTAAAAATGTTTATTACGTTATTTAAGTTAAGAGTAAATTATTAATTTTGTTGTTTAATATTGTAATTTCGTATGTGGATATATAATCTGTGCTATTTAGAAGAAAGACATGATTTAAAATATGTAAAAGCCGTCATCTAAAAATACTATTAAATGTTTCTTTAAAAATTGTTAAAAGATTTGTGTGGAGTGGATTGAAGCCTGTCCATTAAACTATGAGGATAGTCTATCTTAATATATATCTGAGCACTTATACTATATATGTGTGTAAAGATGATAGTCTGGACCAACTGATGATTGCTGGTTTAGCATGAAATACGTATATTGGTGATTATTTATCTTTTCAGCATATATGTGTTTAGGTGTATCAGTGTTATTAGATAGAGTGGAGAGAGGTGGGTGGTGTGAAAGTTTGTGCTCACATACCCTATATTACATATATATAGCCACAGGTATATAACAAGCCTGTGTTTCAGTTATTAAAAGATTTCTTGTTTTAAATATATTTCAGGGAAAAGTTTCTCGAAAATATATTTAAAAGCTATATCAAAATGTTTGTAAATTATTTTAATAAATATGTTAAAAATGTTTTCATTTTAAAAAAAATGTTAAAAAGTTGTTTTTAAATAGAAAGAGTTTCTATTATATGTAAGATTAAAAATAAAAGCTGGTCAAGTAATTAAAAGATTTTTGATTGTAAACAAGTGTCATTAACGACCACACCTGGAATTCGTAAAAAGTAAAACTAGTTCAAAATTTACTAATTAAAATCTCCTTAGATAAGAGTAAGTTATTTTAAAATCTAAATTGGACAATTGTTTGCAACGAAAAATCTTAATTATAATAATAGCTTATGGAATGTTTCTAACATAGGTTATCTAAGATCTGGATTATAAATTGAAAGTTATTTAATTAAATTCCTGAGTTTAGTGAGTCTTGAGGCGAGAGATTCCGATAAGGAAAAGATATAAATATTCTGTATTTTTAACAAGAAAGGAGAGCCATATTGTTAGAGAAAGACAGCCATATTGTTAGTGAGAATTGCAGCCAGTCTTCACAATTGTTAATGTTTAACATGTCCGGCTAAAAGCGGGCATCTTGTTGCTGTTCCACGGGAGAATGGGGTTTCTCTCGTCGAAATGCCTAAACGACCATCATGCCGATGGAAGAGACGAGCCTAACATAATGGGAAAGAGGATGCTGCCCAGTCAAACTAAACCAAACCAACAGCCAAGAACTTGCAGTCCAGATAAATAATACCGGTACCGTTTTATTTTTCAAACTGCAGAGCTCTGTGTAATTCTGTGTAAATGTAAATAATATCTATATAAGTTAGCTAACTCTCTTTTTAAAATAATTATAAAACTAATATGTACCCCAAACTTAAATCCATTTAGTTAATATTTTAAATAGGTCAATTGCTATCAAAATTTAATATGTTAAAGTTTAAATAATCTGACTTATTTATATTTTCCATTCACTTCAAAGTAAATTATTTAGTTTAAAGTTATATCACTGCGGTTGTGTCTATATTTCTTTGCTTATTTTATTTTAAATGCTTATTATATTTCATATGCCAATATTTTGAAACAGTGAGCCCTTAATTTCATGTATTTTTTAAGAAGATATTATTTGAAAATCTTCGCGTAATTTGTTTATAGCATCAACTTTCTGCACTGTTTCGAAATCCTATATTTTTTTTATTATTTAAATGATTTAATATGTGAAATGTGGCTCTTTTATAATCAACCATTTAAAAACTTAACCTTTTAGTTTTATTTAGAATTAAATTTAGCCTTGATCGTATTTATAAGTATATTTGACATTTATATTCTTAAGTCTATAGAAATATACTTTCCCTCCTTAAATATTTATTATCTATAAGTAACTTAATAGATCGAACATGTCAAAGTACAGATGCAGTAATATCCCCTTTTGTAGCATAGACGTTTATCACCAGGCTACGCAAGAGTTGGTCCCAATTTGATAGAGCTAATATGCTATTAACTCGTATTTCATAGTATGAAATATACTATTTTTTGCTTGGCGGATGTGATATTATTTTATAAAAATATTCTCGTTTTGCTGCTATACGTAATATACATATCTTAAGATGGAGCCATGGCGTTGCCAGCACATCTTCTTTTATAGGGTAGAGCAGTAGTGAAGCCTGAGCCAAGGCCAGGTTAGCACGTAAGTCCCCCGCCATTCCTGAACAAAATGTTCCTTTTCACGCAGCATTGCGATCGGTTCCAGGGTACCGGCGTTTGTCGCAAGAACCCTGAAGTTATTTCATCCATCCGCAGAGCAACTTTTCCTATTATTGTTTACCTGTGCTATAGTGCATTGGTAAAATCTTATGCAGCCAACTCTCCCACCTTAACATAACGCTTTCAGCATTCTGAAATTTTCTCTCGAAAGCCATGTTCGATCGATCATTACTTGAGCTGGTTTATGCGGTCATTATTAAGTCATATTGTATATTTTAGTAAATGAATTCATGATCAAAGTTTAATATAATTATTTATATACCAGCCACAAATGTAATAGGATTTGGCTTATCGAGATTTATAGACTTAACGTAGTGATTGATTATGTATTAAATGTCAACAATTCATAAGATGGGCATATGTTAAACCCCTCTATGAAATTTAATGATTACTTATGTAAAGTGATTTTGAATTGTATATAAAAAGAGAATGTGTTCTCTTATCCACCCAATGTTTGTACATTCGACGCTGAAATGTGTAAAACTGATCAATTTCATGCCAATTGTAAATAAATATATAATTAATTTAATGTATTTCGTTCTCTGTCTCGTTATTGATCTAATTCAATCCAATTCTAATTATTATTTATAGCCTATATATGTGAAAACTATGCATTAAGTTAAATTAGATTAGTGATCTATTTTAGTCAATTAAGAACCTTTCTTTGATTCATCAGAGTCTTATTGCTTCTCCGTGACCTATGTCGGCCGTGTGGAAAGAGGTATACTATGTGTAATTTCAAGGTGATCATTCGTAGGGTCTTGAGTCTTGGAATCCTGGCTTACGAGTTGAAGTGTGTTCGGACTTGGGATGTCACAGTCCTAGTCTGGTCAGCTTCGGTTTCTTTTGCTTGGATTCTGAATTCTGTTACGCGAATGTACAAACTTGACTGTTACAATATATAATATTTAGTGAATTAAATGTAAAGATGTTTAAAGCTTCACACTCTCATTTCAAAATGCTTAAGACTGGCTTATTTATATATAAATTTAAGTAGAGAAGAATGTGGGAACCATCTTTTTCTGGCAAAATCTCTGCCTTGTGTTTTGACTTGAGAGTTTCCTATGCAGTCATTATTACATCTGATTGGTTGTTAAGGTTTCAGTCTTTCACATTATTATTATAAATATCTATGTAAATCTTTCAAACATTTATTCAGAAAAGGTACTATAGTTTTAAAAAATATCATCTGCTTAGTATGCTTTCAATAATTATTGTCATATTCATAACACTTAGACTTCTCTGGTTGAATCAGTCTAATATTAAAATATATTGTGCCTTATGCAAATTTATTCAAATGTTCCATTTTCTTGATGATGGGACACATGTCTTTTTATTATTTATCACCTAGGAATCTTTTGCATTCATCCAGGCTTCTTTAACCTTAAATTTTTTTTATCTTCTATTTCTATACAGTTACCGAGTTAAATGCATGGCCATATCCATGTTTGTGTTCCAAAAACATTGATCTATGCTCATCATTCTTTTTGTCATATTATATAAATATCTATAACTGTGCTACTCTAGTAGATGTATTTGTTCACAATTTCCCATAATATACAATCTTGCACAAAAACTGCTGCAGTCAGTTTTATAATCTATCTATTGGGCCAACTCTAAAGGCAATTTACGATTAGCATTATTTAATAACTTATTCAAAGAGATAGGGATTCTTCAACTCATGTTATGCATTGCGTATATTTTTAAATCTTTGAAATAACTTGTGAATGTATGGTAGACTGATTAATTTTTTGGAATCCATTTATCTAGGTTGTGGATTATTTATTTTAATATAAAATCTTTTAATAGTTCCGATTATTTTATTATAATTATATCCTAACGCAAAATCAAATGTTGAATAATTACACAAATTGCCACCAGAGATCCATAGAAATGTTTTCACCAGTTGGAAGAATACTGAAATACTTTTATGCAGTATATACATATAAATTATTCATTTGTTTTATTAACAACAATATAACACTAAATACTAATTTTATGATCTATAGTTTGTATATATTAAAATAGTTTTTTTTTTTAATAAAATGCACCCATTTATTTTATTAACAACAATATATCATTAACATGTTAATTTTATTACTTATAGTTTGTGTACACTAAAAAAAAATTATAAACTGTATATACAGTATTTATTTTATTATCGTTAAACACTAACATACTAATTTTACTATCTATAGTTTATATATATTGAAATACTTCTTATAAATTGTAAACATTTATTTTATTAATCACTAATTTTATTTATAGTTTATATATATAGAAATACTTTTTATAAAGTATTTACATTTAAATATTTTTATTAACAACAATATAATACTAATATACTATTCTTACGACCTATAGTTTATTTGTAGAGAAATCCTTTTTATAGACTGTATACATTTACATTTTTATTAACATCAATATATAATATTAACACGCTAATTTTACTATATGTATGTAGTTTATGTATACTGAAATATTTTTTTATAAACTGTATACATTTATATTATTAAAAATGTAACACTAATAATATATAAAATATTTTTATGCTTATATCACCATAAATTTTTAAACAGCAGTAATTAAGCAATAAAGAAAAATATTTTGTAATTTTGTTCGGATAATAATCGTATTTGAATTAGTCGAATTTGATTAATAAAATATTTCTGAAGTGTAATTTTTACTACACCACTCTCACACAAAGTAATGACTGTTTTCTATCTGCTTTTAATACATTGCGGTGGAATGTAATCATAAACATAAGACCAAAGTCATGTGAAAAAGGTATATGATCCCCAGAATGTGCATTTCATACTGAACCAGCACTCATCAGTTGGATATTCTCTTACATATATCTTTATCATTGTTCAGTATGTATAGATGGGGAATTACAACAGTAATACGTTTTAAACTTAATGCCCTTACAATTTTGATGCAAATCTGTTTGACACATCAATTAAGCTGTATTAGTTCCTCTATATATACTGAACAATGATAAAGATTTGTTTAAGAGAATGTGATGTAAGATAACTGATGAGTGCTGAGTCAGCACAAAATGTGCATTTTGGGGATCATACATTATGTTTTTGGTCATATGTTTATGCTTATATCCCTCCCCAAGGTGTTAAAAGCGAATAAAAAACAGTCCCTACTACGTGTGCGAGTAATGTAGTGAAAATTAGACTACGGAAATATTATTCATTAAATGGATAATTTTTAGTCTGATGAATGACTAATACGAATTATTGATTAATAGTACTCTTATTTGTATTTACAGTCAATTAATGCACTTTAAACCTGACAATATAAAAAAGGGTGCACTAAATTACACTGATAGGTTGTTTTACCTCAGTAACATCGTTTTTATGAATAAATTGTAAAGTGTGATCGTTTAACTCGAAGATAAAAGTTATTTATTAATCTATCTTTAAAACATTTAATAGTGAAACAAAAAAAAATCTATTAGGTAAATAAAAAACGACTTAATCAAGAATTAAATGGGAAAGGCAAGAGAGAGAAAAAATGGAATTCTTGCTGAGGTAAGAACATAAAAATGCTGATAAAGAGTAAGATGAATAAAAAAAGATTACTTTTAGAATAAAAGAAGCGACAAGCAAATTATGTGTTAAAAAAACAGAGAGCTGTGTGCGAAAAGTAATAAGAAATGAACTGAAAGTAAAAATAATTTGTTTGTTGTTAATAAATACACATAGAATTAATGAATTAAGTATTGGTATAAAATATTATTAAGTTATCAGTAAAATTAAAATTCGCCAACAATCAGTTTATTAACCTTTTGAAGTCCTTTTTTTCTCTCTTTTTCTACTGTGAAAAAAGTCCTCCACCCATATTGTAAATAATTTAATCAGAAATAATAATAAAAAATGGTATTGTTAAACTAATGATTCAATTATGAAATTAAAGATAATTGATTTTTTTTTCTTTAAAAGAAAGTAAATCTTTAAATATTTCATTATTACTTTTAGAAGAGACTCGATTAATCAAAAATCTCTCAACTCATTAGACAGTTTAAAATGTTTTGAGTATTTTAAAGTTAACACTTTTTTTTAAAAAAAAAACCACACAGCTTTTTGTTAATTCTATTGATTTTTAATAACGTTCTTAATTGGCAGGGTTCTGTTAGAAGTAAAGCTATACAATTATAAATATATAAACTACACACACCTTAAGAAAAAATATGTTAAAAGAGATTACTCAGGGTTTTTTTTTTCCATTGGTCAAAGCATTGGTCGGGAAGCGAACCCGCCATAACTGCCTGCAAGCTACTGCCTGCTTGCAGAGCAGTTGCCCTCACCTCTCGGCTACCAACGCTTGAATACTCAGCTTTTATTTAATTATTCATGGGTTTCTTTTTAGATAGCTTAAGTATAAAATATAGTATGATAAACAAATCTCTACAAGTGGTTTTATTAAGTCCTTTAATTCTCCATTGTAACCATAGATTTAACTGCCATTATGTTGCTCATGGTTTGTGTTTGTTCATCTTTAAGTAGATCAGTAATTACCCATTTATAAAGCAGATGAATGCAATTACCATATGTTGTCTTGAAACTGATGTGAGACTCCAGTTACATCTACTTCAAATTCAGTTAGCTTTTTTGTTTGGTCTGGAGTAAAAAATTGTTTGGAACCTCATATGAATTCCATTTTTAATTCCATAATTCTTTGATATTAAATTCATATTCGAACATCCAAAAAAGAAGATCTTGATTTGAGGTGAGAATTAAGTGATGAATCTATATCTTGAGTTAACATCAAGTATGATTTGCTTAACAGCTTTTTATACATTTTCTATGAAGCAATTTCTCTCTTTGGCAGAGAAATATACAAAGTAAAGGAAGGCGGTGCAAACAAGTAAAATTGAGAATATTACATAAAAGTATTATTATTCAGAAAATTAATACAGAGATTGAACCAAAGATTTTGGATGATAAGAAATGATCTTGATAATTAAATGATGAAATTAGAGTATTTTAAATATACCTTAAAAAATACATTAATTATTGATCAAATGTATGGCTCTCATCTCAACTGGTTTTTGCTACTATTAATGATAAGAGTTGATATATGCTAAATATACACTTGAAAATAATTAAATATATCTCTGTTAGGAAGAAAAAAACAATGTTTATGTTAGAATTATCTTTAGTCAGAAGGTACAATAAATGCAATGTTGATTGTTTTTATTGGAAAGCAGGAGATAGAATATATTGAAGAGCTATAATTAGGCACAATGTTCAAACTTTTCTATAAACTCTCCTCATATACACTATAATGCAATTTTTATATAATTTCTCCTTTATTTTCCTTACAGTTTTAAAAAATAGTCAGTTGAAATTGTAAAAAGAAAGGGTGAAAGTTATATAGAAGGTAAATAAAATAAATAAGAATAAAAGTTAAAAATAGAAATAAGAAGAAAAATAAAACAGAAATTATAAATAGGAATGAAATATGTATATAAAGATAAAATAAAGGGTACAGAAGAATTATAAAGAAATAATAGAAAAAGTAGAAAAGTATAATGATACAAAAGAATGAAAGTAGAATGATAGATAAATTAGAGGTAAAAATAAAATAAAATAGGATAAAAAAAAATATATTATTTGTTTAAATGTTGTAGCTCTGATGAAGACTGCAGAATAGTTGAAACTGTAAGGAAAATAAAGGAGAAATTTAAAAAAATGCATTAAAGTGTATATGAAGAGAGTATGTAGAAACATTTGATATATATATATGAATATATAAAGAAAGATGCAAAGAGAGTAAAAAGGAGAAAATAATAATAATAATTCTTCTGAGACACGGTGTTGAAATATTTCAGAAAGAAAATTTTGCTGTTGAAGAAATTAAATGACAGCATCACAATAAAACAAACAGAATAATGAATTAGCATATTCTATATGGATTTATTCATGTTTCACAGATTGGTTTATATAGTCTTTACAAAATCTCATTGCTAGTATTTTTTTATTATCTTGGAATGATCGTAGTCTTCTGCTAGTGGTTAATGATAAAAATAAGAATGTAAACTATTCAAACTCTCACAACCCAGCAATTAGTACTTCATTATTTCTTTATAAGCAATTATTACAGAGCTATTTGTGTTGTAGTGAGGTATTTAAAGGCTGTTTTAGAAAACTCTCCATACAGTAGTACCACCCAGTGAAAGTCTTAGTAATCAATGGATGCCAGAAAGTTCATGCTAAAATCCCTATCTAGTGCCTACTCATCCAATATTCCCAGACTAGTTAAGCTTGTGGATTTCCTTCAGTCAGGAGCTACATATCTGACACAAGATAGAAACTAGTCTGCGGATATAACAATTTTATGCACAAGCCTTTTTGCATCCATTTATTACTAAGGCTTGTGCTAGGTGGCACTACTGGATTAATAGCTTGTATAAACATAGGAAATGGTGATCATGTGACTGTTGTTTATTTGGGTCAAATCATGTAATTAATTTCTAACCTGCCAAACTGATTTTTTTCATGTCAGTTTTAATAAAATGCATTATAATACTGCAATTTTTCAGGTTTGTTTAGCTAACAGTGTTGATGAGCCACATTTTAAACTGGATTTGAATCAATTCAGTAAACTTTTAGACTTGCATAATACATAGTGCTATAGCTTTTTTTAAGAAAATGCTTTTATTTAATTGGTGGAAGAAATGTTTAAAATGTTTCCAGTTTATCAAAATAGAAAGACAAAGAAATAAAGGATAAAATCTTAATTTCCCTTTGGATTATTTACATAAAATTTGCTTTTTTAAAATGCTGTCTTCATGCAAACAAAAATCTTGCAACAGATTTAAATAATTTTATTATATGCTCAAATATGCATCTACTGTTGCTTCTCAGACAGCCAATCAGATGTTAAGACAGCAGTCTGAAGCACAACCAAGCCGCAACACATGACAGAGTTTTTGATAAGAAAAGGATGGCCCCACCCTCTTCTCTACTTAACTTTTTATATATAAAAAGTTAAGTAGAGAAGATATAAAAAGATAAGTAGAGAAGATGGTGGGACCATCCTTTTTTATCAAAAACTCTGTCATGTGTTGCGGCTTGATCATGCTTCAGACTGTTTGTCTTAACATCTGATTGGGAAGCAACAGTAGGTGCATGCAAGAGATTAGCAACCTTTCAATTTATTACCGATTCAACAACAATATGCGATTTATACAATAATATTATTTACATACATTACTGATAACTTATATTACCATCTAGAAAACTACGGCATAGTAAACTTAAGTTTTCACGATGTACTATCGTAAATTAAGACTCAGTGAGTAATATATGAAGATATTTATAGTTTCATGCTTTCAAGCCAAGATGCTTAAGACTGGCTTATATATATATAAAATTAAACAGAGAAGAGGGTGGTACCATCCTTTTCTGATCAAAAACTTTGTCATGTGCTGCGGCTTGATCGTGCTTCAGACTGCTGTCTTAACATCTGATTGACTGTGTGAGAAGCAACAGTAAGTGCATGTGAGAGATTAGCAACCTTTCAATTTATTGCCAATTCAACAACAATATGCAATTTATACAATAATATTATTTATATGCTCAAATAGTAAAAATAATACATATAAAACATATTTTTCAAAAACTGCTTTTATTTAATTAGAGAACTAATGCATTTAAAACCAATATATATATATTGTACTTAACTAAAGTTTCCCTTAGTTCCAAAAGGAGCTAAAGGTTATCTTAGCTTAACCTTTTGGTTTGAAATTGTCTGATTTTTTTTTTAAAAAAAAAAAATAATGATAAAAATGAAAATTAAATTAATTAATAACTAGAATTATGTTTAAGTATTTGAAAAAATATATGAGTTAGGTTGGTAAGAAAGGCTAAATAATAATTTAAATTTTAAAAAAGAAAGATATTAGAAATAATTGTCAGTTTGTAAGTAATATTAAATGTATTCTAAAATAACTATCTTATAATCCATTCTAATGTTTAAATGATAGTAATTAGATATGATAAATAAATCGGAATAATTAAGTAATAAATTTTTAAAAAAAAAAAAAAAATTAAAATGATATAAGTTTTTATTAAAAAAAAAAAAAAATAAGAATATTTGTTATTAGTTTTGTAGTTTAACATTTAGTTATAAAAATTATTTAGATTAAATATTCTATTGTTGCAATTTTAAAAATAACTTTTAAATTATCAGCTGGCGTTTATCGTCTGCGTTTCTATGTGAGAATATGTCTATGCCTGTAAGGATAATAT
This sequence comes from Epiperipatus broadwayi, assembly GCA_028023455.1. Lineage (NCBI taxonomy): Eukaryota > Metazoa > Onychophora > Udeonychophora > Euonychophora > Peripatidae > Epiperipatus > Epiperipatus broadwayi. Next base: position 18,870 of record JAQFVV010006928.1, on the reverse strand, counting down.
AAATAAAAAAATTAAAAAATCAATTCCAATATTATTTAAAATAGGTAAATAAAACAAATGTGTGGATAAAATTATTTCAATGAAATAATTTATGGATTTAATAAGGTGTATGATTTTAAATTTTACGAGGGAATTGTAAAATATTATTAAATAACAAAACATTTGTTATATAATATTTGTTAATAATAAAATTTTGACTTGGTAGCTGTCACGTGGTATAAAAAAAATGATATTGATTGTGTCATTGGATCGATTCTATAGCTAGTTTGTTGGAATATGTAAATTTAATAAAAAAATAGTTTTTATTGGTTTGTAAATAAACTGTAAAGGGGGGGGGGGTGAAGAATTGTGAGAAAACGGAGATCTAAAGGGAGTTCAGTGGCTGATCTGTTATTAATTCTACCTGTGGCTGAATCTTAAAAGTCCTTTAACAAAAGTAAATTTTTAAAACTTTATATATTTTTTTTTTTTTTAAAAAAAGTATGTTTAAAATAACTATTAAAAAAAAAAACGTCTTGCTATGAAGAAGGGCTAAAAGAAAGGTAATTCCGTTTTCTGACAGTTTTTCAGTACAGTTGAGATATTAAAATTTACGGTAAAATGTTTAAAGAAAAAAATACAGCGTCCCATATATCAGTTACTTTTATTATATTCAATTTTCTTCATTTGAGGGTAAAACTTGGATTATTAGGTATTGTTATGGCTAAAGACTTTGTTGCACTAAATTATAGTATATATCCTATCAAAAAAAAAAAAAAAAAATTCAAACATTTTAAAATATTAACATGGAAATTGCGTTATCGTCTGTATAAGTTGGAAGTGACATCAAATTTAATACCGCATTATAATACATGCTGTATACATGTAAATATGCTCTTAAAAGAATAGTAGTTAAGAAGAAAATATGTATTTTAAAATGCTAATTCTCGTTTATGCCAATAAGATGAAAAGAATTTGTTTGGAAGTAAAACTTTAAAAGAATAAAAAAAAAAAATTATTAATGAACTTATCTTTATCAAATGCATAATGTTTGGGTATAATTGCCCGTACTTATAAGTAACTTTATGACCGTTGATCGTAGCACATAAACCAAGGAGCGTCCTTAATTATAAATAAAGTCTACTCTTATGTTTAGAAATAAATAAAAGGAAATTTGGGTAAAACTGACTTTTAGCTACCCGAACCATTCGCCCTCTATTTTTAAAAAACTGAACTACTTTTTACCCTCTAATAACTGTATCCAAATTTAATAAGTGTATGTAACTATATCTAAGTGTAAATGTTAATAATAAAAAAAAAAGAAAAAAAAACTTACATTTACATGCGTATTTTTCACTTATAGCGGTCTTCGCTGTATATATAACTGTAAATAAATTAACTATAAATAGAGTGGAGATAGACACAATTAGAAAGATCCAACTTTAAATCAGTTTATCTAACAAGAAATAAACTCTGGCATTTTACTGGTCGTATAATACGTCTATTAAAATGATCGTTCGCGAGACGGAGGTCAGCGAACGAGTGATCATAGATTTGCCTGGAACCCATATTATCAGCGACGGATGGCCTGCATATAACAATATTAGCGGTCTTTCGAATGGTGTCTATCTCCACTCTGTCGTCGTCCATCAACACAACTTTGTTGACCCGGATGACGAGGTTATACACACCAATAATGTTGAAAATCTGTGGATGAGAGCAAAGCGTAAGCTAAAATACCAATTTGGGACAAGCAGACCTTTGTTCTCATCCTACCTGCAGGAATTTTCTTTTAGAAATCTGCACGCACACGACGACCTCTTCGTGCATTTCCTTGTTTGTGTGGCTTCCAACTACTCCTAAAAATGTAAGTTCGTATTTTTGTTATTTATTCTTCTTTATGTAAAAAGATTTAGAATTAATATACGTCATTTATTTACAGTTATATATACAGCAAAGACCGCTATAAGTGAAAAATACGCATGTAAATGTAAGTTTTTTTTTCTTTTTTTTTTTTATTAACATTTACACTTAGATATAGTTACATACACTTATTAAATTTGGATACAGTTATTAGAGGGGAAAAAGTAGTTCAGTTTTTTAAAAATAGAGGGCGAATGGTTCGGGTAGCTAAAAGTCAGTTTTACCGAAATTTGTTTAAAAAAAAAAAAAAATGCATTTATCGAAAGAAGAACCGTGAAAGTGAACTTAAAATATATATTGTAATTATTTCACGTTTGAACCTAGGATTATAAATATAAAACATGTACTCAGCTGAAGAATTTATTGTTTTCAATGCCGGCCTATTTTATTTATACTTATGCTTATTATACTTATGCTACTCAGTTGAATAATTTATTTTCCAATGCCAACTTATGTTATGCTTACGATGTTTTATTGTTTTAATATTTAAAATTATCTTTGAAGATAAAAGAAAGTGAATGTGTTTATATAAAGAATTACTGAACATTTTCGTTTGGAAATGATTGCCATGTATATAAATGTATTAATTGAAGCTTCGAATTCAAATAGATATCTAAACCTGGATAAATTGTCTACACATTATGAAATGAAAAAAAAAATCATCACGGAGCCGAAATATGAACTTAAGTTAATGTATTATTTATTTTTTTATATTGTTTGTTTTATTGGTTAAAAAAAAAAAATGAAACCATAAAAATATGTATGCTATTAAATTTGTATGTAACACTGTTTGCATAAATATACAGGTAAACTAGGGTTATAATTTTAAAACGAAATAGGTTTATCTGAATGAGCAAATGTTTCTTGCCATTCTTAAGTAGATTTAGTTTATTTATCAAGCATTACACTAACTAGTTTCTATTTAATAATTTTATCATAGAGATTTAAATATCACAGTCTTATTTTCATATAAATGGGATGTTTTAATCAATTTTATTTTAAATTTACTAAAGAAGTTTATCAGAGAATATCCTGTCATTTGTTTTATGAATGTTATATTAAGAATAATTACAAATATTTTATATTCAGCGAGAAGTAAATACTCTTGCATGTAATTTACAATTTTAAAAGTCCATTAGTTACTATATTTTTAGCATTTAATATTTTGTTATGTGTGCATTGTGCCTTGCCTAGAATTTTATATGCATTTAAGTTTAAAGTATTTTCTACAGTAGTCAGTTGACACATAATTTGCTTTGTTGGTTCGAACATTAGATATACGTTTGTATTTTATAAATTTCTTGGAAATAGCTTAGTTATTTAAGTGAAGTATATATCTTGCTATTAGTTAGAATTGGTTAGCCTCAAGAGTTAGGCCTAGTTATAATTTTGAATATGCCTTATGGAGTCGAGTAAATCCTCCATCCTTATTGTATTGTATTTCCATGATTTGATAGTGCTTATCTCTAAAAGAGGGTATTGTATTTTTCAGTGATGACAATCACAATTATAAGCATTGGAAATCCCATGAGAGGATTGTGCTTTTCATGGTGGGTGTCCCTGTTTCCAGATGTACTGAAGATAAATTCCAGACATCATTATTTTTGCCTCGAAGTTAGGTATTTTGGGAGCCACCATATTCTTTTCTAGCTCTGAGGAGCCTAGTATCTTTATATTTTTGCCTACATTCATGATGATTTAATGATAATTCCACCACAGTAGGTGATGTTGCATTTGTTTTAAATTTGTGATGACAAGATATGCTTGTTTGAGGAAATGTATTTCTTCAGGTAGTTGTAGCTAATTTATGGCTCATGGGTATATCAATGTTTGAATTGTGGCTATGATAGTTTTATCAAGCACAAGCTAACCAACAATAAGCTATATTTATTTTAAAGTATATTAAATATGCATATGGTATAAATGGCAATTCACACATAATAATTTAATGTTTTCATCCAGAATTTCGCCGCTGGATTTGTAAGTCTGTTACATAATTATTTTAAAACATTGAGGGAATAATTTTATGTGGACTAGATTTATTTTAAAAAAAAAAAAGTATAACTTATCTCTGATGAATGACTGTCCCATACATTTAAGTTAGTTTAATTTAGTATTAGCTTAACCTGATTTAAAGATATATCTAGCTGATATATTAGTTATATCCGTGAAACTAGTGATGATATTTTCAAAAGTATTGTTGAATATGCTTGCCCCAACTTAGCGTTTGTTAAGTTGAGGAGCACAAAATTAAGCTTAAGTTTTTAAAAATAAACATAGTTCTGTGTGTTATTCTAATTATTATATGACACAATAATAATATTCATTAATCCAAATAATTGTATAAAACCTTAGTGCGGTATTGACACTGTTTGTATTCCACTATATAAAAAAAAAAAAAAAAACATTTCTTCTCAGTATTAATAAATCAAATGATTATTATTTCAAAAGTTTTGTTTGTTTGTGTTGCTTTTATATGAAAATACATTATTGTCTTGGGTTCCAAGTTCACAAAGACTTAAATTTTAAATTTAATGAATCTTCAATTCAAACATTTACAAGTATATTCTAAGTTAAATAAATATAATTGATATTGTCTTGAAAATTAACAAGCTATGTTAAAGTAAATGATTCTCATTGAATCACAGATATAGATAATTGAATTATAGCAGATACATAATTAAATACTTAGTTAAAAGTTTTTTTTTTTTTTTTTAAATTATCAGTATATCTTTTCAGATTAAAGATTATGCAATATCAGATTAACAATATTAGTACTTTGGAATGATATTTTAACTAATATTATTTTAAAAGCTGCACATTATCTTATATTTACTGCGCATCATCTATCATCATCTTAAATCTTATATATTTAAAGAATTCTAATCCATTTGCATTTGAGGTCTTTAGTGGTTGTCTGTGAGTAGGGAATGGCATTAAAAGTACCCTTGCTCTTTCTTTGCTCAAGTAATATTTTAGATAATTGGTCATTATTAATTAAATTTAAATTGATCCATTAAATTTTGTGAATTAATATTTATTTTGTTTATTATTTTAAGATTGAACATATTATAATGATTTTATGGTCAGCTAAGATGTAACTTATTCATTTATTAATTACAGTAATTCTTTATTAGGCAACTTAACTTAAACATTGATTTTAAACAAGAGTGTTAGTTTTAAAATCCCTGAGGTTATTTACTCTTGTTGTTTTAGTAAATATAATTTTGTAAGATAATCTTATAAAGTAAAGCATCATAAGTCTTATTCAGAGAGTGTGTAATCTATTAGTAGGACTAATATAGTAAGCATTGATTAGTAATTTAGACAATCTTTTATATGGTTTATTAAAATATAAATATGCTTCAGTAATTATAGTTCATCAACCTTGGAATTAACCTTTGTTTGATTATACATCTTTGGATCATCATCTCTTTTCTTTAAATTTATTGTAACCCCACTGAGCCGAGTCATTTAGAGCTCTAATTTATAGTTCATTTATATCATTTCAATTATATTCCATTTCCTTTCATGTCATTTCTTTTATCATCTCATTTCATTTCTCTATCTCTCCTCTAGTTCCATCTTCTTCTTACATTTCTTATTTCATATCTTTCCCACCATCTCATTTCTTCTCTATTTCATTTCTTCTTTCTCTCCATTATATATATCATTTCTATTACTTTTTCCTCATTTCTTTTCCCTCTCAATTCTTTTCTTTTTCATCATTTATTTATCTTTACCGTTATCATTATTCCTCTTACTCATATCCCATCTCCATTATCAAAAGGTTACAATTGGTCTCTCTCTCATTTCATTTTCATCATTTATCTTTATCATTTTCTTTCCTTTACTCTATATTCTTCTTTATATCTTTCTCTATCTCTCTCTCCCTCTTACTCATATCCCATCTTCAATAGCAAAAGGTTACAATTGGTCTCTCTCTCATTTCATTTTCATCATTTATCTTTATCATTTTCTTTCCTTTACTCTATATTCTTCTTTATATCTTTCTCTATCTCTCTCTCCCTCTTACTCATATCCCATCTCCATTAGCAAAAGGTTACAATATATATATATATATATATATATATATATATATATATATATATATATATATATATATATATATATAAAGAGCCTGATATATATATATATATAAACATATAACATTCATAAATCAATTGATTCAAGCAATAAAAGAGTATTTAGTCTGAGCACAAACTGCATTGTTTGAATTAGTTAATTTACAGACACCCTAAGTTTTTATTTAAAGTAATATATAACAACCAAAAGTTTTTTTTTTTTTTTTGCTTTTTAGTGCATTAATCCTTAAATTAAATAAAAGCATTTAAAAAAATATTATATATATAAATTATTTCTAATTTAAATGTTAAAAGCCTAAAGCTAAACTAGTCAATAAAAGAATCAATATTTTCCCTAATTCACAACTCAACCAAACTAGCAAAAAAAAAAAAAAAAACAACTCTAAATCACAACCAATGGTTTTACTGCTACAAACACGCTTCTCAACAATAAACAATTATAAATGAAAAAAATTTTTGTAGTTCTTTACACTTCAGAAGTCTACTCTTAGCAGTGAAACCATTGGTTGTGTTTTAGAGGGTTTTTTTTTTTGGGGGGGGGCTAGTCTGGTTGAGTTGTGAATTTGGGATAATTTTGATAACTTTTAATTTAGATTGAATCATCTTATGTGCAGGATTCTCATATACTTTTGGGTGATCATGATATGAGTATTAAACTAAACATCACATGATCACCATTCTTTATACTTATGCAAGCTATTTATACAGAGGCAAAATTTTCCATACAGTAGCATCACTCAGTGCAAGCCAGAGTAATCAATGTCTGGAGATATTGAATGAGTAGGCACTAGATAGGGATTTTATCCAAAAATCTTTCTGCATCCATTAAATACTCACATTTGCACAGAGTGCTGATACTGTATGTGGATATTTTAGACTGTGGTATGCAAAAGATTTGGATAAAGAATTTATATCAGTATACTTGTTATAAAAGGTGATTGTCGAGTGTTATAGAGGTAAAGAATGGGATAAAAGAATAGATGCATTAATAAAGAAATAGGGAGTTGGAGAGATGGAGAACTAGTACGGAGAATAAAAAGAGTTTAAATATATATAGAAGTAAATTGAACATTGGGTGTGAGTTAATTTATGATAATAGTAAGAAAAGTAGTTTATTGTTTAAGGCTCAAACAGGATCGTTAGCAACAAAAGAATATACATGTAAATGGAAAAATATGGGTGATTTAGTCTGAAAATTGTGTAAGGAAGATATAAAAAATATTAGGAATCTGTTGATTGAATGTAAATGTTTGAAAGCAGAAAGGGTACAAATAATAAAGTTAACGGAGAATAAATATGAACAAAGTGATTATACAGAAAGTGAGTTATTGGTTTTTATGCTGAGTTTGGGAAAAGATAAGGGGGATTTAGATATAAAGGCCATAGAGTTGACTAAGATTATGTTGTGGAAATGGAATGGAGCAGATTATGGGAAAGCTTAGGATGGTGAATGGAAGGGGAAGATAAAGTGGCTAATGGGGTTTTTTGGGCATAGTTGTTGAGAGATTCCTGACTCCATTTAAGGAGAAATAACAGTACATCACATCACATGGAATATTGTTAAATGTCAAGAACATTTGTGGTTTGAAATAAGGTTGGGTAGACAAGAATAGATGGTGGCTGTAGTGTATATAGCCACTGGAGATAGTCAAACTGTATGGAGTGGAACAGTAGTATATATAAATGCCTAGTTAAGGATATACAGTTTTAAAAAAAAGGGGAAGAGAATAATGGTTATAGGGGATATGAATGGACATATTGAAGAAATTGATGATGTAGATAATAAGAATGGTCAGTTTTTGAAGGAATTTTGTCAAAGAGTGAGTTTGAGCATTGGAAATTTATCAAATATTTTTGAGGGACAATACACATGGTCTAGGAATAATATATTTCACACAATAGATTACGTATTGGTAGAGAAAGAGGAAATGAATAAAATATGGAAAATTAAGGTGTTTGATAATGATGAGAGAGTATGTAATAGTGATCATAATTTTATTGTAATAGAAATGGTTAGTAATGTGATGAAGAATAGAATAAAAGTAGAAACAATAGTGAAAGATGTGGATGGAAAATACAAGTTGAAGAAGCCATGGAACAGTTATTTAGGGATGAGTATAAGGACTGGTGTGGTGAAATAGAAAAAGTGGCAAATAGGGTTTAATTGAGAATATGCAGAAGAATAAAAGTAATAAAAAATGAGAGTTAGTAAAAGTGTAAAAGAGAGGAAAGAAGCATGCAGAGAATATAAGTGTGCTATTAAGAACAAAGAAAGTGAAAAAGATGCTAATTCTAAATGGGAAAAGTACTTAGAAAAGAAGAAGTTGGCTAAAATGGATAATTATAGAAAGAGCATGAAGTTGAATAGTAAATTGTTGGAGGATATTAATAAAAGTGGAAGAGACAGGAGTAAAAATTTTTGGAATTACATTAAAAGGAAAAATGTAGGGGAGAGAGAGATAGTATTAATAAATGATGAGGGAATAGAGTGTAGCTCTAGAGAATAATTAGAGAGAATCTTAAATAGATATGTAATGAATATACAAAAGATGTTAGATGTGAAGGACTTAGTGATAGAAAACATGAAAGCATTTAGTAATGGGAGTATTAGATTTACAAAAAGTGAACTGAATGAGGCAGGTAAAAGGTTGGAAAGTGGAAAGGCAAGAGGTTTAGATGGATGGGCAGCAGAGGTGGTAATGTATTTAGGGCATAGAGCAAAAAATTATCATGTTTTAATAAGATGGCACAGAAGGTAGTTTTTCAGGTAGTTGGAGTAATACAAAAGTAAGATTATTATTTAAAGGAAAGGGTAAGGATCATAGAAAGTTAAATAATTATAGACCGATAGCAGGAACATCAGTTTTATATGAAGGTTTTTCATATATGGTGGCTGGAAGAGTTGTAAAATGGATGGAAGAGAATAATGTGATGGGGGAGATGCAAGGAGGTTTTAGGTCAGATAGGAGATAGTTTATTTGTAGTTACACAACTTATTGATATGAGTAGGAATTCAGGTGGATCATTATATATGAGTTTTATAGAAAAGGCATATGATATAGTAAACAGAAATAGATTATGGGTAATTTATAAAATATGGGAATGGATGAAGCTTTAATAAATATTATTAAGAAATTATATAAAAATAATTACTATACATATCAATTATAGAATCAGTTAAAGTTAAAAATGGGGTGGGACTAAGACAAGAATGCCCTATGTCACCTATTTTGTTTTTGTTGTATTTGAGTAAAATGGAGAAAGCAATAGAAAGACTAGGAATAGGAATAGAGATACTGTTAATAGGTGGCAAGGGAGGATATACTTTGTCAGGTTTTTTTGCAGATGATATCTTTTTGTGTGCAGAAAGAAGAGAAGATATGGAAGCTATGTTGAGAGCATGTGCAAAGGTTGGTAAAGAGATGGGGATTACATTTTTTGAAGAAAAATCAAATATAATGTTGATTAATACTGGGAAAAGAGAAGATGTAGAATTTTTATTGGGGGACATAAAGTTAAGTGTGGTGGATAGATATAGTTATTTGGGAATCATCTTAAGTAATCAGGAAAATTGCTTGGATGAATGGGAGAAAAAATTGGTAAATGAAGCAAAGAAAAGAAAGAGTTTGGTAGAAAAATTAACAGTGTTTTCATATAATAAATATGATGTAGCTAGAATTGTATGGAAGGAAGTTACAGTAGCAGGGTTAACATATGGTAATGATGTGTTATGTGTTAGAAAAGGGGTATTAGATTACTTAGAGAAAATACAAAGGGAAGTATGAAGACATGCATTAGATGCAGAGGTGTGGACAGTAAAGGAGGCAATTCAAAGAGAAATGGGATGATCAAGTTTTTATATGAGAGATGCAAAAAGTAAAATGAAAATGTTTGGTAGGTTGCAATTTATGGATAATAAAAGAATAGCCAAAAAAGTATTTAATTGGGTTATGAGTAAAGGGCAGGCAACAAGATGGGTGAGAAAGGTAATGCATATGCAAAAGATTTGGATAAAGAATTTTATATCAGTATACTTGTATAAAAGGTGGGATGATTGTGTTAGGAGGATTGTTGAGTATTATAGTGGTAAGGAATGGGATAAAAGAATAGATCCATTAATAAAGAATAGGGAGTTGGAGAGATGGAGAACTAGTATGTAGAGGAAAAAGAGTTTAAAGATATATAGAAATAAACAGAACATTGGGTGCAAGTTAATTTATGATAATAGTAAGGAAAGTAGTTTATTGTTTAGGGCTCGAATGGGATTTTTAGCAACAAAAGAATATACATGTAAATGGAAAAATATGGGTGATTTAGTCTGCAAATTGTGTAAGGAAGGTATAGAAAATATTAGGCATCTGTTGATTGAATGTAAATGCTTGAAAGCAGAAAGGGTACAAATAATGAAGTTATGGAAGAATAAATATGAACAAAGTGATTATACAGAAAATGGGTTATTGGTTTTTGTGCTGGGTTTGGGAAAAGATAAAGGGGATTTAGATATAAAGGCCATAGAGTTGACAAAGATTATGTTGTGGAAATGGGATGGACCAGATTGTGTGAAGGCTTAGGGTGGAAAATGGAAGGGGAAGGTAAAGTGGCTAACATGTTTCTTTGGGCATAGTTGCTGAGAGATTTCTGACTCCGTTTAAGGAGAAGTCACAGTACATCACATCACATCACAGACTTAAATATTTTGGCATTGAATTTTCATTTTAAAACAAGCTTATTTGAGTTTTAGAGTAAATGATATTTTCTTAAAGTCTGATGGTAAGATTGCTACTAACTTAATGAAGTGGTTAAATGAATACTAATGGAAATCTTTGTATATGTTATTGCATCTGATTATTTAAGGACCCATACATCACATTTTAGAGCAATTTTTGACAGTGATTATGATCTTAATTTATTATTTAAATAACGAGCATTGTAAATGATATATTCTCTGTGTTGAGAATTGTATTAACAAAAATGGATCATAAGATATGATAACTGAAATGTTCTTTTCTAAAAATCAAGTAGGTAATTTTGGTCTAGCAGAATCTTTGTATTGTGGTCCCAGATTTGAGACTTCATGATTTGTTTCATCCTCCTAAAGAAGTTTGAAAAACTTTGTAACAGTTTTATATAATTTACCATTAGGGTATATTAGAGGGTTATTGTTTCAGTCTGCTAATAAAATGGCTGCAGAAACTTGCTTGTAAAAACATTCACATCATTGAATGATTTTGATTGCTTAGATTAATGATAATTAGATGCTTAATCATTAATCAGAATTTATGAAATTTGGCCTGCATTAAGATAATGAATCAGTGTTAGCTTTGGAGTAAAATAATAGATTAAAGCAAATCATGTGTTAAATTGTTATGAATATCATGTGATGTTTGAGCAGTCTAAAAGCACATTGAGCGACACAATCTGCATTTTAAAAATTATTTGGAATCTAAATTAACCATCTTTACCACTGCATCTACACGGATGATAAAACAGTGAAATTCTGTTCCCAAAGTCATATTATACTTTGTTTATTGCTCTATCCTATGAGACTTTTAGAAATTAATATTGTGATTCATATTTAAGGATTTAAGCAGTAACAGGATATGATGTATTACAAAATGGCTTCCCCTTAGATGACGTCAAAGTTTATGTGCAAATGTCACATGCCAAATATTGTGAAACACAAGTTAAACATTATTTCTCTTTTTATCAAATCTTACTTTCAACCTTGATTCATTTTTTCTCCTATTCCAAATTAATGAACAATATTTTGTGATTGCAAAAAAATATGTTATCCCCTAGTAGTAACAATCTTTTGTTCGGAAATATTGTTTGTATATATGGATGTATTTATAAATATTTTCGCAATAAAAAAATATTAAACTAAAATATTTTTTTTTATAGAAATAAAATGAAAAAAAAAACAATAATGAATAAATTATCGAACGAATTATTCTTAGTACTTCCTAAAATGAACCGGAAATAACACAGCTAAACTTTGACTCAATCCATGGATCCTGCTCTAGAGTCCATCATCTTACCATTAATTAAACCGCAGGGCAAATAAATACCCACTTCATAAATAGAAATGTTAATAAGAAATAACATTGAATAACGTATAAAATAAGATTTATCAGAAGATAAATAACAGGGAAAAAAAACGATAACGTAAATAAATAAAAAAAATTTGTGCACTAAAATATAAATACCTGATCAGACATTCAGATAAATAAAAATTATTAAGATTGTTTGCGATGGAATATTTTTAAGCAAGCAAAATGTAAACTAATGTATCCAGGGCTAACTATACTCTGGCAGGTAGATAATTATATAAATTGTTTAAAGAAACAAACACTAAAAGTTTACCAATAAATTCAAGAATTTATTTACTCTGAACAACAATAATATTAGTAGATAAGAGGAGTAAATCTACTGGCTAATTGCTAGTTGAATACAGGATCAATCTAGACCACATATCAGTTCATATCTCTGTAAATGGTTAGCATATTAAAGTCTCTTTACAACTGTAGTTCTGTAAGGACCTTACTGCTCACATTCATCTCTTGAGATAGTCTAATTTGAATATGACTAGATCTCTTCTTTATTGCTAATATTGCTTTACTCTACATATAGAGTTTTTCTAATCTATGTTCAGCTCTTGCTTTTTCCCTTCTCTCTTCACATTACTATTTCTCTGGATATCATTGACTGAATTGACAGAACACCATTTAAAGTTCTGCAGGCATTTTTATCAACTTTTTCAATCTGGTTAAGGTTAGACTGTATCGATATGCAAATTATCCTGTTGTTTCTTGCAGTAAACTAGTTTTCTTTTCTGCATATCATTGTAATTTTTGCAGTGCATTAACACTGCCTTTGTTGAGCAGTTTGTACACACACATACAACTTTATTAATATATATATATATACACACATCCAGTCAGTATACAACATGAACTAAAAGTTATTTTAGATAATATATATATATATTAATCATCTAGGTATACACATACGAAAGTGATTAAATGATCAATTAAGATGAAATATATGATGTCAAAAGTAACGTTAATTGTGATTCTTTTAACTTAAAATGAAAATTACTTATTTTTTACAGAAAGGCTTCCTTAAAATTTTTATTGATTTTTTTTAATATTAAAATAATTTATTTTCAGATGTCAGATAAGGTAAAAATAATATAAAAATGTATAAATGAAACCTCATTTGTTTTATCATTAAGCAATTGTACGGATTCTAATGAGATTTTGATATATATCGGCCTGTTGATTGTCTTATTCTCATGCATTGTAATAGATGTGTCGTGTTTAAATTTAAAATATAGTAGATGAAAAAATATGGTAATTCTGTAAAATTTATTTTTTTATAGATACTCCCATATTTCTCCATTCTCTTTATTTCATAAATAATTTCATATAAATAAAGATACAATAAAAGACAAATAACCTCCAATATGCATTTCGTGCTGAACCAGCACTCATCAGTTGGGCCAGGTCATCATCTCTCATACATATCATCATTACATGAAAAGTATTTATGTAGAGCAAATTGACTCATTTTTATTTTCAAGCGTCAATTTACTCCTCTCCCAACTTTTACATTATCAACTTTTTGCTAAACACGTAATGATTATTACTGATCATTTATTAAACTAGAGATTATCTCTAGAACAGATATATACTTTAATCCAAGTTAAAGATTAATATATCTGATTTTCAGCACACATACACATGGCTATTTATGTTTATCTTTCTCCCATGCGTAATATCTTTTTTATAGATACTTCCATATTTCTCCATTCTCTTTATTTCATAAATAATTTCATATAAATAAAGATACAATAAAAGTCAAATAACCCCCAATATACATTTCGTGCTGAACCAGCACTCATCAGTTGAGCCAGGTCATCATCTCTCATTTATAACTTTATTACATGAAGAGTAAAATTTATTTTGTTAGGAGAATATCTACAAACATATAGCAGCGACGAAACGAGTGTGATCATCCCAACTGCTAAAGAGACAAAAAAAAATCTTTAGCAATAAGTTTGCAATGACTAACCTATAAATCAATAAACCATAAATAGGCCCACATATAGAACATATTAGTCCATTTTTTGTTTATTTGATATTTTAATATGTCTTAATTTTTTCAGCAGAAAACTTTCTGAAACACGTTAACACCATGTCTAAACGTAGCTTTTCAATTTATTCTATTCGCTACATATCTTCCCAATGGAAACAATCAATATCATACTTCTTTTTTTCCTCATGTGTCATAGCGTCAGCCGGGAAGCGAACCCGCTAACCCGGGACAACTGCTTGTAAAGCAGCTGTCTTTGACCTCTCGACTACCAATGCTTGACAATATCACACTTCTTTAATATGTCTTTAAAATTATTAGGTAAAATATGTCGTTATTTAGTATGACTTGATGTTGACCAGTGGTCTTTATCATTTCTTTCAGCAGTGAAACAAAAATAATTGCACAGTTTTCCGCTTGGGGGATAATATAATATTCAAGCATTTGAAGTGACAAACTATGATTCGTGCATCTTTGGTTCTTAAGTCTGTCACTACAGAGCTGTCTTTCTTTATCCATATATTGGAGAGCTAATGTCTACCATGATTCCTACAAATCTTAACTTATTTCTATTATACTTTTTGTTTATTTTAAAGTTATATATAACTAATTGCCCATTAGTATAATCAATAATTGGATATTTAACAATCTATTGCTGAATAGGAACTGTAATACTGTTACAATATATAAGTTTGAAATTTGTATTGGCTTTTGAAATAGAGATACTTGAATGGCATGAATATAAATTGTTGGAATTCTATAGTTTTTTACATATACCCTGAACTTCCATATGCATAAATTGTTGGTAACAAACTGTTTATTTTGAATGATGCATGTATGTATTTGTAGAACTACTCTCCACATTAACATGTCGGTTCTCATTGTCTAAACATATATTTAAACATCATCAATGTTTAATTAGTTATATTATAGAAATGAATTAAAATTATTGGCAATACCAATGCATTATGTAAAAAATCTTGCCTTTTTTAAAGTCTTGCTGATAACACCTAAATACCTATTTTTTTGGCTAGTAACTGACTGGTTATCATATAAGACATCACAATCCCAGATACAGAACTCCTCAATGATGAAAGCCATAAATTAAAAACTTCTCTTATGATTTTGGATAAAACAGCACTGAGTAGAGATTTATTAAAGTCTCCCATCTACTTTCTATTGCTTGTCTGGTTTCTACTGGTTACTAAAATTTATACTAGGTGGCACAATCATAATTAGAGGAGAAAAATTTTATAAATGGTTAACAGAGTTAATTATAAGTCAATTATTTTTAAAAATCATGAGTTTATTTGAAAATACCAAAATACCCAAATAATTTTCAAGTTTTCCCTTATTTAAATTTCAGGTCATGGGGATGACACATGGATATATGCTTATTATTAAGCCAGTAAACTTTTCTTGACATAGTAGTTTGATGCCAACAAAGACTTCTTGAAATAGTAATAAGCACATCTACATTTACATACTTCCTTTTGCTTAAACAAGCTGTTAAAACAGTAGCAACTCTATCTATACAGTAGTGCCACCCAGTGCAAGCCATAGTAGTCAATGGATGCTAGAAGATTTGTGCATCAAAATCCCTATCTTATTCCTATTCTTCTAATATCCTCATACTAGTTTTTATGTGGCTTTGTTAATGAGCTGTCTTGGATCTGTGAGCACTGAATCTAGATCTTTGGATCTAATGCTACCTTCCAGCAGTCACTTTTTACCTTTTTAGTAATTTATAGAGTTCAAAATGAAAGCACAATAATGTTTTTAATCCAAAATCATTCGCTTGTATATCATGTACATCTAAACTCAGCTTAGTATTTATACATTTTGGTGTCTTTGATTTATTAAATAACCATAGTCACCAACATTCTTTGCCAGAATTAGTATTAAATGATTAAAATATAACATTATCACCATTTCTAGAACAGTAGTAGCAATTTTTTTCATATAGAAATGTCACCCTGACTTAAAAAAACTTTTATTCTTCAATCAAAAACATATTAGGGCAATGAACCAAAAACAAGACCCATATTACTACTGCCTATTAATTTTCTTTTATTCTAGTCCAAGAATAATCTTATCACATCAAATTAGACAATTTTTTTTTTCTTCAACTAACTCTTTTCCTTTGCCCACTACAAAATCTTCATACTATCTCGCAATTCTAACAGATAAATAAGTGTTATCAATGTGTTTATGGGTTCTCTTATCTAATCTTTACATCAGGAAACAGCCCTGTGCGGCTGCCTCCGTTGGTAGAGCGTCCGTTTTCAATTCGGGAAATCCCAGGATTGATTGTGGTGGTCGAACTTTTCGTGAATGCTCGAGCAGTAAAGTTATCAGCCTTTTTTTAAACTCAAGAAACGCATAAGGAACAAATTGATTTCCTGCATGTTTATAAATGTTATATATTGCTTTTCGATACCTCATTTTGAGGGTCATGTGAAAGTCTGAGTTCGAATCCCGCATACATTATATATATATGCAGATTTAAGCCTGTATAGTGTATTAATTTAAATAAAAAAGGTAGCAAAATTAATAAAACAACATATTTTAAAGCTGCTCGAACAATGCAAAATATTTAATTGAAAAAATAGCATTAACTATTAGATAAATTTTAATGATTTCTGAAACTTTTGCCGTAATGTCTGAATTAACCTTTGACCCATACACCCGTCAATTAACATCGCTCACATTCATAGGGTATAAATTACAATACATTTCAAAATTCACATGCAGATTAAAATAATGTGTATTTTCTAATTTGCATTGTTTTCTAATTAAAGAGTTATACTAATTATGTTATTTATATTTATAAGAGAATTAATTTTTTAAAGGTCAACTTTGAAACTAGAGATCAAATCGAGCTTAAAATGAACATTTCTTAATTTCAAGGCAACAAAACATTTTTTTTTAACTTTTAATTTTCTTTTCTGTTTCATTAATCTTTGAGGAGAAAAATATTTTAATAGCAGCTGCAATATTCCGCCCGCCTTCTAACTCATTTGTTGTCAAATGTCTTCTATCCTCATTAAAAAAAGATAAAAGTTTTCAACTCTTATTACTTATTTAAAATTTCATTTCTAAATGAATACCATTTCGCTTTTGTATTTTTTTCTCGTAAGAATAATAGAATCTATAGAAGAGTTATCTTTTAAATTTCCATATTCATTCTTCTTCCTCATCACTTGAGTTGTTAAATCTAATAATTGATGCCTGTCAATGGAAACAGAAGCTGGCTGGCTTTTAAAGTTAAGGAGAGCTTTTTCTTAACATACTTTCAATGCTTGTTTTTTTTAAAAAAAAAAACTCGTGTACGTAATGAAGTTTCAAAGAGAAAAGTGAACCAAATCTTAAGATTATATTTTGAAAAAATGTTTAAAATTAATATTATGATTTGTTATTTTTAATTTATTCTGAATGAATTTTTTTGTGTAGCTTAAGTTAAATTATTGCAGAGATTGAACAAAATAAAAGAAAAATGGAAAACTCATTTAAATCCTGGGCACCCGTCATAGGGTGGTGGATTTTGAAGGTCAAGATTTATGGATTCGCATGTCCATTCTGTCATTTCCAGTGTCCGACTTGTTATGAATTTCTGAACATTATACTATTCAATTATTTTTAATTGACAATAATAATCTCTCAGGAGGTCACGTCATTGAAAACCATAAAGTGAATTTGATTCGTGGATGTTTAGCTTTGAGTCTGACACGCTACACTTCAGTAAACGTGTAGCATCTTTATCAGTAGTGCCTTCTCCGTTACTATTTCTTCAGGGAGAAGGGTAAAGAGAGAAATTTTTTTTTAAAATGAATTATTTGAAATCTATTTTATCTTTAAAAATTTGCCAATATTTTTTTTCATAATGTGAGTCATAATACTAGATCATGTCCATCATGTCATGTAAAATATACAGTTTTACTTTTGATTAGTCATAAATTGCATAATTTGTAGTGATCCTTGGGTAACAATCATATGATTGAAGCAGTTTCATGGAAAATAAAGAGAACTTAGATTATTTTCTAATTGGTAATAAATTGAATGATTTGTTGCTTGGAAATTGGTAAAAGAAATTCACCTACCAGAAGAGGCAAAGCTGCATCACAATGAATGGAGCTAGAGTTCCAAAATTGATTACTCCACTAGTGCACTAAGGCACAAATAATTAAATGGTGTATTACTTCACTTTAGAAATCATAGAAATTTAGGCTATGAAGGTAACACAGCTGAACAATAATCCATAGACTTTGAACTCTAGAATCTTTTACTATACTACTGCACCAAAAAGGTAGAAATTTTCTAATTGATAAAAGTGGGTAAAACTTCAATGTAGGCAGTTGAATAGAACACATTGGTATTAAAATGTCTTTTAGTTTCTCTACAATCTTATATATATAATCCATAATTTCTCTGTTGTCTGATTGGTGATTGAATTTTTATCTGATGATGTCTCAACGACTACGTTAATGTGAAGGAAGTAATTTCACCATTAAATTGGGGAGGGGGATCAATATGAGTACTCTTAACTACAGAAATATAGTATATATTTTATGGTAAAGGTTCCCATCCAGCTGCAGGAACAGTCACAAAGGCACTCCATGCTTTTGTGGTCTGTTAAACCCTAATATAGTTCAGATGAATAACATTCTTAGCAATGTTAACAAATTTTTATAAATTAGCAATGTTTAATTAAAAAACATATTTAAATTAAATCTTTAAAAAAATTATTAAAGCAACCAATTAAATAAAA
>JAQFVV010006927.1:0-247891 GCA_028023455.1 Epiperipatus broadwayi | reverse complement strand
GTTTCTTGATGATCTATAGAATAAAATGGCAGTTCAAAAAACGATTGATTGAGTGGGGGTGACATTATTTCATATGGTGTAACACAGGGATAAAAAAATAGAATATGTTTAGGAGTGACATCAAACAGAAAGACCAGATCGAAGTTTAAATAATACATACATATATGTAAAATTTGTGTATGTTTGTGTGAGTTTGTTTATATCTACTTATGTAAATGTACATAATTTTAAAACGTTAGATTAATAATGAAGTATTTTCTTTTACAAATCTATTTATTTAAATACAAGTATAGTATAATACACAATTAAGCTAAATGCAATTACAGAGTATTTGAACCTGTATCTCTTTAAGCTCCCTTTACTCATACACTCTATCTTATATAACAGGCACACATGAATTAAATTTGTGTTAAATTTACATTAGAAAGGTAAATAAATAAAACATTTCCCCATGTTATCTGCTACATTCACATTATTTGATCCTGATAGATAGGGCGATTTTTTAAATTTGATAATTTGCATATATATATATATATATGCAGTATTCTAAGACAAAAAGATAATTATGAGTAAAAGTTCATTGATTATTAAAACCGAGCTAAAGCAAAAGCAAAAACAAATATATATATTTAAATGCCGCAATTTAAAACGTGTTCATATTTCATGACATGACATTTTTTTCTTCTAACAATTTAATATAAAAAGCTTCAAAGAGTGATTTATTTGTTCTTTGTATCAAACTCGTGGAGTCATCATTATGTTTATTAGAGATTAAAGAGTTAAAAGCTAAATTTACCACAGAAAAAGTAAGCGCCACACCTTTATTAAATTAATTTGACATTTTTTAAAGTTTTAATAAAATATTACACTTGAATCAAAGTACAATTTACTAATTTGTTAATTATAAATCAAGCAAGCATTCCCAGAGTCATAACGATATTATAATAAATTAAAATATGCGTTTTCATTTAGGCGACTATTTAAGTTCAAATTATTATAAATTTAACTTCTACTAAATTATAATATATATGCATAATACAGAATCACTCTAATCCAGCTTTTAATTATTTTACTCTATTATAATAGACAATGCGTTATATCTATATCACGATATTTTTTTCAATGTTAAACGATTGCAATAATAAAACAAATGGGTAACTACATCGACCGGCAATCATGTCTTCTTTTAGTCGTTATGTAAAACTACACATACAATATATTTCAATAAAGTTGAAAGCAGTTTGGGATTCAAGGAAGGATAGATATCTAAAAAATCACTATTAGAATGGGATAATTCTTTTCAATATGCTCGAATATTCCAAGAAGGATTAGACCAACTTATAACTGTTGGTTAAAGTCTGTACTTGATGATTTGAAAATGACCATAAAAAGAACCTGAAAATTTAGAATAAAATCTAGCTTTCGAGAAAAATGTGCAAGATAATATTATTGTGGATGACCTTTCAAAAATCTGATACACAGCTAAACGATGCCAAAAAATAAATTTGATATAAGTTGTGATTTGTAAAATCTTTGTAACACATCTTTTGGTCAATAAAGTATATTGTTGATGAATCTAAATTTAAAACCAAATTTACTTATATAAATGCACACATATAAAGCCATAATAGTTAAAGATCAATCAACAGAAAGTTTTTGATAGTAAAATGAAATCCAGTATATTACTATTCATATGGATGAGTTAAAATTGAAAATCAATTTACCTATATAAAGTGTGTATATATTGCATAAGAATTAAAAAAAAAACAGAAAATCTTAATACTAAATGATATCTAGCATATTATTATTTATACTGATTGATCAAAATTTAAAATTAATTTATGTTTATAAATGATTAAAATTAATATTTCATCACATACAAAAAAATCAAAATTAGTTACCATTTAATATCTTCATTGTGATTTTTTTTGTTTCGTTTTGAAAATTGACAATTATTTGACGTGTCTTTATTTATTCTGGCATATATTGAATTAATATGTATAATAATTTTAAATGATAAATGCATGAATTCATAAACCCATTTGTGGTTGATTTTTTCAAAGTGTCCTTTTATCTTGGTTAGGCTGAACTGGATCGATTGAAGGCGACATATTGACTTTGATGCTTAGGTAATACTTATATTGATCTTGGTTGTATGAGAATAGTTTTTAATATTTCGAAAGGTTGATTTTCATTCAAATACATGCTTGTTAATAATCTGACTCTCTTCCCATGGATGATAATTATTGGGTAGGATAAGACAGAGGAAATTAAATTCCAAGATCACAGCTTTTTGTTTACTGTGCCATATCTAATAACATCAAACCAAATAGAGTTTTGTTATTGCCAAAGAATATATTAAACAGCAGCAAAGTTTTATTTCTTTATCCTGATGTATGATGGTTAATAATAATAAAATCCTGGTTACTATAGCTTCTAGTTTAGTCCTTCACATTCTCCCAGATATCAATTTTATTATTATAACAATTGTCAAACTTTAAAATAGTAAAGTTTTTAAAAAAGTACATACAAAAATATGCTTTACAGTCTTTTTAAAATAAACAAACCATGGAATTATATTACAAATAATTTCAAAAACAAAGGTACAATGTAAACACATTTATTAATTTACATCCCAATATTTTAATCACTAAATGCAAATATTTTAAAGACAAATTAAGATCTCTGTAAAAATCTATATACATATTCTTTTATATCACCACTGTCACTTTCAAATTCTAAAATCATAAATAAATGCATATACCAAAAAAATGAAATAAATAACAATAACGAACATTAGGAGCAAAACATATATATAAATCCCTGTATTAAAGCCAAACTAACGGTTTTTTTATAACAATGACCCTTTGATGGAAAGAGTGGATCTTTCCAATCATTAATATATATATATATATATATATATATATATATATATATATATATATATATATATATATATATATAGTCTGCATTACAGTGAGATGTTTATTTCATGTTTAAAGAGGTTTATTTAAACTTTATCGTATCAATATTTCATACTCTGTAGTCAAGTTGCATTCCTTAAGGGTCCATATATATTCAATGGACCATTAGTAAGAGTGGATTTCCATTCTTGCTATTAAAAGGTGAGAAGGTTGCCTTGACAGCAGTGAGAAATATTGATTACTATCCTTACTATGAATGTTTATGTGCTTACTGGTGGTTTCTAATGGTTACTAATTATTCCATTTAGCTTTAAGCATTATATTCCTCACTCTAATATATATATATATATATATATAGTACAATATTTTTTCTGTTTTTAGTATTTTTTATCAATATTCTTCTTCAATTCTCTGATATATTTTAATTTAAGAATTTATAATTTTTTTTTTTTCGAATATAAAATTCTAAATTGTTTTTAACTATTTAATTACTTTAATTTTTTACTGCAATTTTGATAGTTTTAATAAAGCTATTATTAAAAATCTGTTATTTTGTTAAATTCAAAATCACATTGTACATTTATAGAATATAGTTGACCATTAATATTTTTGGCATATACCAAATTAACTTACATTTATTTTTTGATATCAGTAAATAGTATATAATTCAATGTTTTTCTTTTTGAAAAAAAAAGGGAAAACGACATCAAGTAAAAATTCATAAATAATAATGAGTTCAAATATCTGCATGTAACAATTCTGGATTCAATTCTAAGTCAAGTGTATCCTAAATAAATATTTTGGGCTTATAAATAGAATTAGGATATTTTTTCAGATAGATGAATCAAGTTTAATCCAATATTTTTCATATATGGTTATATAATTATTTTTAAACATAATGTACAAATTCCAGCTTAATATAAGTTGAGCTCATAAATGTAGAGAGGTGAATGTAAAAAAGTAAAAAAAAAAAAAATCTCAATATAATGTAGATAGTGGAATGTATCCTACTTCTATAAATCCAAACTCATGAGAACCTTTGTTTTTATCTTTGTATTCATAAGAATATAAAATTCCCTTACAAGTTAAAAACAACATTTCATATTATTATCATATTTTTGTTTATTAGGTTATTCCATTGATACTCACATTACAAATATATTATTTCTCTAATGATAATTAGATACATAGTCAATATTTTTATTTGAGCCTTAAAATGTACTATTTCTTTCTGCAAAGATTTTATAATCTTTAGCAAAACATCGTCAATATATAATATTGACATAGTATTATTTCTACATGTATTTAATTATTAGTGATATATATATAATATAGGCAGTGTACCAATAATGTCATGTTATATATGACTTGTTTATTGATTTATATATATATATATACTTCGTTTTAACATATATATATATATATATATATAAATTATTAATCAATGTCTGTATTCCAATTATAATAAAAAAATATAATTATTTAAAACAATACAATAATTAATACAGTAACAATATTTTAAACAAATATATACCAATTTAATAGAAGTACTTTCAACTATCTATGTAGTCGTTGTCAACTAGACTCAAATTGTATTAGAAAAAACCGTTACAAATGTAAACAAAAGCAATACGTCATACATCAATTTTCCCACAATTCATTAATTTTTATATTGGCTGTCTGTCTATTTATCAACTGTTGCTTTTCACTTTTTATTAACATAGCTTCTTTAATTTTGCGTTTATTATTATTTCTTTCAATACACAGAATTTGAACTTTATTAAAATCAAAATCAAAACCATAATTACATGTTACATTATGATCAAAAAATACTGATGGTGATACATCATCATTTCTAACATTCTCTTGTCTTGATTTTTGCACTCGCTTATATAATAACAAATGCTCTCTTGATCTTTTCTCCAATGTACATCGAGATTCCCCAATATATACCTTTCCACAAAAAACATAGCCATTTATATATTACACAACTTTGATTTAAAATACCACACCTATTTTTTTGAATTATTTATTAATCTATTTAAATTAGGAGTAGTATAAAATGCAACTTCGACATATATTTTTATATATCTGTTTTATAAATTTAACCTGGTCATTACAAATAAATGGTATTGATATCCAAGTATATTTTATTTTATCAATATCTATAGCATCTAAAATATTTCTATTATTATTAAACTTAGTAACAATATTATAAATTAATTTATGATCATATCCAACATTTAACAAATCCATAATAAATACATTTATGTTACTTATTTTATCAGAACAATATTTACATAATTTATTATTCCTAAATAAAAATGATTTTAAACTGGATAATTTATGTGCAATTGGCACATTTGAATACCAAGGAATATATCCTCTTTTTTCAATATCTTTTATTACCATACAATAATCTAATTTATTTTTATTACGTGTAACTTTAATATCTAAATACTGAATTGACTTTTTTCTTCAAAAGATTTACTCTATTTTAAACCTTCTAAACTATTTAATTCATTGAATAATACATTTATAATATCTAAACTTCCACAAACGAAAACATCATCAACATACCTGTAATAAATTTTAATACCTTGGCAATATATATTAGTATTAAGAATTATATCTTCATATCTTGATACCACAAAACTACATATTTGTGAAACTACAGGAAGTCCCATAGGCCATCCATAATCCATTTTATAATAATTTTCATTAAATATAGCATATATATTTTTATCAATAAAATATAATACATCATTTACAAATTTTACTTTTTTAACATCAACTTTTTTTAACCTTAAAGCATCTAATATAATTTTTATAGATTTTAATCTATCTATTGAACCGTACATCTCACATATATCAAATGTACAAATACTATCATTATTATTAATATTAATATTTTGAATTTTCTTTACAAAATCAAACGATGAATTAATAGTATATTTTCCAAATCCAAGAACATCTTTTAATAATGTTTCTATAAATCTACAGGTTTCATAGTAAAATGATCCACCAAAGTCATTTTACTATGAAACCTGTAGATTTATAGAAACATTATTAAAAGATGTTCTTGGATTTGGAAAATATACTATTAATTCATCGTTTGATTTTGTAAAGAAAATTCAAAATATTAATATTAATAATAATGATAGTATTTGTACATTTGATATATGTGAGATGTACGGTTCAATAGATAGATTAAAATCTATAAAAATTATATTAGATGCTTTAAGGTTAAAAAAAGTTGATGTTAAAAAAAGTAAAATTTGTAAATGATGTATTATATTTTATTGATAAAAATATATATACTATATTTAATGAAAATTATTATAAAATGGATTACGGATGGCCTATGGGACTTCCTGTAGTTTCACAAATATGTAGTTTTGTGGTATCAAGATATGAAGATATAATTCTTAATACTAATATATATTGCCAAGGTATTAAAATTTATTACAGGTATGTTGATGATGTTTTCGTTTGTGGAAGTTTAGATATTATAAATGTATTATTCAATGAATTAAATAGTTTAGAAGGTTTAAAATGGAGTAAATCTTTTGAAGAAAAAAGTCAATTCAGTATTTAGATATTAAAGTTACACGTAATAAAAATAAATTAGATTATTGTATGGTAATAAAAGATATTGAAAAAGAGGATATATTCCTTGGTATTCAAATGTGCCAATTGCACATAAATTATCCAGTTTAAAATCATTTTTATTTAGGAATAATAAATTATGTAAATATTGTTCTGATAAAATAAGTAACATAAATGTATTTATTATGGATTTGTTAAATGTTGGATATGATCATAAATTAATTTATAATATTGTTACTAAGTTTAATAATAATAGAAATATTTTAGATGCTATAGATATTGATAAAATAAAATATACTTGGATATCAATACCATTTATTTGTAATGAACAGGTTAAATTTATAAAACAGATATATAAAAATATATGTCGAGTTGCATTTTATACTACTCCTAATTTAAATAGATTAATAAATAATTCAAAAAATAGGTGTGGTATTTTAAATCAAAGTTGTGCAATATATAAATGGCTATGTTTTTGTGGAAAGGCATATATTGGGGAATCTCGATGTACATTGGAGAAAAGATCAAGAGAGCATTTGTTATTATATAAACGAGTGCAAAAATCAAGACAAGAGAATGTTAGAAATGATGATGTATCACCATCAGTATTTTTTGATCATAATGTAACATGTAATTATGGTTTTGATTTTGATTTTAATAAAGTTAAAATTCTGTGTATTGAAAGAAATAATAATAAACGCAAAATTAAAGAAGCTATGTTAATAAAAAGTGAAAAGCAACAGTTGATAAATAGACAGACAGCCAATATAAAAATTAATGAATTGTGGGAAAATTGATGTATGACGTATTGCTTTTGTTTACATTTGTAACGGTTTTTTCTAATACAATTTGAGTCTAGTTGACAACGACTACATAGATAGTTGAAAGTACTTCTATTAAATTGGTATATATTTGTTTAAAATATTGTTACTGTATTAATTATTGTATTGTTTTAAATAATTATATATATATATTGTGATGATCGCACATACTGCGGTCACACATATAAATATTAAACATTCAGAGAATATTAAATATTATGTTTGGCAGAAAAAAAAGAAAAGCGAGCTTGGAAAAATTTACAGAACAAAGAAATGTTTCAACTAATTAAAAAAAAAAGAGAGGGAATTAGAATCAAAAGATTCTTATCTTTTACCCTCCAAAGTTCGGGTTTTGGTGAATTTAAAATATAAAATTAGAGATATTGGAAATGTACGTTAAAAATAAAGCGATAAAGAAATATAAATAAAATGCAAGTTAAAATCCGATTTTGAAAGAAAGTAAAGTTTAAAAAAGATAAAAAAAAACCTTAAATAGTGTGCAAAACAGAGAAAGTTAAACATGATCAAAAGATAAGGATCTGGGTTTTAAAGTACACATTTGACGATAAAACGAAATGTGTGTATGGAGTGTATTTGAAGCAGGATATAGACAGAAATAATAAATGCTTGTCCAAATTTAAAAAAAAAAAAGAAAAAAAAACATGTATTAAAATCTGTTTAATTAAAATCAAGAATATTGAAATACATAGTGCTATGAGATTGGGTAAAACCAATTTACATATGGCCGAAGGCATAGTAAGAAAGAAGGTGTGAATAAAAGTGAAACAAAGAATCAGAGGGACAAAGGCTGGTGGAATTTTTTTAATTAAAAAATAAAAGTTTTTCAAGAGGGATTAGAGCTAGAGACTTCATGTTGAGAGGGAGGTAAAACACAGCTTTGATAATCAACCGATATAGTTAGCAAATATGACTTTTAACATCGGTGCTTCATCTAGAATGGCTGGCTAAGGCCATCATGATCGCTGGTTGATCCGGACTTACTGTACTAATGGTTCTTGTCAATATGTAATAACCGCCATCGTAGCGCCTGCCGATGGATTCATTTAGTTGCCTTGTCCTCGATGCCTCATAATGAATGCCTTAACACTGAGAAGCTATACACAACCAAATCTAACCTACAAGCGACTGTCTCTCCTAAAGAAGAGAAATCCACGTGACGGTTGGCAGGACATTGGATAAATTCAGAGACTAAAACCTAGGTAAAGATACATACTTTTTTTTATATATTTCAATGTGCACATTGTAGACTTAGACAATGGCCACATGCATTTTGTGAATGATAAAGACATTCTTGAAATTTTTTGATAAATACCCAGAGTGACGATTTATAAATGTACCAGCATTTATAAGAGATTTTATGTGTTCTTTTTCTTGTAGCACTATAGATCATAATCTGTTTTATTTAATGTAAATGTGTTTTATAGATTTTTTTTAATGATTGATTTATTCTATTAAATATTTTTTTTTTTCTATTTAAATCTGTCTTGTCTCATTCTTCGCCACATTCAAAAAGGGATAGTCTAGTCTTAGGGTGGGAAAACTATTATTCATTTTTTTGATTATTGAATTAACACGTGAAATTTGATGGTGCAGTGTTTGATTCCATTAAATTTATAAATCATCCAAGCACTGTAATTCTGTCAAATCTTACAGTAGTCGGGAGAAAGTTGATCGGGAAACATAAGCACTGTAATTCTGTCAAATCTTACAGCAGTCGGGAGAAAGTTGATCGGGAAACATAACCTGGGGTTATATCCGTATAGCATACAGGTTCAGTCAAATACGGAGATAGACTAGTCTATTTTCGTATTTCTCTCTGCTTGTGGTAACGGAAAGTAGACGATTTTGAATTATAGAATTCCCCATTATGTACACATAAAAGGGAAGATTAGCCTTCGATCGTCGTGTGCCCATTACATATTTTGGGGGCCAGTCCGGGATCTGAAATTGCTGTGCAATTAGTGATCAAGTGTTAAATAATTTTATAAGATAACAAATATTTTCTAAATAAAAATTGTTTTAATATATGTTTTCAAACATATAAAATTAGCGTTGTAAGTTAAAGTGGCGAGAAGCGAAGATGAAGGGGATAAGTTTTATTTTATGATACTCTAGATGAGCGTTTCATGTCATATGTGTACAAAGAATAGAAAGAGGGGGGAAAATTTTTTTTTGTTAGTATTACGAAAGTTTTGAAATGCATAGTGAGGGATAATCTGAGACAAAAATAATTGGACAAGTTGTAACGAACAAAGAACTGATCATATCAAATGATTACTGTAATGTAATATAAATTGTTTTTTTAAAAAAAAAAAAGAAGAGAATAACACAAAGTTTCATGAAAGTTTATGATAAATAATAAAAAAATATAGTAGCCGCATAGCCCAGTAAAGTTAAAGAATAGATAAATGTGTGTGTGGTTTCATAGTCATATAATAAAGTGTATTCAGCTATAATTATAGCGATCGAATAGATTATCTGGATGTAATTAATTAACGAAAACATAAAATAGTTAAGTTAGAAATAGTGAAACAGTTTCAGTAATGTTGTAATTATAAAGGTTAAATGATTAACATAGTCAAAGCTAAGTTAAATGAAGAAAATATATATGTGTGGATTACTAATAATGCGTCCCATTTTAGCGGAAAATAAAATATTTTAATGATAAAAGGGATTCGCGTGTATAAGTTAAATTGAAGAAACTATAAGTATTATCGCGTATTGTAGTTAAGTGAAAAAAATATATATATGTGTGTATGATCTTGTTTAAAACAGCCGTAACCTTAAGTGGCCGAATTTTATAAATGTAGGAGTAGAAAAAATTTATATCGGAAGGGTAATGTGGGAGATACAGTTAAACAAAACGAATTTATAAGGTATATCGTCAACAGAGGAACGAGTATAGTATTTAAGTTAAATTTAAAAGAATATATAAGTGCATCATTTAATTGAGGTATAGGGGTCAGAGGTAGATGAGTGGAAAAATAGAGGACAATCATCAAGGTGGACAGGCAGTCAGGTGAATCTAAGACAGGTGAACAAGAGGATGAACCAAAGTGCAGATGTTTGGGTTGGCTAGCGATCTGAATGCTGATCGATAAATAATACAGATACTAAAGTTAATCAAAGTGAAAACATAAAGTCAGTCGAAAGAAGTTGGGTATAAGTCAAGTCAGAAGAGGTCAGTAGTAGTAATAATCATTCCAGATATAAAGAAGGGTTAAATAAAAATCATATTTATGCGTACAAGGGCTCAAGCCAAAATGGAACGTCAAGAAAAGGAAGTAAAAGAAGGAAATGAAGAAGAGATGAAAGTAATGGATACAATAGCCTATGGTAATATCATGGATATGTTAAAGCAAATGAGGGTGGAGCAAGAACAAATCATGAAAGAATTCGTGGATAAACTAGAGAGAAGAATAGAAGAATGGATGGTAAAGGTAGAGATAGACCACCAGAAAAGATGGGCTGAAGTCAGGGAAGAAATAAAAAATGAGGTCATCCAGCAATCAAAGGCTAATGACACATGAAATGGATTTCACCAAGAGATTAAGATGGATGAACAAAGGAGTATGGAACCATGTGCATATGAGGAATCAGAAATAGTTGAAGATAGAGGTAGAGAATCAGCAGAATTTGATTGGGAAAAGGATATAGGGTGCCAGAAAGGGAAATAAGACAGTTACATGAAGAGGTGGAAGTAGTTAGAGTGGAGGATCATAGAATGATGATGATGAGCATACAGGAGAATTTAAGTCAGATGGCAAAGGTAGTAGCAGGGTTAAATACAAAAGTTGAAGAGAGTATAAAGATGTC
This sequence comes from Epiperipatus broadwayi, assembly GCA_028023455.1. Lineage (NCBI taxonomy): Eukaryota > Metazoa > Onychophora > Udeonychophora > Euonychophora > Peripatidae > Epiperipatus > Epiperipatus broadwayi. The sequence goes on along the minus strand of JAQFVV010006927.1, from coordinate 236,700 downwards.
AGCCAATAGCAGCACCAATGCCAATGTAGAGGGCATGGGACTAAGAACCAGTGGAGAATGTAAAATTATGGGATCTGGAAATTGCATGGATTATCCTGTCAGCTTACACCAATTTCTGAAGGTACAAGTTTTTGCTGGTAACCCTGGAGAAAACCCGAGGAGGCAGGAAAATGGACAACAAAGATGGGAGATGGAATGTAAGCATCCATATGACAGGACAGAGGGCCATGAGCCTAGGGAACAAACCCCGCATCCCAGAGGAGGCAGAGGTGATGTCAATAGAGGAAAACAACCACCAGATAAAACTTAAAGGCAATCACAAATAAAGGAAAGATTTAATGATGACAAGATTGGAAATGGACCATGAGTCATGGAGAATGGACTGTAATATGGATCCTGATAACATAAAGAAATGATGAGCCGATAAGTGGGAAAAGGGATGAAGGGCATTATGATAAAATAAGAAAGCATAAGATAAATAGTAGGGTGAGGTCATATTTAGAGGCTGAAGACATGTAGGTTTAGATATTGGTAGATGTGTCTGAACAGTATTGGGTGATGCCTTCTTCATTATTCATTCATGTATGTTCTGTGGTGCACCAAATCTTATTGAACAGAGAACACAGGGACAGAGGTCCCATTCTCATGATGACTCACTGGATTAAGATTTCCAGTTAAATATTGGACAGATATTGTGAGTCAATGGTTCAGAGATCAGTCTATGGGGGAAAGAACCCCTTGTATAAATTAAGAGCTATCAGAAAATATACTGAGCTTATGGATGAGTTGGACAAAAAAATGCCAGCCTCCCAACCCGCCTCGGTAATAGTGACCACAGTTGGCACTTAGGGGGTTATCATTCCCAGGATGTGATGTATGAACAGGTTTAATCAGGTCACAGAGATATTCTGTGGATCCGAACCTGTATATACGAGTATGAGGCAGGAATAAAATGCATGTAATGCTATGACAAGATTAAATTGGTTTGGCAATGCTGGTTGAGTCATCAAGAAAGAGATATAATTTACCTGGTCACCTCTCTAGAGATTAATTTCATCACTAAATGATATTAGGAATGCATAAATCTAAAAGGTTTGAACAGTAGTTGGGAGCATCTAGCGTTCAATGCAAAAATTTAAATTTTTTTTAAAAAATAATTTTAAAGGAGGGGAACGGTGTAATGTGATGATCGCACATACAGCGATCACACATATAAATATTAAACATTCAGAGAATATTAAATATTATGTTTGGCAGAAAAAAAAGAAAAGCAAGCTTGGAAAAATTTACAGAACAAAGAAATGTTTCAACTAATTAAAAAAAAAGAGAGGGAATTTTTTACCCTCCAAAGTTCGGGTTTTGGTGAAATTAAAATATAAAATTAGAGATATTGGAAATGTATGTGAAAAAATAAAGCGATAATGAAATATAAATAAAATGCAAGTTAAAATCCGATTTTGAAAGAAAGTAAAGTTTAAAAAATATAAAAAACCTTAAATAGTGCACAAAACAGAGAAAGTTAGACATGATCAAAAGATAAGGATCTGGGTTTTAAAGTACACATTTGACGATAAACAAAATGTGTGTATGGAGTGTATTTGAAGCAGGATATAGACAGAAATAATAAATGCTTGTCCAAATTTAAAAAAAAGAAAAAGAAACATGTATTAAAATCTGTTTAATTAAAATCAAGAATATTGAAATACATAGTGCTACAAGAGTGGGTAAAACCAATTTACATATGGCCGAAGGCATAGTAAAAAAGAAGGTGTGAATAAAAGTGAAACAAAGGATCGGAAGGACAAAGGCTGGTGGAATTTTTTTAATTAAAAATAAAAGTTTTTCCAAGAGGGATTAGAGCTAGAGACTTCATGTTGAGAGGGTGGTAAAACACAGCTCCGATAATCAACCGATATAGTTAGAAAATATGACTTTTAACATTGGTGCTTCATCTAGAATGGCTGGCTAAGGCCATCGTGATCAGTGGTCGATCCGGACTTACTGTACTAATGGTTCTTGTCAATATGTAATAACCGCGGTCATAGCACTTGCTGATGGATTCATTTAGTTGCCTTGTCCTCAATGCCTCATCCATGATGTCTTAACACTGAGAAGCTATACACAACCAAATATAACCTACGAGCGACTGTCCCTCCTAAAGAAGTGGAGAAATCCACGTGACGGTTGGCAGGACATCGGATAAATTCAGAGACTAAAACCTACGTAAAGATACATACTTTTTTATATATATTTCAATGTGCACATCGTTGACTTAGACAATGGCCACATGCGTTTTGTGAATGATAAAGACATTCTTGAAATTTTTTGATAAATACCCTGAGTGACGATTTATAAATGTACCAGCATTTATAAGAGTTTTTATGTGTTCTTTTCCTTGTAGCACTATAGATCATAATCTGTTTTATTTAATGTAAATGTGTTTTATAGATTTTTTTTAATGATTGATTTATTCTATTAAATATTTTTTTTCTATTTAAATCTGTCTTGGCTCATTCTTCACCACATTCAAAAAGGGATAGTCTAGTCTTAAGGTGGGAAAACTATTATTCATTTTTTTTGATTATTGAATTAACATGTGAAATTTGGTGGTGCAGTATTTGATTCCGTTAAATTTATAAATCATCCAAGCGCTGTAATTCTGTCAAATCTTACAGCAGTCGGGAGAAAGTTGATCGGGAAACATAACCTGGGGTTATATCTGTACAGCATACAGGTTCGGTCAAATATGGAGATAGACTCATCTATTTTCGTATTTCTCTCTGCTTGTGGTAATGGAAAGTGGACGATTTTGAATTATAGAAATCCCCATTATGTACACATAAAAGGGAAGATTAGCCTTCGATCACTGTGTGCCCATTACAATATATATATATATATATATGAGCAATTTAAAAGTATTGCAGTTTATTAGTCTGAATTACATGGACATGTTTATTTCATGTTTAAGGAGATTTACTTAAACTTCATTGTATCAATACTTCATTGTATGGTCAAGTTGCAATCGGTAAGTGTTCATATATATATATTCAATGGACCATTGTTAAGAGTGGATTTCCATTCTTGCTATTAAAAGGTGAGAAGGTTGCTTTGTCAGGAGTGAGAAATATTGATTACTATCTTTATTGTGAATGTTTAGGTGGTTACTGGCTGGCTTCTAATTATATGCAAAAATTGAATATTTCCAGGGATTTTTCATGTATTATTCTAAATAAATTTCAGCTATGATGTCACCAAGCAAACAACTAATTAAAATGATATTGCAAAATAAAATCACATTTTTAAACAATACAATTTTTATTTCTGACCCATCTATAATCAAAAATGAAAAAAATTAATTTATATCTATCTATAAACAAACCACTTATAAGTAAGTTTTGGTGGAGAGGATATAAATTAAATACATCGATAGGTTTAACGTTTTTGAGGATCCATGCCTCATAATCATAACCCTTATAAAAATGTATAATAAAATATATGCAAAGATATTTAAATAAGCCAGTGTTATGTAGCCCATTTCTTCAAGATCTCAAAGCAAGTATCTTTTCTATTGATAGCATGGATGTTTCCATTAATGTAGAATGCTTCTTTTATTTTTCTCTTATAATCGTTTGATTCTGAGCATAAGATTATGGGATTGGCAGGTGGCAACAGAAAAGATACTTGCTACGAGATCTTGAAGAAATGGGTTACATAACACTGGCTTATTTAAATATCTTTGCATATATTTTATTATACATTTTTATAATGGCTATGATTATGAGGCATGGATCCTCAAAATGTTAAGCCTATCAATATAATATTTAATTTATATCTTCTCCACTAAAACTTACTTATAAATATATTCAGAAGTAAAACTATATTTATCTACCTATAAATAAAAATATGATTGCTAGATGATTAAATTACTCATGTGTGTTATTTTCCATTTAAAATAAGAGACACATTTGTCAATTACTTATCATAATTAACTTGTTATCATAATTCATTTTAATATTTCAAATTTATAACTACAAAAAATATAATAAAACTCCTTACACCAATAAGTTAATAAATCTGGGCATTTATTTAATTCTGGTAGATAAAAAGTACTACTTTTTATCTAACTGAATAAAGTATAAAAAGTAATTTAATTGGCATTCCTACTATTTTAGGCATAATTTAGATTTTTAGGTCAAATTCGGCATGCTTTATTAAATAATAATGATTCCTGGAGATACATTTAATTTTTATGCTTGTTGGTTAAACCATTGTATATATGTATATTTAAGTGAAACTAAATGAATTCACTATGTATTTCAATTTTTATATAAAGTACTTTATTATTTATGATTTGAATAAATAATATTGTAGTTTTTTCTTGTTTTCTGCATCATTAGAATAATCATTAAATATTCTGATATTATTTATTTTCAATATAATGCACTTTTAGAAAGTTGTTCATTTATATTCTATTCTTTAATAATAATAATTAATTTTAATGGCTTTTTTGAGTGATAATTACCCCTAATAACAATCTTATTTTTCTCTTAAAAATATTTCAAATTTTTAATCATTTATATATACATATATTATTATTATTATGTATATATATTAAATATGATATATACATAAGAGGTATACATTTTATCTTATAGCAGAAATATCTAGTAATATATTGTAATGTTCACAGTGAGTTTAGACCTTATATTGCACACTATAAAGTGCTAGTTAATCAAACTATGAAAAAGAAAAATCTTCTGTTGATGTGTGAGTTTAGATATCCCAAGAGTATAGTTATATTTCTTGATTAACTGACCTAATATTTTTATTACAATTTTCCTTGCTGGTGGAATTAGTTTTACATTTGTTTAAAAGGGCACCAGAATCTGTAGAGTTATTGGTCCATTACCTTGCATTGTCAATCCATAACTAATAACTAAAAATAAGATCGGAATTGTGTTTTCTCATAGATTGGCAGCAAATAACTAAAACACTATCTTAGAAAATTTGCTTTCTTGTCACTTTTATCTTTTATATGAATTTTTAAAATTTTTTTTTCCAGATTAACTATTAAACAAATATATTGGCAAAGGTAATTCGACACTTCTTAAAATAATCTTTTGTAACAGTAAAATCTAATAAAGTAAAATTTATAATGTACAATGAAAAGTTGCTATTAAAGATAAATATTTTATTATTACAAATGAAAATATTTAAAAAATAAATTATTAATAAAACTGGAAAGAAGCATAAGCATACTCATCCAGATAATTAGCTAATTGAATAATTAAAAGTTCTTGTTACAATTTTCTTCTAAGAATCCATGGAAAAAAATATAAATGTTTCTTTATTGGTGTTGAAATTCATAATTAAAATTTATGATTAAATTTAGTTCATAAACATTTAATTAGACATAAATTAGAGAATGAATAATAGCTTACTGATAAGTTAAGCAGATTTATGTACATCATAGATTGTTGTAACATATATGTATTTCTTTGGTTGAAAGAACCCATTGGTAAGTTAACTTTGATTTCTGTCAACATTTTTGCATTCCTGGTCCACATGACCTCTTCACGACAAAAGGTGTCCACAACACTCCAGTTTCCACTCCTACATGAAGACTTTGTTCAGAAATGTGAATAGTCCTGGATAGAAGGATCTAACCATCATTGTGAGAACAAGACAACCATGATTAGCCCCTTGTCCCTCCATTCAGGCTGTACACAAACTGCCAGTATAAGACAAGATCTTGCTCCAAGTTATTTGCTTCTTTTATACTCTGGTAAATTTTAGATTTCTGCACATATATATTTATCTTTGATTTTGTTATCAGAATAGAAGTTGATAATCTTATACATTTATTATTACTTTTTAGTTGCAAAGTCTTTTTTAAATAAATTATTTCTGCCATCTTTAATTATCTCATAAAAGAATTTTACTCTGATTGTAATCTCTTGTGTTTATAAATCCTTTTTGTTTATCTGGATAAACAATCTGTACACATTTTTATTCTTTCCAATTTTAACTTTAATTAAATTAATATTGAACACAAATAACCTTCATTGTATGTATGAAAATCAATTACACTTACTAATAAAAAAAAAAAAAAACTAAATTATGTCCATTGACAATTTTTAAAGTTTACTATATTTTAGTTTTTTAAATACTACTGAATACTACATACTTGTATTATATATGCACACAAATGGTACAATAATACCTAGCAGGGCACAATAATAAAATGGGTTTGAACTTATTTTATTCACAATAAGTTTTAACTCGTATTCTCTGTTTTTTTTTTTTGTATTATTTTCACTGATATATTTTTGTAGACCATTCCCAAGTGGTGTGTGGCTTTAAAGCTCATGTTTTTGAAGTCTAACATGGCAGGAACAAGAAATATTTCCACATTCACCTATATCCCTAACACATAAATCCAATGATAAAAAGTCAAAGTCTAAACACATTGGAGGATTTCTCATCCTTTTGAGACTTATAGGCTTATGGTGACTTGGTCTGTCTCCCTTGTCTCAAGTCCCTATAACTATTAGACTGATGAGCATTTACAGATGGTCTTATCGTACTTACTGGTGCATAAGGGTCAGGGCTGTGATTTTCAATATCCACCTTCCTGATCACACCCTGCTGTAACTTAAAGTCTATATTGGCCATGATTGTGTTTTTTTGTAGATATATAAAAAAAATTTTAGTTTAAAGTTGTCTTTTTTATGTAAAATTCTTATTTATTCTCTGGCTATAATATTTTAGGCCACCATTGTAATTTTGTGTATAATTACAACTTATCTCAGGTTGTAGTTGTTGTGTTGAAGCCTTACATTGGGAAGCCATTGGACATTTACAGTAGGTTTAGGCTTTATATTGCACATTGTAAAGTGCTACTTAATCAAACTATGAAAAAAAAAATATTTTGTTCGTTTACATGTTTAGATATCTGAAGAACATAGTTTTATTTCCTGATTAACTGATGTAATATTTTTATTATGACTTTTATTGCCAGCAGAATCAGTTTTATATTTATTTAAAAGGGTGCCAGAGTCCATATACTTATTGATCCATTGTATTGCATCATCAATCCATAACTAATAACTAAAAATAAGATTGGGATTGCATTTTCTTGTAGATTTGCAGCAAATAACTAAAATACAATATTTTAGAAAGTTCACTTTCTTGTCACATTAATCTTTTATATGAATTTTTCCTGAGCTTAACTATTAAATAAGTATATTGGCAAAGATAATTGTACATTTTTTAAAATAATTTTTTGTAATAGAAAAATCTAATAAACTAAAATTAATAACTTATAATGAAAAGTTATTAAAGATAAATATTGTATTATAACAAATTAAAATATTTAAACAATAAATTATTAATAAAACTGGAAAGAAACATATACATGCACATCCTGATAATAATGCTAATTGAATAATTAAAAATTCTTGTTACAATTTTTTTCTAAGAATCCATGGAAAAAATATGAATGTGTCTTCAAATTCGTACTAAAGTTTATGACTACATTTAGTTTGCAAACATTTAATTAGACATGAATTTGGGAATGAATAATAGCTTACTGGTAAGTTATCTGGATTTGTGTACATCATAGATAGTTGTAGCATATATGTATTTCTTGGGTTGAAAGAACTCATGTAAATTAACTTTGATTTCTGTGGATATTTTTACACTCCTGGTATGCATTAAGACTGACTTGAATCCTTTTTTGAGTGACCTCTTCATGATAAAAAAGTTGTTTGCAAATGCTCATTTTTATTCCTGCATAAAGAGTTAGTTCAGCAATATGAGTAGTTCTGGATAAAAGCATCTAATCACCATTGTGAGAACAAGACAACAATAATTAGTCCCTAGTATTTCTATGCAGGACATAGTAAAATTACTAACACAAGACAAGATCTTGTTCCAAGTTAATTGCTTCTTTTATACTCTGGTCAGTTTTAGATTTCTGTGCACATACATTTCTCTTTTGTTTTTGTTATCAAAATACAAGTTGATAGTCTTGTACATTTATTATTACATTTTAGTTACAAGTCTTTCTTTATAAATTATTTCCACCAACTTTAATTATTTTGTAAAAGGTTTTTACTCTGATTGTAATCTCTTGGGTTTATATATTCTTTTTGTTTATCTGGATAAACAACCTGTATACATTTTTATTCTTTCCAATTTTAACTTTACTTTAATTAAATTAATATGAACGCAAATAACCTTCATTGTATATATAAAAAATTACACTTACTAATAAAAAACCCAAATTAAATCCATTAATAACTTTTAAATTTTACTTTTTTTTTTAGCTTTTTGAATATTAACAAATGCCATACACTGTATGTAAATAGTACAAATAAAAACAAGATTAAATACTCTTTTATTCTTGCCATCAACCAGAGGTATTGTACTGTATTTGTTTTGGTACAAGTTGCCTTGGCAAATTAGAATTTTAAATTACCAAATTCCCAAAAAGAAAATACAATTTTTCTTTTTAAATATCTGATTGTATTTTTTTTGACAACATAAGTTATAAATATTTTTTGTAAGTTAAAGAAATTAAAAAGAAGATATAAAGAGAATAACAAAATATTACTTTGATTTTTGTTAAGGTAAGAAAATAAATTCTTATTGCAAAATTAAATAGTGGTGTTTGAAAGCTAAAGTCACAGCATTCTGTCACAATCATCAAAGATGACCATCAGGGGGGGGGGTAAAGGATGACTTTGTGGACAACATTACTTTAAGTTTTGTCAAAGCTAAAAGGTGTCAACAGAATGTGTGTGGCTGACTAAAAATCAGGGAGAGAGTATAAATAGCAAATACTTCATGCATCAGGAATCTTAGATCTTCTTCTAAAAAAAGCAGTTTAGTATAAAATTGATTTTCCATGAAGTCATAAAGATTGTGCCAAGTTACTCTCACCAGAATATTGAATCTTCATAAGATGTGTGAGTAGAGAAAGTTCATTTGTCAATACTTCTTCCTTCCTGAAGTTTTAAAATACCAAATGTGAAGCCATTACCTACCTAAATCTTGAACCCTGGACTACCTACAAGCTGCAATAAGACAGTATAAGGGATCTTTCACAGGAGAACAAAAACATACATGAAAATTTCCAGTGTTATAAATTGAACAATTCAACTTACCAGTAAGACATTATTTCATAATTTAAGTGATCACCTTCTCTTGAACTCTAAGTATAGTAAAATTCTGTGTAGCATCAGACTATAAAAAGAATTTGAATCTTAGAAAACAACAGAGTTTAATAACCATTCGAATTTATTTGTTGTTCTTTTATATTGTTATTCTCCATTTAGCTTTTAAAATAAACGTAATTATAATTTATTAAATCGTAGTAATATGACTTGCGTTGTTGCACATTTAAGTTTGTTATTAATAGGATAAAATTATTTAAATTCAACAATAATTACATTATCAAATAAATTTCCGATGTTGTATTGGAAAATACAATCCTCCCGGTATAGCAAATATTTTTAATAGTAACTAATAAAGACAGGAGATAGTCTAGTGGATTGTTGTTTAGAATTCTGGTGCCTTGCAAATAATTTAAAAGCTGGTTCTGTTTTCAACTATTATTCAAGTTTAGTTACATTAAGCGGGGTTGTGTGAACAGGAAAAATAATTGGGCTTGATAAAATTACCGGTTATATTCGAATGAGGGAATTATCAAATCGAAAGTAATTTGGTCACCGAAAATGAAAAACTTAAATCGTATAAACTCAAAGATACCGATGGACGGTACAATATGTATATATAATATTTAAATACACTTATATAGTTTACTCTAAATTTAATGTAATTAGACAGGATTTGAACGCAGACTTTCAAGCTCTCTGTAGCTATCTATTTCACATTATACAATCAATACAAATCTTCAAACTGTTATAGGTAGTCTTGAGTTCATGTCCTATCTAATTACATTAAATTAGGTATAGACACTATATCGTATTTAAATATTACGTTATTCAGCCTGTATTCTGCCCAGCCCTCTTCTGTGTATTTAAATGATCTGCATTATTATTTTTGGATGCTTACTGTCAATCTTTCATAATCATCCAATGAATAGATTAATATTATCACTGATCCAGTGATTAACGCGATAATTATTTATTTGTGCATTCTTTAACATCCATTTTATTAGATTATAAGAAAAGTTAGAACAAATAAAATATAACAACTTTAATAGATGCTATTGTTTGTCAGGCTCATTGATCAACAAATCTTATGATTTAAAATTTATTGAATTCTTTCTTGCCTCTCCCCTCCCTAGAGTACAGTTACATAAAATAATTATTTTTGATTGATTTACCTAAGTTGTTTGGCTAAAACCAAAGATAGTTAAGTCATATCCTATAAGTAAATAGTGAGAAATTAAACATAAACTCTATACAATTTTTTGCATTTTATGATGTAAAAAAAAAAAAAACTTTAGATAAATAAATCGCAATCTGGCAAAAAGAAGAGAAATTAAAACTTGAAATTCTTATAAACAAAAATTCAGTTTTAAAGAGAAATGTAAATTGTTAGTAGTAAAAAACTTTGTAAAAAGCCATGAGTATCGCTAGGCTGATTTAAAAGTTACTACCATACAAAATAACAATTGCTTTCTATAATATTGAGCTTAAAAATACATTTTGGGTTCTTAAAACATCTACTCTTCGAAAAAGTGTTTCAACAGTTTGGAAATAAAAGTGTCATCCTAATTGAAAACGGTAATAATTCTAAAAAAATACAAGGCATAAAATATATATCAGCATGATAATTATTGTTCAAATTATTGCATTTAAACGAATATATATATATTGCTTAAAAACTGTAAATAAAAAATATTTTCTTCTTTATATTTTCTGTATCAGTATTTATTCACAGATATATAACTTGATTAATGATTTCAATATTGGTCATTATTGCTTTTAATCATAAATCAGCTTGAAAGTATAGAAAAAATTAATGAAAGATACTATAATATTGTATATGGCCTTAAGGCAAGACACATTATACAAATTCAAGTTTTGTCTGAAAAAGGGTTTTTTTAAATTTATCAATATAAACTATTTAAAATTTAATTATTAAAGTAAATTATATTAATTCAAAAATAAGACTATATATTAAGACTATGCGCCTAAAATGCGACAGTAGGGACCTCTACAAATCTAAACATAAGATTAACGACTTTAAAAGACAAGATTTGTAGAGGTCCCTACTATTGCATTTTAGGCGCAGTCTTAAGGTTATAACCTTAATATATATTACTTACTCAACGAGTATGCGCTTTACAAATTATTAATTACAAAAATAAGACTAGTAAATTTTTTTCACAAAGTATTTTCAAATTAATTATTTAAACCTAACTTGAAAACTGTGATTAAATACTCCAAGTAATGCAAATACAATGTTTTATTGGAAGAATACATCAATATCTAGCAATAAATTTTTTGAGCTACATATGTTACATTAGAAGTATTACGTAATTCTTCTATAATGAAGTAATCAATAAATACTTACTGCATTGATATTTGTTCACATTCAATAGTAAAAAAGTTTTTTTGACTGCTCTTCTGAATTAATTTACTCTGCATTTTATTTCTTTGAGCCATTCATATCCTTAAATATTTTGAAAGGCTATACTTATAGTAAACATAATTCATTTTAATGTGTTTTACATAAATTTAAAAAAGATTGTGAGCATTCTATGTTTAATTATATATTTATGCATAAATAAAAATACATTAATTTTAAAAGTGCCAAAGAAAGTATAAAAAGTACAAAATTTTAAATTCTATAATGTAATAGAAGTGAATGAAATCAGTAAGTTAATTTCTACTATTAAATATTTTATCTGCCATAAATTTTTTTTTGATGTCTTAAACTATGTCCATATTATAACTACCCTTGATAGATCCATCAGATTTAATAAACACTTTCAAAGCAGGAAATAATGTAACTTATGAAGAAGTTCAAATTTTATTTAAACTTTGTGGGGTGTGCCAATAAATATAATCCATACATAAAATAGACTTTAATTGACTTTCAGTTATAGCCATATAAAAGCTATTGGTTTATAATGGCCTATTAAGACCATGTCTTAAATAAATGACAACAAATGAAGTATATTAAGACCATGTCTTAAATAAATGACAGCAAATGAAGTATGCAGAAACATTATTGAGATTTTTATTATTTTTGCTGTATTATCAGTTCTATTGTTTGACAGTAATAAAGAATATGTTAAATGGATAATTAGTATAGGCAAATTTAAAAATTGCTCATGACAAAATCCATCATGATTAAAATTAAAAAATGTTAAAAGAATGGACTAAAATGTAGGAAACATGACCATTAATTGGATGCAGACAAATAATATTTCCAAAAAAAGCTGTTCTTTATTTAATAAAAAAAATTGCTTATTCTACAATAATATATGCATGGATTTACAACAAAGAAATATTTGGTTGTTTACCTAACCTTGGATAAGTTTCCTTCCACATTCTACAAAAAGCTCTGAAGTTTATACAGAAAAAAAGATATCTAAAATGAGGTTGGAAATGATTATTTTCATATGACATTATATAATAAAGATTTGATGATATTCAATTTAGACAGACCCATTAAAAACATCAAGTGGCTAAGAAAAGCTCTTATTTTCTCCAATTTAAGCTAACATAAAACGAATACATCAAAAATATATTTTACATATAAGCTTAAAATAAAGCAATGCAAATAGAAGATGTGCCTCTAATGTTGATTAAGCAAGAAAAGAGATAATATAGTTTGGTTTTTGAAGTTCGTGAGGGTTTCTATAACCAGGTGATTGCAATAACTTTTTATAAGTTCTCATTTTTTAGCTTGCTTGGTAAAATTGGTATTTAAATAAAATCATTGTTTTAAAAAGATGATAATTGTTCATTTTTAAATGTTTTTGTATTTTGAAATGACTTTCTAAAGAGTAAATACAAATAGAATGACATTTTATGCTTTTGAAATATTTAGCTCTTTGTTTTATTATATTGAACAGAAATGTTAATTAAAAGATTTTTTTCTATATTTATTTATTTAAAGATATTTTTCCCAACTTAAATAAATAAAGGTTACCAAATCATAGAGAGAATATACAATCATAAGTATTTTTTTCCACATTCATTATTTATCTTAATATAAACTGAGCACTGATTATATATATGTGTGGGAGATGATAATCTGGACCAACTGATGAGCGCTGGTTTAATACGAGATAATTGGTGATTATTTGTATTTTCTACATGTGTGTGGTCGTGTGTATCAGTTGTATGAGATAGTGTGAATAGTTGAAGGGTGCTTGAAAATCTGAGTTCAAATCCTTTATACTTACATTCATTAATGATAAATTATGCTCCTTACTGTCATTGTAATATAAATAAAATTCAACTAAAGTGTTTAAATAGCTTATTTCATTATAATTCTGATTAAATAATGATAAGTTTATTTTTTTATTATTTCCATCATTATTTAGCCACAATTATAAGAAAAATCCCTGAATAGCTGGATATAATATAAATGGCAGTCTCTGGAGTTAAGGACATTGAACAATACTGGAATTTCAGAGTTAGAACATCTTATAAACTCTCATTCGACTATTTATTTATATAGCTAATTTCACATTAACATGATCCATAACACCCTAATCTATAATCCTTATTTTTTATTGCTCAATCAATTTCAGTGTTTCAGTTTTTAGGTAAATTTGTTTTCATCAATAACTTCTAACAAATTCCATTAATCCTGCTTAACCTGTTGTTAAGCTTATTTTTCAATGCCTCTTCATTTGTGATAAGTTTATTTATTAAAGAACAACTACTTACCTAATAAGAAAATAAAATGGTAAATAAGTAAAAATCTTTTCAAATTTACAATCATAATATTTCCAGAGATAAGATTTAATTGTAGGCAATTCTAGATATGTTTCTTTAGTGGTGAGTATTTAAACAGGGAATAAAATATAACAGAAGAGACTCGGAAGAGGGATGCAGTTTCCATTGGCTTAGCTTTTTACTCATGCATATATATAAACATTTACATGACATTTTTGGATTTCTGCCTCGATAGCAATATTAGTGGGGAAAAACTTTTTCAGCTGGAATTATATAACAATTTATATAAGTAAAAACCCGATATAAATTTTTTTAAAATAATTTTGGCATTTTTATTTTAGATTATTTTCACATAAATCAATAGATTAAAATAAAAAAAAAAATTCAAATAACTATGAAATGAGATAATTTTGTGCAGCAAACTTTATTGAAATGAATGGTTTTTAAAGTTTTAGTTTTTTTAACCATGTTAATTTATTAAAAAATAGAATAAAATTTTTCATTTACAATATGCACACAGATTATTTTTTGTTATATATATATATATTGTAATGGAAAGAAGACATTTGTAACAGAAATAATAATAAATTGATAGAAAATGATCCATTATTAACATATATGTTTATCTAATCTGTTATTTGTAACAGTAAGTAAACATTGTCACAGTATAGATAAATAGATGAGTGATGAAATGATAGTTGCCATAATTCAATAACCAAACACTAAACAGGATAATGATATGCTGCAGCGGTTCATCATTTGTAACCAAGTAAACTAAATGAGAAATGAATTCACTGTGTTAGCCGAAATACAATTTATAATTAAATAAGGATGATGCTAACATATAAATAAGAATATATGCATATCATGCTCTATCTGGGTGTCTATTTCTAATTAATTAAATATAACATTATAGCCCGATTGCAACTATCCTAAACATTAATTCTGTCACATTAGAAATGAAATAAATAAGTTATCTCATTTTTCCATATGAAATAACAACAATGACAATTAAAACTATCATCATTAAAGATTTAATAATATCTAAATGTTGGGGATGTCATTTGAACAATAAAACATACTGGCCATTGTCATCAAATAAAAGAATATTAAATATAGCAACTGAATAAAATTACCCACTTTGAGATTCCTGGAGTGCATTATGCTTATCTCCCATATTAGGTTCTTTTAACAAAGAATCCTTCCTATTCTTCTTTCCAACCATATAAGACCATTTATGGTCACATGCACACACTGGTGCTATTCATGACAACTTATAAAATATATATTATATAAAGTTAATATTATGAAGTTGGAAAGGGATTATATCACTCTTTATTCAGTTTAGCTAAGTATATGTGTTTCCCATGAGAGCCACTAGATTGTTTTAAATCTAGATAAATATCTGTTTAGAGTGTACTGAGTTCAAACTCATTTGCTACATTTTTATCACACATGACTTGGATGACTAATGAGGAAATGACATTCTTACATTTTATTTATATCGATAAAATTACAAGATCCCAATATTACCAAACTTTATATTATAGATCAAAGACTCTTATAGACATTGCTAGCTCATTTTATGTATATTAATGAACAGACAAGTATCATCTTATTAATGGCTTCTAAACAAGCATCGTGAAAACCATTATTAATATTGATGGCCATTTAACTAGATTATTTATCACAATATAAAGGTGATAATGATGATGATAATAATGATGAATGATAATAATAGTGATATCATAATAATAATGATAATAATAGCGATGATGATACTAGCCATAGCTTATTAATAAACTCACAACAATAAATTAATCTTTATAAACTCATATGCATTTATTAAAAATTATCCTATTTCAAACTGAGATTTAAATATTACATTTACTAGCATTTATATAAGTTTATAGTTATTTATTAAAATACTTTTATAGTTAAAACCAGGATTTAATAATACTAGTGATGATGAATGATCATCATGAATCTTTATGCATGATATTCATCTTTCTATAAATCTTTATTTACTACATATATTAATTATGCTAAACATTAGATTTAATGATTATAATTTATTAATGAATGATGATGGCGATCTTAACTACTGTATAGTATTATTTGAAACAGTGTTTTAATCAATAATATATCCATCTTTGATGAGGATGATCATGATTCATGGACACAACATAATTTTAGCTTTCTTTATACACCTATAATTATTAAAACTTGGTTATTATCAAGCTTAACTCTTAAATACCTACATGTAAATCAACATTCTAGTTTACTTAACATTTTGCGAGTGCTTAATATTAGCAAGTGATTGCTCAATATTTACGAATGATGATCCTTAATATCTGTGAGCGATGATGATGATGATCATTTAAACAATAGAATTAAGACAAGAAAATACAATATTTTTAATAAGAACTCGGAAATCAATTAAGATATACAATTATATTTTATTAATACTATTCTTCTTTCCTTTCTTTAAAATCAAATTAATAATTACATAAATGGCTTATTATTACATTAATTCAATACAAAACTAATACAAAAAAATTATATAAGCACAACCAAATAAACTTAATATATAAGTTTGTCATTTTGGATATTTTAAAATAAGCTGGCTTAAAATGACATTTAAAAAAAATATATATTTCATGGAATGCTTACTTAAAACTTTCCTAACTTATTATAAAAATAAATTTCATATGTAACTTGTGTGTTTTATTTCACTTCCATTCAAATGTGATTCCTGCTTTATAATTTACTATATTTAAACTAACTAGGTATAACCTATTCTTTTGACATGTTTGTATAAGCAATTACACATGCACACACATTCGGTAATGTTAACATATATGTTTAAAATGTATACCCCTATATTAGAGATTAATACATAAATTACATATATAAAAAAAAAATCTTGCAACCTTTTAGCAAAATAAAATAAAATACATTATATCAATTTTAATATGCAACAATATAAAAAAAACATTATAAATGCATATATTTATAGGTTGCTCATTATCATAACAAATGAAGAACAATAAAAAAAACATTTCAATATTACAATATATAATATAAAAAAAAATAATAAAAAAAATATAATGAAAATTTAAGTTTAAAGATTTAAACTGTGTTTGTGTTATGTTTTGTGATATTGAGAATAACTATCGATAAACAAGCCCTTAATGTTTCTGTATCAAAAGAAAAAAAATAATGCTTTGAACAATAAATTAAGGTTTACTTTTAATAAGCAATAATAAAAGATCTGTTAACGAAAGTTCATAGTTACCTGATCACTTTCACTTCTTATAAATGTCCTGAGTTTGAATTTTCAGACTGCTTGTCTTTGCTCCATTTAAAAAAGAAAGTTCTTGCAGATACTTTAAGATAAACATGAATTAATTGACCTGCTTATTTCTTCAATTTTAAAATTATTTATTGTTGATACTTTTGATAATGCTGAATTCATTGATTGGCTTTATTCTACCATTTCAAAAAGAGTAATTATAAATACTTTTAGATAGGTATGAACTGGTGGATTTTCTTGTCTCTCCCATTTAAAAAAAATCATTTTAGACACTTTAGATGACTGAGGAAAACTTTAACAAAAATTTGATTCATAGCTTCAAATTTGGCTATATATGGCTTTTATACATTTTCTTTTCCTCTTCTTTCCCCTTCTCCATCCATCCAAAGGTAATGAGCCTAGAATAGACCAGGAGCCAGAAAAGAACCATTTCATATAGCTTGTGTGGTTGGCTTCAAACTCTTATCATTTTGTTGGTTATTATTTGATTGATATATGAGTCCACAGTAGATTAGTAATTTTAACCCATTCTGTATTATTCAGGAAGCAGAAAAAATGGTTTTAGCAATGCAAATTCATGGTATTATGCACAGCAAGATATATTAATATCATTTTTATATAATTGTTAATAATTTCTTCCAAGTAATTCAATTTTGTTCCATTCTTTCTTCTTTATCTTAATATTGCTGGAAATTACTTATATAGATGCACATTTTCATCTATACTGGCTTTAAAACAAGAGTCATTTCCTTCCTTTTTTCAATTTTTAAAGAGTGAAAAAAAAAATTGCTCACTTTTTTTTCCAACATTAAAAAAAAAACTGATCGTTACATCTCTTTTTAATAATAATAACTGAGTGATCTTTAAACATTTCTGTTTAATAATAAGGTAAAAACTGAGTCATTACATCTCTGATTAATAATACTGACTGAGTGATCTTTAAACATTTCTGTTTAATAATAAGGTAAAAACTGAGTCATTACATCACTGATTAATAATACTGACTTAGTGATCTCTCAATATTATTTCATTCATCATTATTATCATCATCATTATCACCTTTATATTGTGATAAATAATCCAGTTAAATGGCCATCAATATTAATAATGGTTTTCACGATGCTTGTTTAGAAGCCATTAATAAGATGATACTTGTCTGTTCATAAATATACATAAAATGAGCTAGCAATGCCTATAAGAGTCTTTGATCTATAATATAAATTTTGGTAATATTGGGATCTTGTAATTTTATCGATATAGATAAAATGTAAGAATGTCATTTTTTCATTAGTCATCCAAGTCATGTGTGATAAAAAAGTACCGAATGAGTTTGAACTCAGTACACTCTAAACATATATTTATCTAGATTTAAAACAATCTAGTGGCGCTCGTGGGAAAACACATATACTTAGCTAAACTGAATAAAGAGTGATATAATCCCTTTCCAACTTCATAATATTAACTTTATATAATATATATTTTATAATTTGTCATGAATAGTACCAGTGTGTGCATGTGACCATGAATGGTCTTACATAGTTGGAAAGAAGAATAGGAAGGATTCTTTGTTAAAAGAACCTAGTATGGGAGATAAGCATAATGCACTCCAGGAATCTCAAAGTGGGTAATTTTATTCAGTTGCTATATTTAATATTCTTTTATTTGATGACAATGGCCAGTATGTTTTATTGTTCAAATGACTTCCCCAATATCTAAATATTTTAAGTCTTTAATGATGATATTTTAATTTTCATTGTTGTTATTTTAAGTATTGAGTAATGAGATAATTTATTTATTTCATTATTAGCGTAACAGAATTAATGTTTAGGATAGTTGCAATCTGGCTATAATTTTATATTTATTTAATTAGAAATAGACACCCAGATAGAGCATAATATGCATATATTCTTATTTATATGTTAGCATCATCCTTATTTAATTATAAATTGTATTTTGGCTAACACAGTGAATTCATTTCTCATTTAGTTTACTTGATTACAAATGATGAACCGCTGCAGCATATCATTATCCTGTTTAGTGTTTGGTTATTGAATTATGGCAACTATCATTTCATCACTCATCTATTTATCTATACTGTGACAATGTTTATTTACTGTTACAAATAACAGATTAGATAAACATATATGTTAATAATGGATCATTTTCTATCAATTTATTATTATTTCTGTTACAAATGTCTTCTTTCCGTTACAATATATATATATATTCAGCTATTTATTTTATAGAACTATATAAAATGTCTTCTTTCCGTTACAATATATATATATATTCAGCTATTTATTTTATAGAACTATTAAAATACGGATACCTATTTTTAATCTAAAATTTTATGGTGTGTGTGTGTGTGTTTATATTCTACTGTGTTATGTACCTATTTATGTATTGTGGAAAAAGGCTCTCAAAACTAGAAGGATTTTAACGGTTAATTGAACACTAATGAGTTGAGAGACCAACTGT
The DNA here is from genome assembly GCA_028023455.1 of Epiperipatus broadwayi. Classification (NCBI taxonomy): domain Eukaryota; kingdom Metazoa; phylum Onychophora; class Udeonychophora; order Euonychophora; family Peripatidae; genus Epiperipatus; species Epiperipatus broadwayi. The sequence goes on along the minus strand of JAQFVV010006927.1, from coordinate 217,014 downwards.
TTTATTAATGTTGGGTTAAGCAATTTAAGAACTAAAAGCCATTATAGACACATAATAATAAAACAATCAAATGAAATTATTGCTCGGAAGTTATTTTATATAAGGTTTGATCACTGAAATTAGAAAGCTCAACTACAATCCGTGGGTCTGGTGCTTCATTCACCCACTCTAGCGCTGTTTTAAACTGCTTAGGGGGGGGGATTAAAGTAAACTTTCAGTAAACTCTTGAGTTTTTGAGTCATTTTTGTAGTCCTGAATAAGACACAATTATCTAGGATAAGACGCAATTATCTACTTTATAACAATTTATTCCAAAATGATTTATTGTAAACTTATTCTGAAAAAAAAAAGATTTATTGTAAACTTAAAATTTTGGCTAATGGCTGTGATGAAGACCTCTAATGTGACACTATTTTGAAGATTTGATTAAAACTAATAATTAATGACCACTGATTACTCATGTTTTACAGCAAATACTCACGACTTCTTCAAATGTAAATATTAAAGTAAGCTTGAAAATCATTTGACGCTCTGCACGCTAAGTTTTTCGTTTATATTTAAATTTTTGGATAAAGATGATAACCATTTTCTTGTTTTTAAATTAAATGTTTTTTTAATGTCTTGCAGAAAAAAAATTATGTTTGTGTAATAAGGTCTCTTGACTTTGAATTAAATAGTTTTCTTTGAAAGATTAATACTATTTTTTCTTATTAGCAGTGAATTCGCGACATTGATTGATAGAGATCAAATTGTCGTATAGCAGATGGAATCTTTTAATTTTACTGCATTTAAGTTGTCGCCCTTTACACGTAGTCTATATAATCTTGATAAATGTCAAAAGTAAATGTAAAGATAATGTTACTAAATGATATGATTTGTTTTTTCTTTAATTTTTATTTATTTTGGTTTGAAGAAAAGTGATTTCGTAAACATTTTTAAATCTTGTCTGCAAAAATTACTCATTAAATGAAAAATAATTTATGACCAAATGTATTATTGAATTATATTTCATATATATATTGTGCCGGTCGGATTTGTATGTTCACGTAACAAGATCTAGCATCTAGGCAAAAGTACCTTGAATCCAATCATGCACAAGATACACAGGTCAGGAACACTCATGAACTCTGCCCTATTTTCCTATTTCCCAGATCTATAACATTATGAGCAACAATCCCGATGACATCGATTAATTTACTTCTCACCCGCCGGCATCGGTCATCGGAGATACAAAAAGACTCTACGCTAAACTTATATGATAGAATAACTTAATAACTAGCTATATTTTATGAGCAATGAAGGCTCGTGACCTAGCATATTAACTATGTATTGAGCGGAGATCATCTGGTCATATTTAGCATAAATAATAACTTAATATTTTAACTTAACTAAAAGAAAGCAATGGTTCGAGTTTGATATATATATATTTAAGATTTATTAATAACAAAATTATGTCGGGTTATTTACCTGACATGAGCCTCGTACGTATTATATATATATGTTTGATTCATATTTAACAATAACATTATATTTGCGGCTATGCCAATAATATAGATGTATGATTTAATGAATTAGCGCTATTAGAGTACATTATTGGAATACTATTACACCCCCAGAGACGAAAAGAGCATTTACTTGATATAAACAATAATTTTATAAGCAGATATTACATTTGGTTACATTCCAGATTATTATTAGTTGGAGTTATAGATAATTGATGCGCGAGATGGGTAATGAATAATTATATAAACGATACTAAATCTATCGCATTAATACTTATATTAAACTAATGGAAATGTCTGTTTAAAGAAATCATTTCATTACGGCTTATGAATACTTCTGGGTGACTAATAAGAAAAGGTGGTGCGTGCATGGCGGCTGATTGGGTTGGTCCAATTATGGATCCTGGAGTGTGCTTCATGAATTTTAATAACGAAGTGGACCGATTTCCTCTGCAAACGTAGGCAGGGTCAGTATTGAGATGAAGGGCGGCCGGGTATGTCATTATCGGGCTGGTTTTTCCAGAGCGATCCCTGTATAAAGCATGCTTGTAAGACTGTGGATGTCCCCAGGTGGTTTTACACCCTGGTTTAAGGACAGTGAGAACGACAATGGGGCTCGACTGTGCGATTACCTCAACATGAGAAAGAAGCACGAACATAAACGCTTAATGATATAATATAAATATAATTCTAAAAAGTAAAGATTATCGAAACGTATTTATTGCCCATAAATTATGAAACATTCGGCGTAATGATATGGCTTCACTAAGCAAACATGGATAATAATTATACATCAATATAAAACTAAGATGTTAAGATCCCCCTCCCCCTTACATTATGTTACTTAATATTATTTATTACTTCTTACACATTTAATAAATCTCAATTTTGGTTAATCAATGCCCTTGTGAAAATATATAAATGATTACAAATTAAGTGGGTGGTGGTAATAGCTAAGATAGGTTTTACATACATAATATAATTTAAGAATAAAAGATAGCACATTATTTAGGAAGGAGAATGTGAAAAACAGATGTCAATCTGTTTTTCTACAGTAAACATGAAAAATGTAATTAGTTTATTTATCTAAAATCGCGAACACCTGGGCAAGCCGAATAAGACTTGTTTTGATCAAATTATAAATTATTTACCCTGTAAATGATGGGTGGGGAAAACAAAATGAGTTATATGCTTGCAATTTTAGAATATTATTGGCATTTCTTTTAAAATATAAATACATAAATCAAATTGAAAATTGTTTGCCGCTTGGAAATAAAAGAAAAGAAAAACATTATATAGGAGGCTTAATATAGATTAGTTATATAGAGTTATAGAATACATATTTGAAGACATTTAATATAGATGATTTAAAATATAAATATTACAGAGAAGGCAGGATTTAGGAATTATAAGTGGTCAAAGTTTTTTTACCTTGATTATTTGGAAGAGCGTTTCACTAGGAATCAGTCCATAGGTATTATTTCATTAGATCTAGGGTAGCATTATTATTTGAGAGATAGCATTTCACTTTCACTGGAAAAATATACATAAAGTTCAGTAGTACGGGATGCAGAGCTTCGTTCATGGGAACAGTATATTAGAACGGAGGGACAAGATGAAATTTCCTACTCATGACACATTGAGTGAGAATTAAAACTGGCATGGAATATGTATAATGACATAGTTATTTAGTGGTCTATTTCTTTGTGGATTCAAATCCAGCAGTATATATACTTTTATTTTGAAGCTGTAACTTAGCAACTACTGCTGGACCTGAGGCGGTTTAAGCACTTAAGTTTCATTTGGAATAGTTTGACCGGATACTCATATCTAGTAAGATGTTTGAAACAATGCAAGTTTGTTATCAGTTTTTCGAACGATTGTTTTAAAATATATCTTATGATTTTAAAACAAGCTAGTGCGGACAATTTCCACTAATTGGTTTATTTCATTATTACCAATTCGTAATCTTTTACTTTAATCTAAGGGGTCTTCCAGGTAATTGTTTTTTGATAGACTTCTTAACAAGATTGCATCATTTCTGGCTACAAAATTATATATGAAAAAATAATAAGTTTCACATATAATACCTTATACATAATATAACTTTATTAATATAGTCATAATCTCCTACACTGAATTATATAAATATTGATTATTTACACCCGCAAACACATGAGAATATTATTATTAAATAAAATATTTTAAAATTAAAATACATACGTTTTAATATGATTTATGTTATAATACTAACCAAAAGAAATATATATATATTTATATAGATATATTATTAGCTATGTATATACGTGTGTAAAGGCGGATTTGAATAGTTAGATGGTAGAAGATTGGATGTGGGCCGTGAAGCAGGATCTGAGCATCAGATCATAATGCTTCAATATTAACTAACAAATCGAATGTTTGTTATAATATGGAACTTAAAATTTTGACTGTAAAAGTTTTAGAATGAGATAACATGAAAGAAAACTAAATTATATTAAAAATTAAGTGATGTTGGGAAGAAAAGAAGATAAATATTGGAAAAAGAAGCTATCTTATTTTGAATTTGTAGACTATAAATATCTATTCATGCAGCAACTAAAATTTGAAATGACAAGACATAGACTGAACATACTGTCAAATTTTGAAGTTAGGTTGGATGATAGTGTTAATGATTTTAAAGCAGAAATAGGTAAAAAAAATTAAGGAGTTAGAGGCCAAATTTTCTGAATATTTAAAATAATTCAGGGATAAAATGAGAGTTATCTAAAAAGAATCAAAAATTGAAGCTCTTTCTCCAAGGACCATATTTGACGAGTATATATCTGAAATGAAAGAAGAAACTCAGAAAATGTTGATGAAATTTGAATAGTGCAGAAAATAATGCCAAAATTTTCAGAAGCAAATGGCTGATAGGAATAGGTCTTAAGAAGTTAATTTCAAACTTTTACATGTCAAACAGAAATGCTCTTTCCAGACAATATATGTAGAAGTGAGTCAAAAATGCTGTTGATTTTCAAAGAAAGTAATTCTGCTTAATCAAGAGCACTATAGAAGGCACTTCAGCCAGCTAATGATGAGAATATACATAAAATATACAAAAAGGCTGATGTTATCACCAATGCTGTCTTCAATCATTTTCAGAAAATGATACTAAATTGGAAGATTTGAATGAAGTTAGTTTAATGAGTATACAAAACCAAATGAGACAAATATTCTAGAGAAATGCAAATGTGAGATACAGAAATAGGTGATAAGTTTATATACTTAAATGGAAGAATTGGAATAAGTCATACAAATAAAAAGTGATCGTGTTATAACTTTGGAAAATCAAATTAAGAGTTTATATTGGATACAGAATAAATTAAGAATAAGCATGCAATGGAAATCAAGAGTTACCCTGAGAATAATACTGTCTCTGTGAATCCAGAAAATGGGGGAAATCCCATTTTTAGGTTTAGTCAACTCCATGTTCTAATGAATTATGATGGCAATGATTGTGGAAATCTAATCCAAAGAAATAATTGTTGTGATATAAACTCTAACACTTCACAATTTATCAGTATAAAAGTTTTTAAAGGGGAATATAACAACAACCTGATTGAGTACCTAAGCATGTTAATGGAGTATTTTGCTTTAAGTGTAATGAGTGACAAAGAAAAATTGGTAATTTCCAGAAATCATCTTTATACTTCTGTAAAGGACTTGTAGAGGTCATTATTTGAGAAGCCTTGAAACTATGGTGATTATTCACAAGTTGAGATAAACAAGACTGCATAAACTGCTGGTTGTTCCATGAAAAATATAAAAAGTTATACTCAGTTCTTTAGGCAACAAGATTTTAAGTTCAAGACATTGACCACTTTCTCTTTATTTGAAACTCAAATTGCATGTATTTTGTGCTGCATAAACTGCTGGTTGTTCCATGAAAAATATAAAAAGTTATACTCAGTTCTTTAGACAACAAGTTTTAAAGTTCAAGACATTGACCACTTTCTTTTTATCTGAAACTCAAATTGCATGTATTTTGTGCTGAAACCTACACTGACACTTTGAGAAGATATTGGTATCTGCCAATTGATGTATGGTGGAGAAGTTGTGGATATTATCAGAACATTAGAAGCCAGTGAAAACACTTATGATGGACCTTCCAAATCAAAAAAAGAATTGGTTCAAATTATTTACTCACCAATACTAATTATGACAGGTCTAAAAGTTTTACAAGTTTTGTTTAAAGAAGCACCCAAAGTAATTGCTAATTGAAGAGACTGGGACCATATAGGATTGTAGCAGCAATATGAAAGATCAAATGTATAATCAAAATGTGGATCCTCAATCTGGAAGTTATCTTAACAATAGTAGGGCTAATACAGTAGTCAAACCTTTGACAGCCAAATCTAAAGGCTGATCATTAAAGTAAGTAGGGTCTCATGGCCATATTCCTCTCTGCAAGGACCTTATTCTTTTGAGTTTGATTTAGATAGATTCAAATAAGCAATTTATTACTATCATCTATCCAAAAGTTACTAAAAGGGATCAAAGTTGTAGCTTTAATAGAAATTGGCAGCCAGGTGACCATTTTCACAGCTAAACTGTTTCATAGGCATCATCCATGCATTCCTTCCTTACCATTCAAACAATCCTTTCAAATTATGTTAGCTAATGTCTGTAGGGCCAAATTATTTTGTCAGAAGATATGAGTTACAATTGTGAACACTATAACTATAGAGCACATATTCCTAATTATGACAGGCTTAATATATACAATGATTTTAGGATATTAAACAGGCAAAACTCTCCATACAATAGTGCTACTCAGTGCAATCCACAGGTGCAGTGCTCTCAGATCCAAGGCTCTTCACTGATAGAAGTCACAAATCAGAAACTGGTCTGAGGATATGGGATGAGTAGGCACTAGATAGGGATTTTATGCACAAGCCTTCTGGCATCCATTTATTACTCTGGCTTGCACTGAGTGGCACTACTGTATGTAGAGTTTTGCATATTTAATAACAGTTTAGAGCAAGCATAGTAATGGTGATCATGTGATGTTCAATGTTTTTAGGAAATGACTTCATGGATAAACATGTTTGTGTTATAGATTATTTTAATAAGCAAATGATATGCTAGGAGGAAAGTATTACATTTCAACATTATTTTCTTCATCAGATAACTTGTGAGGAAATAGCCATGACTGAGTTGGATATCAGAGCGAAATTAAATGATTACTAATTTGGATGTAGAAATAATAAGTGGTCTATAAAAATTGGTGTATCAACATAAGAGTGTGTTCTCAAAGCAGCCAGGAATTATTAAGGGATATATTCATAGGATACAGTTAAACAATTTGGATCACTTCTAATGTAAATTTTACTCCACATCTTATCAGTATAATAATGAAGTGGACAAACAAATCAATCAATAGATGCACTGGTGTAGCATCACATTTAATAATCCACTGGTCATTATAAAAGTGGCTTAGCTCACATCTGTTTGGATGCATGAATCTTGAACAGCAGGATGATTATAGAATGTGATTTCCCACCTACCATGCATGAACTCCTTGTCAAAATTAAAAAGAAAGAGTATATTACCACAGTATATCTGACTTCCAGTTTTGACAAATTTATTTACATCCTCATGACCAAAAGTTTACTGTGTACAAGTATAAAAACAATCATATGTACTTCAGAGAATGCCCTTTAAATTGATCAATAGCAGGGCAAGTTTAATCCATTGTCTTGATATGATCTAAATTGATAAGATTAAAAATCTGGTCATTATGTATGAAGATGACATCCTTAATTGTATCAAGAAATACAACAAAGCATTTGCAACATCTAGAGGGGTGATGATAAGAATATTAAGATCAATCTAAAAAATGTATGTTTGCGACTAAAAAAAAAGTTTTCCTGGGACATCTTGAGGGGGTGGAAGGAATAAAATCTTATCCCAACAAAGTTGTTGTCATACAAAACTTTCTAAAACCAGAAAATAGGAAACAACACCACTCATTTTTTGGTCTTTATAATTTATATAAATCTTGCTCTTGATGCCATCCAAATGCATCAATTACTTAAGGAAAAAGTGAAATGGAAATGGTTGCTGGTTAATACAGGTGAACTGAATCTTGTCAATTTCAAATTCTTGGATAAAATAATTTCATACTATCATGATGCTGATCAGACATTCTATGTACAAACTGACAGTAGTGGCTACAAATTAAAAGTCATGTTATTCCAGGTAAATGGATATCAGAAAGCCATGTTTTGTATTTCTTGAGTCATCAGTTAAAGGGTGCAAAACTACATTATTCAACCACAGAAAAATAAGATCTAACAGTTATGTGGGCCTCTAAATGGAAACAGTTTATGTTGAGGTCATGAATTGTCATAATAACATTATAAAAGTCTAGAATTTCTTAATTGTGGATATTTAAACAATGATTGTTTGGTTAGGTAGGGATCCTGTTTTTACTACAATTTGATTATGATATACATTATTGGCAAGGGAAGAATAATATTCCTGACCTTCTTATTAGGAACCCAATTAATCTTCAAAATCAGCACATAAACACAAAATACCTATTTGATACCACAATTACATTAATAGTAGATGATTCTGTTGAAAAACATTTTTATCTAAAACCACAGGATCCCAAATTGAAGGATATAATTTCATACTTAACCAAGAAATCAAAATCTGTAGGGATCATTGAACCAATGATTCATGGATAATTATTATGCTATAAGCCATCAGATAATTCTGCTGATGTATAAAGTTGATGTTAGTGAGTCAAGGTTAATTTTAAACATAAATTGCCTGTATAGGCATTATGGACCCAAGAAAGTGAAGCATGTAGTGTGCAGATTATTCTACATGGCTTATACTAGATAGATTTAATTCATGCAAAATGTGTTTAAGAACCTAATATTTTTTACTAAATGCTATGTGGTAAAGTTGCAACCTATTTTGACAAAGAGATCTAATGAAATTTTGGCAATTGATTTTTATGGACCTCTATAATCTTATCTCAGATGCAAGTTTTTGTTGGTCACATATAACCTATTTTCAAAGTATGATTGCATATTCTGGGAAAAACTCTGCTGCTTGTGATGTCATCAAATTTTTTGAAAATTCTCAATTCTCTCTGGTCAAAAAACTTAAGTCCACCCTTGCTGATCATTGCTACCTCATTCATGTCTTCAGAATGGAAAGATTGTTTAAAAGCTCAGTGCATCAAGCACATCTTAATTTCCATCCATAATCTCCAATCCACTCCATGTGAGTAACTGATGAAAGAATTGAGCAAATTATCTAGGGTTTTCCTCAAGGGAAACCATTATGATTGGGTTAACTAGCTAAAATGAGTTTCACAGTACATCAATTCAACACAGAATGAATTTATCAGCTTCACCCTAACACATCTTCACTTTGGTCTTGAGTATCCAGTGTTAATTAAAACTCCTTGACCATATTTGATAATGATTTAGAAAGGGCTATGGAAAATATGGCAAGAGTGGTTAAAATATGATGTTTGCATGGATTGTAATGTCAATGATAATTTAAGGTTAGAGATTTGGTATTGTCCCATCTAGTCATCTGGAGGAACTTTAATATAAAAGTCCTTCACTATCTATTACAAAACCTACAGGATTGAGAAAAATCTTGAAGAGAATGTTTATGTTATTGGTACATCAAATTGACTGAAAGAAATGTAAAATTCTGAAGCCTTAACCAGTGTATTATGAAGAACTAGCATTGCTTTAACATAAAACTGTCCTCATTGATCTTGCTTTCCTTATAGGTTTTGTTACAATATTCCTAAAGAAATTAAAAGATAAGAATATAAGTTTAATGGTGATTAAACATTGCTCTATGATGGTTAATTATTTTGGTCAAAATAAATGAGTGATGCAGTTCACAAAAGGAGTGCAAATGTTTGAAACTTATGTGCCATTTTTTGCCATCACATTATGCTTTCAAAATTTTTTTTAAGTATTTATGTAATAATTATTGAATGTGAATTTAGTAATGTCAGAACTTACTGATGTGATTATATTTTAAATGATCAATAAAGATAATTTAATTTATATGGCTACTGTAGTTTAAAACCAGATTATAGTAATGGTCTATTATTCTTTATTTTGCAGCAATATTGAGGCTTTAAATTGAAGAAAACTGTTTACATCAGACCTTTTGTTGATAAAATATATATTTTTAATGTTAAAATGAATTTGTTTAAATGTTGAAAATTATCCTTAACATATTAGTTATGAAAAGGGATGTTTAACTTAAGAGATACATGTAATTATTGAGTTGAAAAGTTACATTGCAATCCCCAATTTTCAGTGAGAATAATACTTTCACTAACACATGCGAAAAAAGTTGCATATTTGTAATTAAAATGAAATTGTAAGCATTAAAATACTCTGAATTTACAGCTGATTATGTGTAAATGTATTTGTCACAGTCATTTTTAAGTAGAGATTAAAAGTTGCAAGTTTTTAAAAGAGTTAAAATTATATTAGTCTACATTATTTTATATTGAGTTTGTGAGTGAAATAAGTCTAAACTTGTTAGATAGGAAGTTTATAAAGAGATTTAAATATAGGAGATTTGAACACAGACTTTCAAGCACTCTTCAACTAGCCTACTACTGATATACATGACCACTAACATGTATAAAAGATAAATAATCACCAATATACATATTTCGTGCTGAACCAGCACTCATCAGTTGGTCCAAATTATCATCTCCCATATATATATATATATACAATAAGTTCTCAGTTTATATTAAGATAGCAAATCTTCATACTTTAATGAACAGGTTTCAATCTATTCCAACTTCCAACTCTTCAGCCACCATACTATTGAAAATTTGATGAGGGAAGGTGCAAATCCACGCTGATCTCAATATTATTGCTATAACCATGTTGATCTCAAGTCACTCTGACCTCATGTATAGTACCCTATCCATTAAATAAATGCAGGATTAATGTGTAATATTTAAAATACAGGCATTCTTCATATACCTGGAGCTTAATTGTAAATATTGAGGATTTAAACACAAACTTTCAAGCACCTTTCAATTACTCACACTATCTCATACTACTCATACCCATGACCACACTCATATAGAAACGAATAAAATCCCCTATATTTACAATTAAGCTCCAGGTATATGAAGCATGCATGTACTTCAAATAAAGAGATTTAAAGTACTTTAAAGTTATTTTAATATAATTTAAATCATAATAATATATTATATGTTATTTGACAGATAAAATGAATCAATATTTATTTAGGTGATATAATATAAAATCAATAGTTTAATTACAGAATTAACTATTATATAATATATCTAATATATTTTTAATAACTTTATTTGTTTATTATTTTAAATAATTAGTAATTATTTATTATTCTAGAATGTTCTAAAAGTGTCACATGTCTTAAAGGTATGTGTATTAGTTTGTGAGCTTTCATGGTTTTAGGGCAGAAATATCGATTTTTAGTCTCTGTGTGCGGTTGAAAAAGCGAAGGTAGGGACCTCTACAGGTCTTAACAACAAGCTTACGCAAATGAAAACTGATATATTTCTAATAGAGAATATTGTTTAAAAGTTTATTGTGAAAAAAATAAATATAGATAAAGATAACTAAATCAAAGTTATCTAGATAAAAATTTGCACTTAAGAAGATAAGAAGAGTGGTACATCTTTCGTTAATTATTTATGCAAAAAAAAATAATGCTAGAAAAGGAGAATATCTATTAGCTAAAAAGATCTAGATTCAAGCAATAAATGTTATAAAAAAAGATAAAACTAAAAATATTAATACATTAGAATTAATAAATAATAAAGATATTATTTTTTAAGAAAAATAAATTATTTATTAAAAAAATATAAGAATGGAGGAAAAAAATTGGATAGGCATAAATGAAGATCTAAAAGAATTCTGGGAAAAATATTACTTAATACTATAAAGAGTAATAAAAGTGACAAAAAAAGTTGCCAGAAAATCTAAAATAGTAGTTATAGTTTTTGAAAAGCAAAGCAATGATAAAATTTTATAGATTAAGCAATCTGAAATCGGCCAGATGAGCAATAAATAATATATATTGAAGGAAGACTTTTTTTTCAATTTCTAGCACCAACAAATAAAAAAAAATAAATAAAAAAAAAAAACAATATTTAAACTCTCAAAAATTTTTCTACTGAACTGCCAATAAAAGCAAAATATGCCTCACATTGTCTGAGGTTTCAAGAACTTATATGGGAGATAAGTTAGAACAGTGTTAACTGCAGAAAATGAATTTAACTCCCTGCAGATGTAAACAAAGCTTTATTGAAAATGACTCAGTTTAATATTTCTAAAATTGTTTTAAATATGTAATATTAGAATATAAAGACGTTAGAAGCATTACAGACATCTGTTGGAGGCTAGACTTCAATTATGGATAAACAAATTATATAGCATATATATTTTGATTAAAAATTATAGAGCATTTCATATATATATATATTGATAAAAAACACTTGCTTATTTAAATGAATTATACAAAAACACTATATTGAGTGTATATATCATATTTTAAAAATTATATGTTAAAATATTTCAAAATTAAAACTTTTCAATTAAAAATTAAAAAAAAAAAACCAACAATTCTCCGTATCACTTTACATTTGACTTAGTAAATAAATGTCTAGTTTCATTAGATATAAATAAGAGTTACACATTATTTTAATTTAATAAGGACTGTCCGATGACTGAACAAAAAAGAATATGTAGCATCCTTCACCTTTGGTCAGATGTTGCCTTTCGTCAATCAATGCTGAGCCTATATATTCGTTTTTTATGCCAAATTCCATATTTTAGTTACGTACTTTTAATCAGACAATCAATATATATATATAATCAATGATTCAATAATTCCCAATAATAAATTATTTGTTCCCTATTTTTACTTATATAAACCGCATTAGTCATATTCAATTATTCTCTGGTTTAAAGCTCCACCTTTCCGTCATCAGTAGAAACTGCAAATATTTTTAATTAACTAGATTGTGTTACGTATTGTTATTTTATAGCAGTAAAACATAAATTTTATCATTTACAATTTTTAACCACATTTTTTGAAAAAAAAAAAAAAGAATAAAAAGGATTGGGCGTCTCTCTTTTTCGTTCAAACTGATGAAGGAAGTGAATAGTAAAATAGTGCACCAAGCGATCAAATTGTTTTCCTGTCGGTCTAGAATTAGTCTGCTCTTCGTGTTACTATCCGATTCAATGTTGAACAATTTGTGAATGCAATAGCTTAACAATTTACTTTTGACGATATATTACTTTCTTTTCAAATTAAATCAGTTTGAAAAGCACGCACACATTTTGTATATTTTATAAAAATCCTATCATAGTCATTATATATCGTATATTCACATAATATGCTTAAAAACTTTATAGAGATAAATTATTAATTAATTTCCGCATTATTCTATAAAATTGTAAATGAAATAAAATATTCACAAAATATTTTAAATTATTTTATTTATTTATTTAGTCTCTTTCTAGAATTTCGGAATAAATAATTATTGTCTCAACAGCAACACCATTATCTATAAAATCTTCATGGCTAAATGAGACGTTTGTCCTAATTTAAACTTAAAATTGATTTGTTAAGATTTTGTAATTTTATCTTATTATATATTTAGGATTAAACAGAAAATATAGAATCATGTGATACTTTTAATACAAATCCTTTAGAAAATGAATTCAAACTGGTTTTTACTAGCAACGTTATTTTGTAAATTCCAAACATTTTAAACTTTTCACAAAAAATGTAGTTCAAAAAATAAATACATACAATATGTATACTAAGAAAACTTGTTTAATGCTGTTATATATATATCAATATGGCTATGAGTATGAATACCAGTTAGTCGAAAGCATACACTATATTGATATATTTAAGAATATTAAGCAAGTTTTTCTTAGTATACATGTTATATAAATTTGTTTTTGCTAACATTTATTATTATTATCATCATCATTGTTATTATAAAACTTAAATTACATAAATATGAATGGAATAAAAATAAATATAGTATCTACAATAGTATGTGGATATCAATCATGGGACTATGGGCCATCATAAAACAAACTTATTTATATATATCTTGGCATGCAAAATTACAATTTTGACTATAAAACTATTAACCTGTTCAGAGTTTGTTAGAGTATAATTTTCAGTCATTTATTTAAAACAATTACAAAGTAGCATACATTATTGATTTCACAAAATTTTATTATAAAATATTTATATTCCTTAGTGACACTTCCTTAAAATTGTCACAATATAAAAACAATACTACTTATCCAGTACTTTGCCTATAAATTGCACTTCGAATGGAATAGTGTTGACAACCAAATGCTAGAATTCATTCTAAAACTTACAATTTAAACTTCTATTACTTTAATTATTAATAATTTTAAACTTCTCTCTCAATATTATAATAAAATTAAAAGCGTGTGAGGCGCTTGAAAGAGAAGCTATAAAAAGTGCAAAATATTAAAAGCGCCAAGCTTTTAATATTTTGCACTCTTTATACCTTTATAGATATAATAAACACCTCCATACTTCCCCATTCTTTTTAAATTTATATAAATACAGATATAATAATTCTTTCAAGCGCTTCACACGCTTTTAATTTAGTTTTATTACTTTAATAAACAAGTTTAAATAAAATATAAATTAAGTAAAAATAAAAAACACCCAAAAACATTTTAACTAATGTAATGTATATTTTTAAATTTATTTTTGGTGCAATTTACTATACAATAAATATTTTTTTAACAAAATAATAACTATTTTTTTTTTTTTCATAAAAATAGTTACATTTGTGATTAGAAGAGAGTTACTTTGCCATTTTTCTATAAAGTTATTATATAAAAACTACGTAAGTAAATCATATTTTAAATAAGGTACATTTTCAACTTATTATGGTATGCCATCAGTTTTCTTTTTAAATTAGTTGTTGTATAAAACTTTATATATATTAATAGAAATTCTTGAATCCACCAAATATATAATCGACATTAAGTGTGTATCAAAATATTTGTATTTGTAAAATGGTTTATATAATTCAGAATAAAATAGTTAAACACAAATATATTCTCTAATATTAACTAAACATCTGTGGTAATGATGATTTATGTCATATTTCTAAAGGTTAAACCAATTACTATAATTCCAACAGCATTTTAATTTGATTTCTACTTTCAATAAATAAATAAAAAGAAACTTTAAGGAACAAAATTTCTAAATAGAAAATTTACTTTTGGATGCCTGCATGTTCCTTAGTGGATTGAATGATTTCCCAGGCTTGTGGATATTAATAGTATAGTGTTTGTTAATAGCATAATAGTTGGATTTTGTCAAACAAAATTGATTAATATTAAAAACAAGATAACAATTTATTAACAATAGATATATAAGTTGTTTATGTATTTGCAACTATTACTAAGTGCAATCAGTATAATACAAAAAAAATAAATATGATAAAAATAATAATTATCAGAGGTAGTTTAATCTTAAACCTGTACACTAACTATATTGATAAGATTAAACCAAGTGTAAAATTTGAGAAGTTTAAAACCTTGGTTTTCTGCAGATATTATTCTTTTATATATTTATGAATGTTTTTATTAGTTCATCCAAGATGGTAGTTGTTTTCCTTGAGCCTTAGTGACATTAGATAAGGAATGCACTAGGTCTTGGTAAGTTTTATTGGACAGTTCACATCTTCACTCATGGCATTATTAAAACAGGCAATGACAGGTTTTAGAAAACTTGAACATTTGTCTTTCGGTTCAATTGCATTAATCCAGGTGTTTTGATTGGTAAGTTTGTTGGTTTTCTAAGCACACAAATTAGATATCCTTCTGCTAACAAATGTCATACTTGCTGTGATAGAACTCAGTATTGACAAATACTTTTAAATGGCAGTAATGCATGAATCCAAACAGAGGGAAAACTGTTTTAATCTGTGTTTTTTTTTCTTCACTACTCTAGTTATTTATTTTTATCCTAATAATATTCTATTTGTTATTTTATATGCATATCACTGACTCAATCTGCATTCAATGAATGTTTTTTTTCAAATAGTAGTTCTATTAGTTTTATCTGAAAACATCTTACTAATAACAGAGAACATCTTGTAGAAACAAATAATTTTAAACCTACTTTTAAATTATATCATTATTTTTATAAATAAATGAACAAATAGTTTATTTATTTGTTTACTTTAGCAATATGAAAAAATAAAAAAAAAGATTAACAACCTCCAAAATTGCTCAATATTTTTTCTAATTTTAGCAATCCACAATTTTCAATAGTATATTTAGATATTAAAGTTCTATAAGAAAGGATGAATTAGTCCTTTAAGAACTCTCCAATAGGCAAATATAAAACTGTCATCAAATACTCATAAACTGTGTTCATTTATATAGCAGTAAAATCAATTTTTCTCTCCTTCTTTACAGAAAATAAGTTATATTGTTTTTATTTTCACTTTTACCTAATATATTTTCTTAGAATGATGATTAAAATGTATAAATAGCCTTTTCCTTTTTAATTTTTTTTTATGCACATATATTTGCACAGTAACTTAAATCTTTATCAATTAATTCGTGACACATTTTGGTTTTTTTAACTATGCAGCTTTATAACTTTAATTTGACCTGCATTTATTTATATTGTTAACATATATATTAGTGAAACTATTTTCATTATACTTCTATATTTTTTATTTTAGAAAAAATATGAATTAAAATAAATAATTTAAGCTGTTTTTTTCTGAACAAAATTTAATATAATTTATTGCTAACTTTTTGAAAACATTATCAATTAAAAATATAAAAAATAAATTTGCATTCAAAATTTACATTTATAAAAAATATTTTGCGTTATATATGTCGAAAAAAATGTGTAATGAAAGTGGTGCCTTTAGTATACTAAAGATCAAATTGAAATCTTCAGCTTGCATGCTAATGTAAGTGAATGTTAGAAACTTTCATTTTACTTCTGTTATCATTTGCTTTGAAAATAAACTTTCAGCCTTTAATCATAGTAATGCAATCTTTTTATGTTTTTTATGGTTGAGAATCAATATATATATATATATTAATATTCAAAATTACTCCAAATTCAAAACTAAAACAAACTAGCCAAAAAGAATAAACTCTAAAACCCTACCAATGATTTTACTACTATAAGCAGACTTCCACGTACATCCCTACACACCTTTAATATCAAAAGAACTTTTAAACAAGTTAATTGCTTCAGAATCATACATTTTTAATAATAAAAATTCTTGAATTCTTCTTTTTATTTAATTTCTTTCAAAGAGGACAACCTTAATTTCAACAAATTAATAGTGTGATCTGTATCTATTTCAAAAATATATAAAACAGAACTAAGATATTTATTTTCAACCCTACTTTTATATACTTTTATTCTTTCATTTAAGCTCAAACTACTTGACCTATAAATACTTTCTTACAAAAACAATGAATAATATATAAACACTATTCCAGCAATAATTTTTCTATCAATAATTTCCTTTGTATAGTTTAATAAATTATTCAAAGCAATGCTCAGAAATTTTGATGGGACTAAGAATATATAGGATGTAAGTAAAAACTGTGGGTAATATGTAGTGTAAATTTGTTATTATGTTTTAGTTCTTTACACTTAATAAGTCTGTTGTAACAGTCTTGAATTCGAGATAATTTTGATTATTTTATTGATTAGTTTAGCTTTACACTTATATATATATATATATATATATATATATATTTACACTTATATATATATATATATATATATATATATATATATATATATTGTTTTTATGAATTGTTATTATAATTAATAGAAATGAAATGATAATATCCATTAAATTTCAACAAGAATGAAAGTGTAATTTATTTTACATCAATTTATCCATCAATCAGCCTAATTATTATTTTAGACTCTGTGTAATTATTATTATGTTAACTTTTTCATCTCTGGTATTTTATTTTTAATGTTCCCTATTCAATTATTATTATTATTATTATTATTATTATTATTATTATTATTATTATTATTATTATTATTATTATTATTATTATTATTATTATTATTATTATTATTATTATTATTATTATTATTATTATTATTATTATTATTATTATTATTATTATTATTATTATTATTATTATTATTATTATTATTATTATTATTATTATTATTATTATTATTATTATTATTATTATTATTATTATTATTATTATTATTATTATTATTATGTTTCAAAAGGCCTTTATTATCTCAAAAGAATACAATATTAGTCATTACATAGTAAATTAACTGCTACAAGTTGATTACAAATTTTAACATTTACATTGTCATTTTTGAGAGAGTTCTTTCTGGATTTACATGAGCTTAAAACATAGTTCTAGTCTACGTTTAATATCCTGGACTGTCCATTCTGCCTAGGTCAACAGTCCAAAAGTTATAACACAATTTTCATTTTATTTTATGTCCCAAATGGATCAAATATAATTTATCATTTGAACCCCATTAGCAAATCAATCACTTATAACAAAAGGAGAAAAATTGTTGCCAAATTGTCCTTGTTACAAATTTGACATGCATATCCTTCTAAATTTCTTTATAATGTTTAATTTTCCCAACTTACAATGTTCAAACTGGTGTTACAAAGATCTTTTATATCTAACTCCCAAGTTTTTGTCTTATGTTTCTTTTAAATGTGTTCTAAAAATACACACTATACCAGTTCCTAAGAGTTTTACCATTTTTATTACTATAACATTGATCTAATCTTAAGTAATGACCAGGTTGCTGCATAAATATTAGATCTGGCCAGTGTCTTATCCATTTTCTGCATCATTGCAAGTTTATTTGAAAAAGTAGCTGGATGCCTCCTAGAATTATTACTAATTAGGAAGGTGCATCTAGTACACCAGTATGCATATAGCACAAAGGTTGCTGCCCTGACACTTAGTATTAATCCCTCTCCAAATGCAGAAATTAATTGATGCATTGTTACATTAGACTTCCTGTAATTGCTAGTTATCAGATTTCTTATCTGCCTAAGTCCCTCACAGTGGTATATCAGATGTGTTAGGGTTTCCTCATCTCGATGGCATAACCCACAAAAGGGATCACTTGACATATACAATCTTTTATGGCAAAGAAAATATGTAGTAGGTAATACAGATAAATTAAGTTTTATCAGAAAATTGAAAAAAATTGTTTCTAAGGCCCATTGTTTATACCTTTTAACCAGTTGTTTATTATTAATTCCCAGTATCGGTTCCAAAGCAATTGTGTTATTTTCTTCATTTATTAGTTCATAAATTTCCCAGTATTTATACTTATTAATAAATTGCTCTGGGATTTTGATTCTGTTTTACAATGATATATTAATTGTTCAAAATATGATAATTTTTTGGTGGTGGTTTATCAGTTGGAATGACCTCTATGAGCTGCTTAATTTTTGGAAATTGTTTAACAATATCAATTATATTGTTTTTCATTCTCTGTTTGTCAAAAATACCAATATTATGTAACCCCAAACCATTTTTATTCAGTGGTTTACATAGTTTTGCCATTAATATTGCCACGACTTTCCTTGACCATAATAGCTGATTACAAATGGTCTTAATTTTAGAGATAAAAGCCTTTGAAAAAGCAACCACTGGCATAAAGTAAACTATCTTAGTCATCATCAAACTGTTAATTAATTGAATCTTGGAATATACTGACATATAGGTATTGGCTAGAGAGTCTTCTATTTGCTGGATTTCATTTTTCAATTTGTTCTGCAAATGACATCTCATGCCAGTAGACTCCAGATGGAATGGAAATCCAAGGAATGAGCCTGGCTTTGCCTGAAAAATGGATGTACATGGTCCATGCTGCTGTTTTTTCTGGATTGAAACCTAGTTTAAATATCTTTGAGTATTCTTCTAAAATCATCTGTAGTTTTTGTATCTGCTTTTTTGATGTCAGGAAAACTGTAATATCAACCATGTATGCAATGCAGGTCAGTTTTTGACCTGTTCCCAGGATCTCCATTCCCTCAAATGCCTGTTGTAATCAAACAAGAAGGGGATGTATATATAAAATGAATAAGATGGCACTAAGTGGGGATCCTTGTGAAAGTGATTTAGGTGGTGTGAAAGCTGGCAAATTTCTGCAATTTAGGGTAATGTGAAGCTCACGATTTAAGAGTAAATTTGCTACAACATATATATGTGATTTTGGCATTTCAGTGTCATTCAATAATCTCAACAATATAGATATATCAACATTGTCAAAAGCTGAAGCAATATCCAGCTGTACAACAATCGGGAAATATTCTTTCTTTTTTTTAACCAATGTCAAAATCAAAATAGCTTTAAATAACATGGCAGCTTGTGTGGTAGATGACTGTTTTTTTGCAAATCACCATATGCAATAGATGATTTTATAATGAAAATGAATGAAATGCCCAACAACTGTCACCCAGGAAGCCCTGGAATTCCACTGTTCATATTCAAACACCTTGACAAGCTGACTAGCAGATGCCTGTGCCAGCTGGCAAATAATAATAATAATAATAATAATAATAATAATAATAATAATAATAATAATAATAATAATAATAATAATAATAATAATAATAATAATAATAATTATAATAATTATTATTATTATTATTATTATTATTATTATTATTATTATTATGATGATGATGATGATGATGATGATGATGATGTTTCAAAGCAAAACTTTATTGAGTCTAAAAAGTTACAGAGTTACATCTAGTAATATATTGATTTGTTATAAATGCAAAACCAATTACAACTATGCATGGAGACCAATTAAGACATTTTTCAGTGTATAAGTCTTTATCATTTCTGCATACTTTTTTGCTTGTTTTTAGATTTGGTCTTCTATTTAATTCAGTTTATGCTTGCATCTCTTTAAAGTTGGAAAATGCTGATGTTGAAAATGTCATCATCCATCATATTGAACTTATATTTCATAGACTGGATCTTGGTTTCAAGTGTGACCATGTGGCTGTAAACACATCTGGTTGAGCTAGGATGCTGTCTCTTTTTCTGAACAGTTATAGTTTTATTGAGTATGTTGCTGGGTGGCATCGAGGGTTATTAGCAAGAGCAAAAGTGTATCTGGTACACCAGTAGGCATAAAGACTATGTTGCTGCATGAATAGCAGGGATGTTGCCTTTTTTAAATGTATTTATTATTTCATCAATTGAATGTTAGCGTTTCTGTATGTGGTAAACATTGTGTGACATATTGATTCTAGTGCAGTGCAGAATTGAGGGAAACAATCTTGGGTCTCTTATTCTCTATGGCATAGCCCACACATGGGGTCTATATTTGTATAGAATCTATGAAATCTAAGGAAATGTGTTGTGGGTAGAGCATTAAGATTAAGCTTAAGTAGAAAATCAAATAATTTTGGTTTTAGTGATCACTTTCTGAATTGTTGCAGTAGTTGCCTGTTGTCTATCCCAAAAACAAGTGGATATAGATTAGGTGTCTGGTTTTGGTACAGTATATTATAAATGTCCCAATATGTATACTTATTGTCATTATTGAGTCATATTTTGTTGTATATTGGCTTGAGTTCTTCAATCAGTGTGGATAGATATCCATATGAAGGGAGTGGTCTGTCTGTGGGTTTTAAATTGATCATGCACTCCAGGCTTGGAAATCTTTTTATGGTTGCTGTTATTAGATTTACTGATTTCTGTGTGTTAAAAAACATTGATTGTATGGAATCCAAGTCCATTGCTATGTGGCACTCTGCTCTGATTTTTTAAAGAGATCACTACTGTCCTTCTCTTCCATATTAGTTTGTTACAGATTGATGAGATTTTAGATATGAATGTTTTTGCAAATATGATTATATAGGTGTGTAGTAGATACTTTTTGTAATTATAAGTTGATTAAATAGTGCTACCTTTGTGTATATTGACAGGTATGACTTTTCAAGTGAAGCTGTGATTTTTTTCAGCATCTTTTTTAATTTATTTTGAATTTTTTGCCTCATTCCATTGGTGCCAAGGTAGAATGGGAAACCAAGGAAAGCAGATGGTTTACCATGAAACATCTCTACATAGTGCTTGCCTGTGTATATTGGCAATGCAGCAGTTTTATTTGTGTTAATTTTTAAATTAAAATTTGAGGTATAATTCTTGATTATCTCTTGTAATATGGAGAGGTTATTTTTAGAGGGGAGGAAAACAGTTACATCGTCCATATAGGCTATGCATGATATATTTAAAGCAGTGTTAGGGATTTCAATGTCTTTTATTTTTTCTGTATCTCTATTAATAAAGGATTTATATATATTGTAAAGAGCAAAGCACTGAGGGGGGACCTTTGTGGGATGGATTGACTTGGTCTGAAAGCTGGTGATTTTTTCCCATTCAATGTGATGTGAATTTCATGGCTGAGTGGCCGATTGGCTATTATATATAGTAGGGGTGGAGGTGTTGTTGTTTTTTTCAGCACATCTAATAATTTGGCTATAGGCACCGAGTCAAATGCTTCCTCAATGTCTAGTTAAACTATAATTGTGCATATTTCTTTCTTTTTTTTACTACTTTGATAATTGTTTTGTACATTAAGGCACCCTGACCAATGGATGATCCTTTTTTGGCATATTGTGCTGATTATAACACAGGGAGTATGTGTTGTTCTATTTTTTCCTTTATTACTTTTTCAAGAATTTTTATTCCTAAAGGTCCCATTGAAATTGATCATAGATTAGATAAAGATAATATTGCTGTTGGTTTTTTGTTAATTGGAACCATTGCAATTGGGTATAAACTTTGTATGTTGTAAATTTTTTGGGATATGTAATTGTCTAGATTGCACATGTATTTGGCTGTGAAGTGATTGAGATGTTTGAACAGAAATTTGGGAATGCCTTGTGGTCCTGGCTGACATGTGTTTGTTATTGTTGCAAGTTGAAATACAATGTCAGTTGTTGTTATTGGTGTGACTGTTTCAGGATCTCCGAATATGTCTTCATTTGGTATGTAGGCTTTTTTTTTTTTGCAGTTTTTTTTTAAATGTTGATATATTGGGTTTATCATGTTATGTCCAACTGTTATAGAGCAATCTATTTCAAGTGCCATAGGAACTCTGACTATGGATGGGTATCTCAATGCCCACCATATGTATGGCCTTGTCCAAGTGTGTTGCTGGGTGAGGTATATTTTTTTCTTTATTATTGCTATGTATTGCTTTAATGTGTTGCATGTATTGATGTACATATCTGTACATTTTCTAATTTGTGTTTGATTGTCTGTAATCGGCATGGAAATGGTTATTCTTTTATGTAATTCATCTGCCAATATTAATAATCTGGTGGGGTGTTGAATTGCAAGTAATATGATTAATGTTGAAAGAAAGTATATTGGTGAATGCTATATAATTTTGTACTGGATTGAGTGACATGATTTGAAGTTTTTGGAGCATTATATATGTTTCTGAATATAGGAATTCAGTTGTTTGTGCTGGAAGAAGTATTCACATAGTCTTTTGAAGCGTTATTGTTGTATTCTGCATTTTTGTTAGGTCAAGAGTGATGAATTGGGCAGCATGATCTGAGATTATAGATGAACAGAGTTCAAGATTAAAATAATGATATAACATTGGTGAATAGAAACTCAAATCTATAAGTAACTTATATCTATTGTTATTAAATGATATTGAGTTTGATGGGAGAAAACATTCAGCACTCGTAAGTGGGATTATTATTTGATGGATCCATTTAATGACAAAAGTTTGATAGGTAATGTTGAAATCTCCCAAGAGTATTATAGGATTTGGTGTTGCTGTAAGCATCAAATTTATTGTCATTATTATTCTGGAGATGATGACAAGGCCTGGTGGTATATAGACAAATACTTGGTTAAGTGTGATAATTTTATGATGGAGTGTTATTATGATAAGATTAGAGTCAATATATAATTTTAAAAGAATTGAAAGGGCAGTTGTGGAATACAATTATATCTGTGCCTCCTGATGGTGATGATGATTTTCTTGAGCATGCACAAAACCCTTGGCTGACTAGATATTTGAAGGATCAGTTCCAATAGACCCAGTATGAGTGGTTGTGTTGTATGTAACCATTTAATAAGTTGAAAAAGTTTTTTGGTGGCATTTAAGCCTCTAATATTGTGAGATCCAATTTTTAACTTCATGTTTTTTGTATAATTTTATAACAGTGTGTTGACTTTTATTACTTTTGAAATCTAAAGATTATTGTTTAAATTGCAGTAGATGAATGCTGATGCTTATTTAAGACTTTGTAGGATTTATTATCAGTTTTGCTTTTATTTAATATTGGTTCAGACTCTATATAGGCGATTTGTGTTGAAACTGAAAAGTTGTCTGTTTGTTGTTGGCTTAAATCCATTTCTATTTCATCATTTTCTAGGTTGTTTATATCTGATGAGTTGTGCTTTTGGTCTGTTTTTTTTTTTTTTTTTGATTTTTTGGATTTATGGTTTTAAGTGGTTTACCTGGCTTTCTTTTTCCCTCTGATGTATTCTCTTGAATGAGTGGGAGGGGGGTTCTATTGCATCTATTATATTTGATGCAGTTTTGTTTATTGTTGTAGTTTGTTTTAATGTTGGTATCCTTACATTATCTATATTTATTTTTTTATTATATAGCTGTGTGTGTGTATTTTCCGTTTGTTGATTTTTACTTGGTACAGCTTTTGTTTTAATGAGATGCTGATTCTGTGATGTGGTTGTTATATTTTGTGTTGTTGTTGCTTGAGAGTTATTTTTGTTTGAATCTAGGGTGTCTATGTTAGTTTTTGGGTTATTATTCTTTTGGTTGATCTTTGTGATATGCAAATCTGTTCGTTTATCATTTTTGTTTGTGGGTGTTTGAACCTGTTATTTTCCAGTTTTTATTGCGTTGCCAATAGATATAGTATTATTAAATATTTTATTTTCGTCATCAGTGGATTGTTCTGGGGAGGGGAGTTTGGTTTGTTTACAGTGATTGCCTTTTGTGTTATTACACTGAATTGCTAGGTGGTCTCACTGTCCATAGCCAAAACACTGTAGCTTTAGACCTCTTATATGAAGAGACAAGGTTGCTTCTTTATCATTAATTTGTGTTGGGATTGTGTCTGCATCTGTGTTTTTATGAAGCTTTATTTTAAATTCAAATCGATTACTCCATATAGATATTGGTGTGTCTTTGAAATATATAGGCCATAGGGCAATTACTTTTCCAAATGGCTTCATCATTTTTTGGAATTCTTGTAAGTTGTATTTTAGATATATGGTTTTTAGGACTCCAGCAATAATATTTTGCCAGTTTTCAACTATAATTACGAGTGCGTAATTATCGAGTGCTAAAATTGTGGATTGAAAACATTCTTTTTGCTGCTGAGTATAAAAATCATTAGTTATATAGTGAGAATTTGGATGGTCTGTGATACAAGAGATTGTTTCCCATAGTGCATTTTGCGTAATTGCTTCATAGAGTAAGGCTTTTGGAAAATGATAAAGTGAGCATTGATTGTCGGTGACAGCAAGTACTAGCAATGTTGGCAAAAAAACATGTGAAAGGTTACAAATAGCATATGAGGCACCATGTTGTTAAAATGTACCATTACATCATCAAGCCTTTCTTTTGTCCAGAGTGCGGCTGGGGGTTGTTGATTATCTTGAGTATATAGATCAAGATTTTTTATATCATTTGTATTTGTTCTTCTGAAACATGGTGTTTGGGTTGGTGCTGAAATATTGCAGTTACTTTTAAGTATTTTTGTATATGAGATAGGCGATGTTAAAACTAACGATGGTGTTAACTTCATTTTGGTGCTTAACTCGCTCACGCTTGACTGTGCAGTAGCCATTATTTATTATTCTGACTCAAGTCCATTTTTTTTAAAAAGATATGAATACACACTGATATTTTTACAAAAATATTCTCTTAAACTATAAAATGATTCGATTTGTCCTGTATTACATTTGTTTTGTGAAAATCAAGATGAAAAAAAATATATATATATACTTACATCGGAGAGCTTTTAGATTTGCCTATTATTATTATTATTATTATTATTATTATTATTATTATTATTATTATTATTATTATTATTATTATTATTATTATTATTATTATTATTATTATTATTATTATTATTATTATTATTATTATTATTATTATTATTATTATTATTATTATTATTATTATTATTTCTATTATTATTATTATTATTATTATTATTATTATTATTATTATTATGATGATGATGATGATGATGATGGAACTCTTTCAAATTAAGTAATAGATTAGCACTGGAAAAAGTTTATAAAAAATTTCTAAGATATATTAAATATGAAATATTATATTATGACAATGCACTCTATAAAATACAAATATATACTGATATGAAGTATTTAAAAAATTACATCAGGTATAATAGATGTGAGAAGTTGCCAAAAAACATTATCATTTAAGATGATGATAAAGAATATGAAATTAAAAAAATTGTATAACATTCCAAAGTTTAAAAGTGAAACATTAAAAAATTCAGCCTTAATAAGATTACATAGATTGTATAATAAATACTTAGTGCTGTTAATATATATTTGAAACAGATAACAAAACATTTAGAATTACTGTTCAAAAAACTCTCAGTACCTATACATTTTAGTGTCTTTGGTTCTTTACTAATCATAGCTACCACTATCCTGTTAGACAGGATTGGTTTTAAGCCAATAAACATCAAATGATCATTATTTATTATGCTTGCTCATAACTGTTAATAAAACAGGCAAAATTCTCTATATGTATTGCCACTCAGTGCAAGACAGAGTAATCAATGGATGCCAGAAGGCTTGTGCATAAAATTTCCATCTAGTGCCTACTCATCCAATATTCCCAGACTAGTTTCTGGCTTATGAGGAGCCTTAGATCTGACTTGCAGTGAGTGGCAATGTGTGTGTAGAGAGTTTGCCTGTTTTAAATAGTTATGAGCAAGCATAAGAAATGTGATCATGTGATGTTTATTGGCTTAACACCAATCCTGCCTAATAGGATAGTGGTGGCTATAAATGTATAGGTACTGAACTGAGTTCATACCTATATGACTGTATAAGCTACTGAGTTTGGATTGAAAATATTATAATGTTGTCAATTTAAGACTCATACGTTTGTAGTTAAGTAGAGATGAAGGTGGCTGCTGGAGGGTTGCATTAGATTGTAGGATCTAGGTGCCTTGCTCTCAGATCCAAGGCTCCTCATTGATGAAGGCCACAAGCCAGAAACTAGTCTAGAGATATTGGATGAGTAGGCACTAGTTGGGGATTTTATGCACAAACCTTCTGGCCTCCATTGAATACTATAGTCTGCACAGTGGTAATACGCATAGAGAGCTTTGCCTGTTTTAATAACAGTTATGAGTAAGCATAAGAAATGGCGATCATGTGATGTTTATTGTGTTATAAGTCCCTGAATCGCTATCAAATTTGATACTTTCGGCATTTCAACTCTTCATAAATTCCTGGGCAATAAAGCCATACAATTATTTATTTTATTTCTTTAATTGTTACTTTAATATAACTATCTACGAACTTATAGACTGATAATGCCAATTATACTTTACATATGTCTTAATATATATATGATAACAGATGTCGTTCTACCAAAAACACCATCAAGCGTAGTTTTGTAAACAGAAAACTACGCTTGACGGTGTTTTTGGTAGAACGCCATCTGTTATCATAAATACAAGCATTAGCAAGTTTTTTAACTTGTGTTTTTTTTCTTTTTCATATATATATACTGTAATATTTTGAAAGGAATTATTTTTTACACATACGCTAAAATTGACATTTACTTTCCCTATCAATAATTGTTTTAAAACCATAAGATTTTTTTTTTTTTCCAATAAAAATTTTTCAGTTAAAAGAAAAAGAAAATATAGTGTTTATATTTTACAGTTAAAAGCTGTAGACAGTTTTGACCGTTGATAAAAAAAATTGTAATATATATTAGGTATATAGAGCGTTTTCTCCTTCTTTACATCTTTAACGGGATACAATCTCTCTCTGCTGCAGGAAGTATAAGTTTTCACGGATAAGAAGTTTACAAAATAAACCATTTTACATCACCGCAACTTAAAAAGAAAAAAAATATTTCTGCTACCAGACTAAAAAATATATATGTATGCAATGATTTAAAATCATGATAAAGAGATGGGAGCATAACAACTTATGGTAAAAATAATTCAGTGGTCATCTAAATGCAAAAAAGCTGATATTTAAAATTATAAATAAAAATCACGATGCAAAATAAAAAAAAAAGATTATGAAAGTTTAAATGAATAGTTGGTAATTTTCATTTGCTAATCAAATTAAAAAAAAAATACAATGACTTATTTCTTCTAAATACTATTTTTTTTTTTTTTTGGTGCCCTAAAGCTTAGTTTCAAAATTTTTAATGAAATAAATTTTCATTTATCTGATTACTTTACAAAATAATTTTTAAATTTAGACCGGTCTATTAGACAAAAAAAAAAAAAAAGAATTCTTTGGCACTAACGTGGGCTTTGAACGTTTCATCATCAGATTTTCAATGAAATGGATAGCTGAAGAGTTGTGGGTTGGAATCGTTTGAAGTCTGTCCATTAAAAGTATGAAGATTGGTTATCTTAATGTAAACATGAGCAGTGATTGTATATATGTGTGGAGATGGTAAACTGGACCAACTGATGGGTGCTGGTTTAGCACGAAATACATATATTGGTGATTATTTCTCTTTTCAGCATGAGTTTGATCAGTTGGGTCAGCAATATGAGATGGCATGGAACGTTGAGGGTTTTGTGAACGTCTGAGTTCGAATCCCTTATATATTAAATATTAAAAAGTAGATGACAACACCTCAGCAGTGATTTATAAAAAAAGTCTTACAAAAAATCCTGAAAAATACTACATTGTTAAAGAAGAATGGTTTAAAATATGAAAATAAATGTATGGTGAGACGAGGGAGAGGGGGTGTTCATGCTAAATTGACTTTTTTTATTTTAAGAAACGGTTTACTTTTTTCTTTTTAAAATTAATGAATGGGAAGGAGAAGTAAATGGCAACTACATTTATTACTTAGTAAATTCTTTATATTGTTATACACAACATAGTGCTAAATTTTCTTTATGTATTTGTTTTTAAATGAATATATGCACACAACCTACTGAAACGCGAATAATGAGTTTCCTTATATATAAATTGCTAAATAATAATAATTGAAGTACTAAAAGTGCCTTAGCCAGCTGCAATTAATTGTCATGAGTTCCAAAGTCTACTATTTTATCACTATACCAAACTATGCAGTACAATGTAATGAAATAATTTATTGCTTGAAAGTCAATAAGAAATTCAAGCACTGGCATTCATCAATCACAATGAACTCCATACACTGTCACCCTGGCATTATAATAAATCATGCTGGACAAAAATAGTTGAATGTTTTGTTACTCCTATGTTCATATGATGTTCAAGCATTGAAAGTGTCAGTTAAGCTACACCCATTATCCTTAAATTTTAGAATCTACCACTTTGTCCTGCACTAAACAATGAAGAGCAAAATAGATAAGTCTACATTAGTTCTCATATACTATCTGATTCACACATTGCTTAACTTTGGTGATTAGATGATATTCAGTGTGCTCAATATATTACGATTATATGCTGTAAATTATTGAAAATCTGATACTATTGATTAAATAATCAAATAGTTTTATTATTCAGGAGTTCATAAAGAATGCCAATGATAAAGTCTCAGAAATGTAAGAGATCAGAGCACTTTGCACTTAAGGATCTAATATTCTACCACTGAACTAAATTGTGCTGGACATTAGAATCTACTTGTATATAACTGCAAGGATAAAACACACACACACATAAACAATAAATACAATATTGCTGTATAAAAATGATTAGGAAGAGTTTAGTTGTTCTGCAGTAGACAAGTTGATTGACAATAGAAAGCTCCTACCCTGGAGAGTGATTTGAGGCTGAATGGCCTGCATCCCTTTGTGATGACTTGCCTTGCTCTGCATGATTATTTCCCAGAACCTGAGTTTTATGGAAGTAACCTCCAATATAAAGGGTTGATGTGATCATGTGGAGCATGGACAAAGGATCAGATTCATCATTGAACTGTATAAGACACGCAAGTGTGGTCACCTATCAACAGGATACTATTCCAGACCTGTTCCTTGCTGATGTGCTTCATATTAGTCCTTTTAGCTGGTGTCAAGCAAGATATCAATATTGAACTTTTATCCCCCTGATTATCATGTAATATATTCTATGTTTAACTGTTACCATATGTTGTAACCAAATTTCTGAATAAAAATTCTATATTTTATAAAAAAAAAAAAGTTGATTGACTACAGTAATTTTAATTATTTTAAATGCATGTATATAAAGTGCATTACGATTTTAAAAATGTTTCAATTATTTTGTCAATTATTCTGAAGGTAAGGTGATGGTCCAAAACCAAACAGCGAATAAACAGAACAGTTATGAACAATTGACAAAACTGAGTTGTTTATTTAATCAATTTTATTTTTAGTATTTTTTTTTTAAATATGTAAATAAAACAGTTCTTGTAATATTCTTTATACATATGCATTTAAAATAATTGAAATAACCATAATCAATCTTGGTGTCCAGACTAATTCTTAAGTACTGTAAATTCATGTTTTACAAAAGTCAGTTATTAATTTTTGCCCATCGCAAATCATTTTCAATCTAAAAGAGCCCATTGTTAATTATTTGCAGCATTACAAAATCCATTATTAATATTTATTTTTCCTTGGATAACTGTCGTAGAGATTATTAAGAAGTTTTGCTATAATATCTGAAGCTATACACTGAAATGTAAGAAAGAACCATTAATTATAAAATAAAGTCATGCTTACAAGTAAATTAGACGAAAATTAAACAAAAATTAGAATTTACTCAACAGATATAATAAGAGTTTGAAAATCATTAGATACTTATTTAATGATAAATATTGGATGGTTTGCTAGATTGTTTATGAGCCCTTATTTGAAAAGTATTCTCAGCCAGTTGAAAAAAATTGAAGTTTATCTGATAAACTAAAATATAAGCATTATAATTGGCTCCTAGATTTTTTTTAAAGTCTACATTTAGGATTAAATAAAGTATAATAATATATAACCTAAAGAAGACCATTTAGCAATAATATAAATTTATTGAAATACATTATCAACTGAAATTATTAGTTATATTAAAATATTGTCATTATTTTTTTAAAATAACTGTTTAATTCTCTTGCAGTTATTGCCTAATAAATTGTAATATAAAATTCTACAACCCAATGGATGCAGAAAAATAAAATAAATCAGATATACATAGGATTGTATACATACTTAATTAATCGAATTATAAATAAATCGAAATAATAGGTAACTCGTTTGCACTCAACTTAATTTAATATCATCAAATCGATTTTCTTTCACACATGAAGATTTTCAATGTGCCATTTTTAAAATTAATCACTAGACAATAAACGTTCTACAGCTTTATGCACTCTTTAGTGGCCACCATTAAAAATAAACTCAAAAAATATTATTTTTTATGTAAATTTATATTCATACCAAAAACAGTTAATTATAAATTATACTATATCTATTTCATTTTAAAAGATATTGATTTAGAACTGAGGAGAGCAAAATATTTGCAATTTTTGATTATTTTAAACAAGACTTTATTAGGTTCACATGTAAAGAAAAACTAAATTATAGAATGGGCTTAGAAAGTTCAATTTTTTAACTTTTTTTGTTTTAAGTATCAGCCTATCATATTTTAATAACTCTTTTAGTGAATCACTAAAACAGAACTGGGAGATTCTCTTTCATAATTTCCCTCTATTATCAGTCTAATAAAACCAGTAGATATAGAGCTTAAATGTAATTGTTTAAACCATGAAAAGCCCCATGAACAGACAGCATATTTCCAGAATTTTTTTAAAAGCATTGAGTCTAAAAGGAAATCCATTTGGAAAAACTACTCTTCAACATTATTTATATACAATTAAAAATTTAACATAAAAACAAAACTATGGCAGTATTAATTTAGATAAACCCAACAATGGTCAAAACAATTATTACTCAATATCATTATTATGATTTCCCTACAAGTTGGTTGAAAAAATCATAATAACAAGAATTTTTCCATTACTGGAGAGTCTGTGTTTATAGATAAATATGAGTTTAGGCTAAGAAGAAGGTCTGATAAACCAGCTCTCACCTAATGAAAAATGTTTTCAAAAGTATATTAAAAACTTATGCTATCTCTATTGATTTACCCTTAGCTTATGATTCTGGTTAAAAATGCTTTTGTAAAAGTTTTTAAAATTTCTAAATATAGGGAAATAATTAATTTTATTGACAAAATGTTCACTAATAGAAAAATTCAAAAACACTAAATAATACTTAAGTAAGCACATAATTTGATAGAATGGTCTACCTCAGGTTTCAGTTCCCTCATTTATTTTATTCAATATATTTCATCAGTTATCTACAGTAGATAGAATGCAGAAAATTAATCTATGCTGTTGACATTACTTGACTTCACAATAAAGATCTCTTCCAGAAATATAAAAGTCACTGTATAAAATATCAAAAGTTTGAATACATTTTTCAAAAAATGGGATCTTATTTTTAATCCAATTAAAAAAAGTATTCTCAACTTTTTGATTTAAACCACTGAAACATCTTTAATCTCAATATACTTCTTTGCACAGGAGATTAAAACACAACCAACTTTATGCTTTTAAAAATCATGTTGGATCATAACCTAATTTATCTTTCTAATTTTTTAAAAGATTATATCTAAACAATTTTTAAGAAAAAAATTCTTTGGAAAGTACTTAAGGTTTGATTTATTGGTGAATATGTTTGCTTACAGTAAATTAATGGGTAGTTAAATATTATTATAATAAATTTTTATTAGTATATTCTAGTTCATTTCTTTATAGTGACTTCAGCTCTTTTACACATTTTTCATCAAACATCAGAAAAAATATTACCTTATAAAAAATATACAAAAAGCTACTAATTAGAGAAGACTTTCCAATAAGTTAAGATATACTTTCAAAACTCATTTCAAATAAAAAATATTTCTGTGGATGTTTGATTAAGATTCTTTAACTAAGAATTATGGGATGAACAGTGGATTTTTAAAGGTGTTTAAACATTTTTCTTTTTCAATCCAATTTTATCTTCCAGATATTATAAGAGATTTATCAACAGATTCAAGACAACCCATAATAATTGTACTTCTCTTCATAAATACAATTTAACAACCATAGGCGAATGTTGATGTGAACAAACATAAATCATGAATAACATCATTGATGATTGCCAAATCTATGGCTAAAAACGTAGAATTGAAGGACTTCATAAAGCCATTAAAAATCTACTTTTTACTTGGAATATTTACATATTACTTTATGATATTTAATTAATAGATAAATTGTCTAATAACAAAAAAAAAAAAAATACACTAAATAAATCAATCAAAAATTTGTAGAGATTTATTTATTAAAAGAAAAGAATAATATTTAGGTGCATGCTAGGATATATATAAGTTTATGAAGACGTGTGGTTTTGTATGATGTCACTTTTATTTTTATTTTAAAAATGAATTTACGATAAATGCTTGAATCCATAAAATTTCTACATCTAATTGAATTTCCGGTCTCTTAAAGTTTCCTTTTAGCATAATAAAATCATAAATTGAAAATATTTACCAAAGTCATTCACTAGAATTTATAAATAAAGATTTCTATTATTAATTTAAATTTTAAGGAAATTGTTCAAATACTGTTTATAATTATTTTAAATAATAAATGAAATATTTAAAAGTGAAGCGAATTAAAATTGTTCATTTTAAAATTTATTTTAACAATATTTTTAAATAACTGCTGTCATTTTAATTTTTTTTAAAAAAATAAATTCCTTTTATAAAGACTTCTTTACTCAAAAACTTTTAAAATAAATCTCTTATAAGAGCAAAAAGTAAAAATGAGTTTCTGAAAAACTATACAATTCAATCTGCGAGATACAACAAGTCCCCAAAATAGTTTTCCACATTAAATCTTTATATAATTTTCTTTTACAGTTTTTTTATATTTTTATAAAAGAGAGATTTTATTATAATTTATAAAACACATATGAACACCAGCATATACATTTGGATGGGAACATATATATCATAATAAAAGAAACTAAACAAGTATAGTCATTGCAATTCTAAAAAATAAAAGTATTAAAAACAATATACATATATAAAATTTAAACAGAAGTTACTACTCATGCCAAATTATGTAAAAACAACTCTCACATATCAATATGCAAAATACATATGATTTTTATACATTGCTTTTGGAGGTATATTAACGCCCATTTAAATTTTATATTCATTATATTATGCATATTTAGTATACATATAAGCTGCATACAGTATTGCAGTGCCTTTTAATATCAAAATCATACATATTATGGATGAAAAATAAGCCCTCTTTAAGCTGTTATCCAAGATCTTACATATAGGGGAAATTAAAACAATGATAATTATCGGGATAATATCAAATGAACCAAATTATCTTTTCCATAAAATTTTGGATACAAGAAAAAAGTGGATTCATTTTTCATCTCTAATACGTGTGAATTTAATAGCAGGATGTATGCACTGCATTAATATAGCTTGCATGAATATTCATCACTTCAAATGTTAAATATATATCTGTGATGTAAAATTATATTATTATATATTTGTTATATAATGAGTTGTTTGCAACATATAGAAATTAATTTTACCCTGTGGATTTAAGTATAAGACAATTTAAATGAAACTTCAAAACCAGCTAAGATGATATGAACTATACCCAGAGCAAGAATGAGTTATAGATACTTTAGGCATTCATCTATAGCATAATAATTTAGGGTAACCATAGCCACAATTAGTTAAAAAGAAATGTTTATCAATTATTTTAATTATACATATATACATTCAAAGATGTTGCATGAAGGTATGGAAGTTATTCAATAACTGAGGTATATAACAGTCAATGAAGTTATATCTGACTGAAAATGGTCAATTGAGAGATTTAACCAATATTACTCAGCAAATAAATATTTATTCATCTCTGTTGGAATGTAAATATGCCAATATAGACTAGTTCTTTATAACATGCTAGTCATAAAATGAAAACTATGATTTTAAATTAGTGTAATACTATTTTTTTCTATCAAAAATGAGTGCAGCAATTTTTTTATTCATAAAGTCATCAACTTTTACTTATATTTTATACTTCTGTTAATAGCTTAGAATTTTAATCACTACCACATGATAAACTCAAGCTAACTGATTTTGTAAATCATTTTGTTTTAAACCAGATCAAAGGAATAGGTTTTGGTATTTTGGTAAAAATGCTTATTATTCATAAGTCTTAATTTAATTACGTAGGTAAAATTAAGAGCGTGCTAATAGCTCTAAACAAGCTATTTTTTTTTATGATAAATGCTACTACAAGAGAAGGTAAGCTACATATAAGTCATGTTACATCTGACTTGTTATTATTACTATTACTTAGGTAATTAAAACAAAATTTTGTATTTCATATTTGTATCATCCAATATTAAAGATATTCTAATGATTAGTGTAGTTCTGAAATATTACATTTATAAGACTCCTTATTCCATTTTGATTGACCTCCCTCTCATGTAGCATTCAGCTATTGCTCAAATAATGTTCTATGTTGTAAATAGTTTTATCAAATGTAAAAATTGCAATTTTTATTTCAGTAATGAGAATAAAAATTAATATATAAACCCCATATTTCATTGCTAATGGAGAGAACTACTATATAATTCAAGCAAGTTGCCATAGGAAGCTATGCCCATCAGAATTTTATGAGTGGCTAGGAAGGTCCAAATTTGCCATCTTCCTATGGAATGGGGACCTTAAGCCCATCCTGCATGCTACCATGGTAATCATCATTATCACCAGAATGGAGAAGTTAACCATTACCTGCACCAAGAAAGGACACCATGGATGAGCAACCCATGCACTGAAGTGCCAGTGTGTACTCCAAATGCCAGATAACTCAACCTGAAAGAAAATGGGTAATATTTCTTCACCACAGAGCTCTATAAATCTATTTTAAAAACATAATATTTAAATGATGCTAGCTATAATGAGCCTTCATTAAATTATAAATTCTCAATTACTTAAAATTTTTGTTAAAATAAAATCTTTAAATGGTAACTGTAATAGTCTTGACAATAAATGTAACTTTAATAATTTTTCCTGTAACTGTAATAACAGTAATCAGTTATTATTTTAACCTATCTATAATCTGTGGCCATGTCTATTTTCTATTCTAATTATTTTATTTCATTTTTAAATTCATATGTTATGATATGCCACAATATCAAAGCAGAGCGTAATTAACTTAATACTTTTTGGGGGAGACAATTAGAAGCTCTCTGGTGTAATGTTCTCATTTCTTTTTGACTGATACAAATCATTGCTTTGAAATCTATTCTAAGAGATACCAACAGATTGCTATACACTCATTATTTATATTTAATTACTTAATATGTATTAGTCTGTTATTAAGGTTTGTGAATTATTATATCCCTTAGTTAGATAATGGCCAGGGATAATCCCACAGGCATATTTGTAAATGTTTAATGCCCAAAATATGCTTTCATTCTCCTTGCTAGTTTCATTATAAAGAAATATAAACAGATTCAATATATCTAACTAGATAGCTATTATTTTTTCCCTAAGTACTATATTGGATTTCCACCAACTTTTTGTTTTTCCAAAACGTAGCCAAAACTACTGTTGAAAGTATTTTATTTTTTAAATATTGTTGAAATTTAATATTATATTTTTTAAATATTAATTTTTAAATATTGATGAAATTTAGTATTATATTTTTTATATATTTTTGAAAAGTAGGTTAATTGGGTTTTTTATTTATTTATACTCCATGAAATATTGTTGAAAGTCAGAATAGTTTTTTTTTAAATGTAGTGCAATTCATTTTTCCTCGCCATTTTTTATTTTATTTTTAAAATTAACATTTAACCTACATGCAATTTTAAACAGGTGCATATGGCATGATTTCTTTTAATAAGGCCTGTTTTAAAATTTAGAAACTGTTGAATAGTTGCATAAACATTTTGTTATATATGTATGTTGGTCACAGATGAAATTGTTTTTTTTTTTTTTTGTAAATGTAATGCAAATCATGTGAATACTTTGCCTTAACTTAACATTAATTTTTTTTGAGATTTAGTATTATAGTTTTTAAACATTAGTTTTTTAATTTTTTATACTCCACAAAATACTGTTGAAAAACAGGAATTTTATTTATTAATGTTAGATAACATAAATAGCCTTTTGATTTATTTCATAGGCTTTTGAAAATAGCATTTTTGATTTTTTTAATTATCACTGAATAAATAGTGTTTTTGATTTTTCTAATTATTGCTGACAATTATTTTTTTTTAGTGTTGAAAGTCAGGATTTTTTTTTTAATGTAGTGCAATTCATGTGAATAATTTGCCTTAACATACATTAATTTTTTTTTGCTGCATACTATACTATTTTTTATTTTTCCAGCCATTTTCTAGTATAATTATTTTTCCTGCCATATATCAAGTATATTATGTACTATCTAGTTAAATCTATTACATAGATTAATTTATTTTTTCTGCTATTTTTTAAAACAATTTTTCTCACCATTTTTTGAAATTACATGCTTCTAGTCAATGTCATTTATCACTTGTATGTGTCAGCAGTGTTTTTGGGGGTGTTTTAAAATTCAAAATGTCAAATTTGTACTATATCAGCACCAATAATTTCATGTATTAATTTTTAATATTTTGATTAAGACATTTGATTTAATCAATCAAAAAAATATTTGTAATAATGTTTGACATTAGATGATTTTCTCAAAGATTTACTTTGCATTAATCAGCCACTGTATAATATTAATTTAAAAATAGTATTTTGTGGTGCTGGAACATTTTAGATAATTGAAATAATGTGTACTTATATTTCTTTTTATAAATGTTTTTAAATGGGTAATAGTAGAGTAACTCTTTATATTTCAACTAGTTTCATGTTCTTAATAGTTAGTGCCTATACTAACCATGCTCATAACAGTTGGAATACATTTAAAGTATGAAGATTGTTTTAAATTGAAGAAATATTCAAGTAAGTATCTCACAGAACAAGACATTTCTAATTAAAGTTTAATCACCTAGAAAATTAAAATACTTTCATTATTTTAATAAATAATATTTCTGTAGTGTATTTTTATTACACCATCCCCATCTCTAGTCTAATCCATAATTATCACCTTTACTGATTTTTGGACAAGAATAATGATTTCCTTACACCTTAGTAGATCAAGGATGTTTTAATTATTTTGTTGACAATATATATGTATATTGTCAGTATTTAACATTGTCTAGATTAGAATATGCATTAGATTTTGTGGAAAAGTACTCAAAAGAACAACAACGTTAATCTATCTATCTATCTATCTATCTATCTATCTATCTATCTATCTATCTATCTATCTATCTATCTATCTATCTATCTATCTATCTATCTATCTATCTATCTATCTATCTATCTATCTATCTATCTATCTGTCTGTCTGTCTGTCTGTCTGTCTGTCTGTCTGTCTGTCTGTCTGTCTGTCTGTCTGTCTGTCTGTCTATCTATCTATCTATCTATCTATCTATCTATCTACCTACCTACCTACCTACCTACCTACCTACCTACCTACCTACCTACCTACCTACCTATCTATCTATCTATCTATCTATCTATCTATCTATCTATCTATCTATCTATCTATCTATCTATCTATCTATCTATCTATTTATCTATCTACACTCCTACACACCTACTTACCTGCTTACTTATCTATATATCTATTTGTCTATTCATTTATCTATCTGTTTATAAAATCTTCAATTGGTAGATATATTACAATATTTGCAAACTATTTCGCAAACTTTATATTTGAATTATGTATATTTATATATTTATTTAAAAATAAAACATGCAAAGGGAAGGTATTATTTTAAAGCTCTGATATCTTAGCTTATTTACATATCTTTTAAATTCTCAACAACATAAATTTATATATTTATATAAATAAGTGAAATGTGTTTTTCAATGTATTTGATGTTAAATAAAACATTAAATAAAAATATATGATTAAGATAAAATTGAATATTTTTAAGTGCAAATTAATTAGTAAACATACGTGTAACATATACAAGCGTGTTGACAGATTATTAAAAAATAAAATAAAATATGAATTAATGCTCTCAAATGCAATATTTTGAAAGTTGAATAAAATAAGGTTCGCGAAAAAATAAATTAACAATATCAGCATATTATTATTATCATCATCATCATCATCATCATCATCATTATTATTATTAAATTTCAAAGTTAACTATTTACATACTTATTACATCCGTAAACACACACAAAAAATACAACAATAATTAGGATTACAAACATCACTGTGGATAACATTTTTCATTCAATTCAATTGTTTATTAGTGAATTAAGATACGATGGCATTTAAAGAATTCACATTTTTGTGTTCGATTTCATATGATTCCAAAAATAAAAATTTCTATATAGATATGAAATATTAGTTTATTTTGAGTGAACTTGGATTTACATGGTGTGTTTGAGTGTTGGTCTTGCTATATAAAAAATGCTCCAGTGTTCGATAGTGACTTGATGCTAGACTTATTTGCATTCTATTACTGGTTGCTTTAAGGATTGACCATTTGGATGAAAAAATTCATAGTTGGGCTATATTGCTATCTGTTTTGATATGCTTTAACTTATTGAACAAGTTTCTGAATGGAAGGCAGCTAGTGTTACAACCCAAGCAGAATATATATCAAATACACTCTAATGAATATAAATTGAAGATTCCAGCCTGAATGTCTGTGACATAGTCCAGAAACAGCATTAATTGGCAGTATCTGAGAAAGTGAGAGGTGGAGAGGGCATACATGTTAAATTTTAAAGAAAATCAAAAAAAATTAGGTTCAAGTAAACATCTCTTGAATCTATCTCTGTAGCACTTGTTTGTTGTTTATATTTAACATCAGAGGAAGTAGGATTGGCAGAACTTGGATGTAAAAAATTGTAGATACTACAGCAGGTATATTTTCCACTTTCATAAAATATATTTTCTGATAAATATTTGAATTATGTTATGAGAACAGTGAGATATGATGAACTGTTAGCATTGTACATAGAACACACTCAATGGTTTGAATGCACCTTATAAGAGCTGCTATGAGATTAATGATCTTTTGTATGTGGAAGACATGGATGGAGTATAGACCAAGTCCATTTCTATTTGGTGAAAAGCTTAGTTGTTCTATGGAGATAGACATAGTTTTTCTGAAATATGGTAGCTTCTTGCAAATTGAATAAATTAGGGGGTAAATGACTTGGAAAAGTTTATGATTGGTGAATCATAAGTAACTTTTGTAACTACTATTTGCTTAAAAACAGCCTTTTTGTATATAATGATAAGTAGGCTTTTGAAAAAGAATTGGTTATACATTCTATATCTTCTGTCATTATTTCTTGGAAATTTTTTCTCATACCAGAATGTCCTCGATGGAAAGGAAAACCCCCCAAAATAGTAGGTTACCATGATATGTTTGTGCATATGCTTTATCAATGTAGAAGAAGCATGCTGATTTTTTATATTGAATCTGAGTTTATATACAGTGGTGTATTTTTGCAGCATTTTTTCAGAACTGCAATTGTTTTTTTGAAACAAGAAATACAGTAATGTGATCCAAGTATGCTATGCATGGAATATAAAGATTAGTTTGTGGGATTTATATTCTTTGTATTTTTTTTCTTTTCTCTATGATGGGGTTGATATATGTCATGAACAGTACAGCACAGAATGGTGAATCATGGGATATGGAACAGTTGGGGTTATTAGTGTGTTTGCAAACCTGTGAACCAATATTCAATGGCTGTGCAGATAGACAGTGAAGTTGCTTTTGACTCTGTCCTTATTAATATATTACATTATTATTATTATTATTATTATTATTATTATTATTATTATTATTATTATTAGTATTTTTATTATTATTATTATTATTATTATTATTATTATTATTGTTATTATTATTATTATTATTATTATTATTATTATTATTATTATTATTATTATTATTATTAAGTTTCAACAATAGAAAACTTTATTGATCCAATAGTTACATAGTATTACAATGTCATAGCAAGATACATGTTGAATCTTATTATTGTCAGTTCAATTTGAAGTGCTACAATATTCATTTTTTAAAAAGGACATATCTATATGGGTGATTTTACATGATTCTATTCACTTTAGCAATGTTAATTAATCACATTATTGTCTAATAGGAGTATAATATGGACCATGCTTTCTTTAATTTTCGTTCTTTATAGCTTTGCTATTTGTCTGAGCAGGGACCAAGTAGCTGCATAAATATCTGAGCTGGTGATCTGCTTGTCTCTAATTTGAATTTTATTCAACTTATTTTCAAATGTGGCTGGATGCCTTCTGGGGTTATTACCCAATATGAACACACACCTAGTGCACCAAAGTGCATATAAGACAAACATTGAGGCCCTTATGGCTGGTATAGACCTACCTTTGTAATTTGACATAATTTGTATCATTGTAGTATATTTTTCTGTATTTGCCCTGCAAAATGCATCAAGTCTGCTCCAAGGCCTTGCAGTTGAAAATTATATGCTGAAGTTTCCTCAGCCATATGGCAAAGGCCACAGAATGGATCAACTGACCTGTACATTCTTCTGTGATGTAAAAAATATTTAGTAGGTAAAGCGTTCAAATTCATCTTGATTATAAAATCTAGGAACTTAGGTTCTAGTTGCACCTGTACATTCTTCTGTGATGTAAAAAATATTTAGTAGGTAAAGTGTTCAAATTCATCTTGATTATAAAATCTAGGAACTTAGGTTCTAGTTGCCATTTTTTATATTGCTTGATCAGATATTTGTCTCCTATTTCTGGTATTGATGGGATCTCCTCATTATAATTATTTTGATGTATAAATTTATATATTTTCCCAATACTTATATTTTTGGTCCAATTGATTTGGAATTGTTCTTTCTCTCCTGCATTGGTAGACAGTGATTGCCAAAAAGATCTTTTGGAGGAGGTCTATCTGTAGGTGTGATCTGCCTAGGTGTCTTAATTTAGAAAATTGAGTGAGTATAGCAATTATAGCATTCCTTGTTTTGAATGTATGTAAGCTATGCAATCCCAGTCCATTTGCTATAAGAGAGCGATTCAGTTTTGCCATTGAAATTGCCACCATCTTTTCCCCCCAGATGAGCTTGCAACATATGGAATTAATGCTTGCCATAAATTTTTTTGAAAATTCAATTACAGGCATGTAATAGGTTATCTTGGTTATTATAAGTTTGTTAATCAGTTGCACCTTTACATATATGGAGAAATATGCCTTTGAGAGTGATTCAGCTATGCTTTTGACTTCCTCTTTGAGCTTGGCTTGGATCTGACATCTCATTCCAGTGGCTCCTAGAAAAAACGGAAAGCCTAGAAATGGAGCCAGTTTAGCTCGATACATTGGTCCACATGGCTTTCCAGTGAGTAGCATTCAGGCCACAGACTTTTATGGGTTTATGCTCATTCCATATTGCTTTGAGAATTGTTCAAGTACTGCCTGAAGCTGTGGTATTTGCTTCTTTGATGTCAAGAAGACTGTGATATCATCCATGTATATGAGACATGCAATCTTCTGTGTTGTACCAGGTATTTGAACTCCAATGAATGTGCTATTGATTTTTTCAATAAGAGGATTGATATAATAAATAAACATTAATACACTCAGAGGAGACCCTTGGGATAGTGATTGCATTGGGATGAATGATGGTGAATTTTGGCCATTTGTAGTAACACACAGTTCTCTGCTCAGAATCAAGTTTGCAGTCAAATATAGCAGACCTTTGGGTATTTTAGTCTGCTTGAGCATATCCAGTAACACAGGGATTCTCACTGAATCAAAAGCTGAAGCAATATCTATCTGCACCACTACTGTTCTGTATTTCTTTCTCACCCTGGTGGCTATCATCATGGTCTTGAATAACAATGCTGCTTGCCCTGTTGATGATGTCTTCTTTGCAAATTGTGATTCACTGATGGTTGGTAAAATATAGGGCTCAATCTCATCTTTTATAATTTTTTCTAATATTTTGATAGGAAGTGGCCTTTCTTTTTCTTATTATATGGCACTATTGCCATGGGATATATCCCTGTGGTTGGTTTAATTTCTTGAGCAAGATGGTTTGCTAAATCCTTGAGGTATTTAGCTGTAAAAAACTTAAATGCTTGAAAATGAACAGTGGTATCCCATGGCCACCTGGGTGACAAACATTGCTGATAGTTCTCATTTTCTCTATTATATCATTTTCACTAACTGGTAATTCACCCTCAATCTCTCGTAACATTTTTGGGTGAAAAAAAGGCTAGGCTCCGCACTTAACTTATCTTGAAAATATTTGAACAATGGCATAATCATGTTATGGCCAGTCAACATACCATCCTTAGTCTGTATGGCCATTGGCACTTTTATGTCTGGTACATAACCCAAAGCCCACTTGATAAACTTGCGGGTCCATGTGTGCTGTTGTGCCATGCAAAGCTTACTTTTCTTTATCTTTAGATATTCTTTCAGTGATTGTTGTGTGTTGGAGTCATCATCATTAGTCTCTGACGTAGCTGATCAGCATATTGCAGAAGCCTTGATGGTGGTGTTTGATTTCTTGTTACATGATCAACATTGAAAGACATGATATGTATAAAAGTCAGGTATTGCTGTATAGGATCAAGGCTCATCCCTTTAAACTTCCACAACAGAATATATGTCTGAGAAGAGGAATTCTGTTGCATTTCTTGGAATAAGTACTCTTATTGTTTTTGTTAGGTTGTGATTAACTGCCTGCAGTTTTCCTAGATTGATCGTGATTAACTGGGTAGAATGATCAGAAAAAGTGGTCGGGACCAATTTTACATCCATGAGGGGATGCAGTGATGGTGAGTAAAAGACAAGATCTATTAATATTGCAAACTGACCATTATGAAAGGAGACATCCCCTTCTGGCAGAAAACCTTGTCCACTAATCAATGGTATGGCTAATTTATGT
Source organism: Epiperipatus broadwayi (assembly GCA_028023455.1). Taxonomy (NCBI): domain Eukaryota; kingdom Metazoa; phylum Onychophora; class Udeonychophora; order Euonychophora; family Peripatidae; genus Epiperipatus; species Epiperipatus broadwayi. The sequence continues at coordinate 173,081 of JAQFVV010006927.1, read as the reverse complement.
AGTGATTTCTGTATAAATTCTTTATAAGATGAGTTGCAGTCCCCAACTAGAATTATTATTATTATTATTATTATTATTATTATTATTATTATTATTATTATTATTATTATTATTATTATTATTATTATTATTATTATTATTATTATTATTATTATTATTATTATTATTATTATTATTATTATTATTATTATTATTATTATTATTATTATTATTATTATTATTATTATTATTATTATTATTATTATTATTATTATTATTATTATTATTATTATTATTATTATTATTATTATTATTATTATTATTATTATTATTATTATTATTATTATTATTATTATTATTATTATTATTATTATTATTATTATTATTATTATTATTATTATTATTATTATGTTTCAAAGCAAAACTTTATTTGAGTCTAAAAAGTTACAGAGTCATATATTGATTTTTTACAAATGAAAAACAAATTACAACTTTCAGTATATAAGTCTTTATCTTTTCTGCATACTTTTTTTTTCTTCTTGTTTTTAAATTTGGTCTTCTATTTAGTTCAGTTTATGCTTGCATTTTTTTTTAAAGTTGGAAAAAATGCTGATGTTGAAAATGTCATCATCTATCTTTATTTTCATCATCTATCTTATTGGTCTTTATATTTCATAGACTGGATCTTTGTTTCAGGTGTGACCATGTGGCTGCAAATATATCTGGTTGAGCTAGGATGCTGTCTCTTTTTCTTAACAGTTCTAGTTTTATTGAATATGTTGCTGGGTGGCGTCGAGGGTTATTGGCAAGTGCAAAAGTGCATCTGGTGTACCAGTAGGCATAAAGGCTGTATGTTGCTGCACGAATAGCAGGGTTGTTGCCTTTTTTAAATGTATTTATTATTTCATCAATTGAAATGATAGCCTTTCTGTATGTGGTAAACATTGTGTGACGTATTGTTTCTAGGGCACTGCAGGAATGAAGAAAATGATCTTGTGTCTCTTCTTCTCTATGACATAGCCCGCACATGGGGTCTATATTGGTATAGAATCTACGAAATCTAAGGAAATGGGTTGTGGGTAGAGCATTGAGATTAAGCTTAAGTAGAAAATCGAATAATTTTGGTTCTAATGACCTTTTTCTGAATTGTTGCAGTAGTTGCCTGTTGTCTATTCCAAGAACTGATGGATGTAGATTGGGTGTCTGGTTTGGATGTAGTATATTGTAAATGTACCAGTATGTATACTTGTTGTCATTATTGAGTGATATTTTGTTGTATATTGGCTTGAGTTCTTCAATCAGTGTGGATAGATATTCATATGAAGGGGGTGGTCTGTCTGTGGGTATTATACTGATTACACACTCCAGGTCTGGAAATCTTTTTATGGTTGCTGTTATTAGATTTACTGATTTCTGTGTGTAAAAAACATTGATTGTATGGAGTCCAAGTCCATTGCTATGTGGTGGTCTGCTCAGATTTTTTAAAGAGATTGCCACTGTCTTTCTCTTCCATATTAGTTTGTTACAGATTGACGAGATTTTAGATATGAATGTTTTTGCAAATTTGATTATAGGTGTATAGTATGTAATTTTTGTAGTTATAAGTTGATTAAATAGTGCTACCTTTGCATATATTGACAGGTATGACTTTTCAAGTGAGGCTGTGATTTTTTCAGCATCTATTTTTAATTTATTTTGAATTTTTTGCCTCATTCCATTGGTTCCAAGGTAGAATGGGAAACCAAGGAAAGCAGATGGTTTACCATTAAACATCTCTGTACAGTGCTTGCCTGTGTATATTGACCATGCAGCAGTTTTATTTGTGTTAATTTTTAAATTAAAATTTAAGGTATAATTCTTGATTATCTCTTGTAATATGGGGAGGTTCTTTTTAGAGGGGAGGAAAATGGTTACATCGTCCATATAGGCTATGCATGATATATTTAAAGCAGTGTTTGGAATTTGAATGCCTTTTATTTTTTTCTGTATCTCTATTAATAGAGGATTTATATATATTGTAAAGAGCAAGGCTCTTAGGGGGGATCCTTGTGGGATGGATTGACTCAGTCTGAAGGCTGGTGATTTTTTTCCATTCAATGTGATGTGAATTTCATGGCTGAGTAGCAGATTGGCTATTATATATAGTAGGGATGGAGGTGTTGTTGTTTTTTTCAGCACGTCTAATAATTTGGCTATAGGCACTGAGTCAAAAGCTGCCTCAATGTCTAGTTGAACTATAATTGGTGCATATTTCTTTCTTTTTTTTACTACTTTGATAATTGTTTTGTACATTAAGGCACCCTGGCCAATGGATGATCCTTTTTTGGCATATTGTGCTGATGATAATACAGGGAGTATGTGTTGTTCTATTTTTTCCTTTATCACTCTTTCAAGAATTTTTATTCCTAAAGGTCCCATTGAAATTGGTCGTAGATTAGATAAAGATGATATTACTGTTGGTTTTTTGTTAAATGGAACCATTGCAATTGGGTATAGACTTTGTATGTTTTAAATTTTTTGGGATATGTAATTGGCTAGATCGCACAGGTATTTTGCTGTGAAGTGACTAAGATGTTTGAACACAAATTTGGGAATTCCTTGTGGTCCTGGGTGACATGTGTTTGTTATTGTTGTAAGTTGAAATACAATGTCAGTTGTTGTTATTGGTGTGTCTGTTTCAGGGTCTCCAAATATGTCTTCATTTGGTATGTACACTCTCTGTTTTTGCAGTTTTTTTTAAAGTGTTGATATATTGGGTTTATCATGTTATGTCCAGCTGTTATAGAGCCATCTATTTCAAGTGCCATAGGCACTCTGACTGTGGATGGATATCCCAATGCCCACCGTATGTATGCTCTGGTCCAAGTATGTTGGTGTGTAAGGCATATTTTTTTCTTTTTTATTGCTACATATTGCTTTAGTGTATTGCATGTATTATTGTGCATTTCTGTAAGTTTTTTAATTTGTGTTTGATTATCTGTAGTTGGTCTGGAAATGGTTATTCTTTTATGTAGTTCATCTGCCAATGCTAATAATCTGGTGGGGGGTGTTGAGTTGCAGGTAATATGATTGATGTTGAAAGAAAGTATATTGGTGAATGCTATATACTTTTGTACTGGATTGAGTGACATGTTTTGAAGTTTTTGGAGCATTATATATGTTTCTGAATATAGGAATTCAGTTGTTTGTGCTGGAAGAAGTATTCGCATAGTCTTTTGGAGGGCTATTGTTGTATTCTGTATTTTTGTTAGGTCGAGGGTGATGAACTGAGCAGCATGATCTGAGATTATAGATGGGCAGAGTTCAAGATTAAAATAATGATGTAACATTGGTGAATAGAAACACAAATCAATAAGTGACTTATATCTATTGCTATTAAAAGATATTGAGTTTGATGGGAGAAAACCCTCAGCACTCATAAGTGGGATTGTTATTTGATGGATCCATTTGGTGACAAAAGTTTGGTAGGTCATGTTGAAATCTCCCAGGAGTATTATGGGATTTGGTGTCGCTGCAAGCATTGAATTTATTGTTGCTATTATTCTGGAGATGATGACGGGGCCTGGTGGTATATATACAAATACTAGGTTAAGTGTGATATTTTTATGATGGAGTGTTAATATGATAAGATTAGAGTCAATATATATAATTTTAAAAGAATCGAAAGGGCAGTTGTGGGAAATAATTATGCCTGTGCCACCTGATGGTGATGATGATTGCCTTGAGCAGGCACAAAAACCTTGGCTGACTAAATATTTTGATGGATCAATTTGAGAGCTGCTGTATATTTTTGTTTCCAAAAGCCCCAGTATGTGTGGTTGTGTTGTATGTAACCATTTTTTGAGATCAAAAAGTTTTTTGGTGGCATTTAAGCCTCTAATGTTGAGAGATCCAATTTTTATCTTCATGTTTTAAATAATTTTTTAACAGGGTATTGATTTTTATTTTATTTATAATACTAAATTTTTGTTTATATTGCAGTAGATGGATGCTGATACATATTTAAGACATTGTTGGGTTTATTATCAGTTTTTCTTTCATTTAATATTGCTTCAGACTCTATACAGGCAATTTGTGATGAAACCGAACAGGTGTCCATTTGTTGTTGGCTTACATCCATTTCTATTTCATCATTTTCTAAATTGTATATGTCTGATGAGTTGTGCTTTTGGTCTGTTTTTTTTTGCCTTTTTGGATTCATGGTTTTTACTTGGTCTACCTGGCTTTCTTTTTCCCTCTGCTGTATTCTCTTGAATAGGTGGAAGAGGGGCTTCTATTGCATCCATTATGTTTGATGGAGTTTTGTTTATAATTGTAGTTTTTTTTATTATTGGTATCTTTATATTATCTGGATTTATATTTTCATTATATAACTGTGTGTGTTTACTTTCTGTTTGTTGATTTATACTTGGTACACATTTTGTTTTATTGAGATGCTGATCCTGTGATGTAATTGCTGTATTTTGTGTTGTGGTTTCTTGAGAATTATTTTCGTTTGAATCTTGGATTTCTGTGTTAGTTTTTGTGTTATTATTTTTTTGGTTGGTCTTTGGGATAGGCAATTCTGATCCATTATTATTTTTGTTTGTGGGTGTTTGAACCTGTTTTTTTCCGGTTTCTATTATTGGATTGCCAATGGATGTAGTGTTATTATAAATTTTATTTTCATCATTGGGTTGTTCTGGGGAGAGGATTTTAGTTTGTTCACAGTGATTGCTTTTTGTGTTATCGCACTGAGTTGCTAGGTGTCCTCTCTGTCCACAGCCAAAACAAAGTGGCTTTAGACCTCTTATGTGAAGAGAGAGTGTCGCTTCTTGATCTGTAATCTGTGTTGGAATCGTTGAGGCGTCTACGTTTTTATGTAGTTTTATTTTAAATTCAAAACGATTACTACATATCGGTATAGGTGTGTCTTTTAAATATATAGGCAGTAGGGCAATTACTTTTCCAAACGGGTTTATCATTTTTTGAAAATCTTGTACGTTGTATTTAAGATAAGTATTTTTAAGCACTCCAGTAATTATATTTTTCCGGTTTTTTTTTTATTATTATTATTATTATGATTATTATTATTATTATTATTATTATTATTATAACTTGTTTGCACTTTTGACTTTTGATATATTATGAGAAAACTAAATTAGAGAAATAAAATTGTAAATGTCATAAAAGATACCAATAATTTTACCTATAAAGATATAGCAAATAAATACCCAATAATAATATAAAAGTAAAATAAAAAATAAAATTAGATTAAAAACCAAAGAAAAAAGTCCAAAAAATTGCTTTAATGAAAGTAAGAAACTGTGTTTAATATAAAAAAATAGTTCAAGTGATATCTTATGTCATAATTATTAGGCCTAAATTCTTTATTCAGCAGTCATGGTATGTTGTCACATGGCCTATTTATTTTAAAGAACAGTTTTTAATATAAAATTATATCTAAAATGAAATACCAGATTTATTTGTATTATGTCAGTGCTAAGATTCTCACCTAATATTTTTCAATATGCTGCCAAACATTTGGGAAGATATATTAAAACTGAGCAAAGATGAACTATCATAATATTTTGTGGTTTGGGGTAACAGTAGAAAAGCAGATTCTGAAGTTTGAGATTCACAGGTTTCTTCCCTTTTCCCTCATTTTTATGCTAATTTTTTTATTTTTTCTGAACGTCTAAGTAATAAATATTTTCAATTATTTATTTATAACATTTTAACATGAATGAGATGTGAGATAGGATCTATTAAAAATACATTTATTTTAAAAAGGGTATGATTCCATTTATTTTACTTGGCATTAAAAATTATGCCCCAAAATGTCACTAAATATTTATTTTTAATGAGCACAGAAATCTTTTTACAAGGTTTTTCATTACATCTTGAGAATAATAAGTTTATTAACTTTCATTGAGACATTATTTGTATCTTCAATGAATGAAATTTTGCTCTGGCTATTATCATTATGTAAATTTTTTTTCCATATAATTTTTTTCAATATGACAGCTTATTATCTATGACTTTGCAATTTGCATGGATAGATCTTTCCCGCTAATATCATTACAATTTTACCCTTATAAAATTTAATATAGTTTAAAATTTTAACTATAAAATGCTACTCATGAAGACATGCCATAAGTTTGCTATAGCTTTTTTTTTTTAACATTGTAAAATTTATTTCAGAGTTTTTTGTTTATATATATGTAAAATATATTACAATAAATATAATAAGCAAAATCACTGAAAAAAATCTACAATTTCCAAATACTAATATATAAAAATAAATAAAAACTACAGTAAGCTTATATTGTGTCTATTTTTAATGGGGGAAATGTTAATGTTGTGTAACTTTAATGAGGTCTTTTTTTAAATAATTACATTTGAATTGTAAATTGCTTCTCAAAGTAGATGGCAGACATGCCATAAAATTGCAATAGCTATTATGTATTTTTATATCTTGATATTTTGAATATTTTAGAATTTATTCGTTGTTTGTTCATATATATATATTGTAACGAGCACAGACGTTCGTTACATTGTTTTTTTTTTATTTATTAAACATGAAAGTAAATTAAAAAGTTCGCGTTTAAAAATTTTCTTTAAGTCAGATAAGAGTTCTTATTTTCAGTTATTAATTACTTGCAATTTTAGGAAAGTTATTAGATAGATACAATAGTCATACTTTACGGATTTAATAGATTGAGAAGTCCATCTTCGTGATCACTTTCGTAGATTTTGTTCTTCTTTGAAATGAAACTGTGACTTGCCATGCATTTGGTCAGGAACTGTCATCCAGAGGCCTCAGCTGGTTGTCCGGAAAATTAAATTTATTGCAGACTTCCACATCGTGAAAATCTGCAATATAGCTAGTTATAACGATCTATTCATAGTCAGCTCTAAGATAACAATTATAATAATAATTTGGCTTTTATATTTTTATTAGTCTCTTATCATTAGATCTTGAGATTCAACGAGCAAGACGTCACTAATCCTCTGGTGTTTCAATCACGGTCCGTGCTGACATTTCTGGTGTTTGCATTGGTCATTTAATTTCTTTGTATTCTCTTATCTGACCATTTAATTTATTTTAAATGCCTCACAGGCTGGTTTTGCTTTTGAACAATCATTTAATTAATAAGCCAATCATTTAATTAATAAGACAATCATTTCCATTTTCTAAGATTATAGAAATCAACATTATTTCTATTTTCAAAAATATCAAATCTTTATATCTTTACTTTTTTTTTACAAAAAAATTACTTTCAAATATTTTTATTTTTTAAAATTTTTTAAAGTTGTCCATCATGCGATCTATATATACGTTAAACAGTTTTTAAATTTCAATTTTTATTTATGATCTTTATTTTAATTTTAAAATAATGTGACGGGATATTATATTCCGTTACAATATATATATAAACACTTGGATATAGTGAAAACTTTCTATAAACAGATGTGTTTTACAGAAATTTATAAGCCTGTTAAAAATAATAGAAACATTCTTATTATTAAAAGAAAATTCACAAGAGATAGTAAAAGTTGATTTATTAAAAGTATCATAAAGAGAAAAGTAATATGAAATTATGCACAAGAATTATCCAGAATAACTTATAACAAGAGATGGTGAATAAATAAAATTTATCATTCAATGCAAATTAAACATAGTAAAAACCTTTTATTCAATCTATATTAGATTTAAAAACCTTTATTATGAATAAGATATAAAAAATTAAATACAATTTCGCTATTAAATTTTTTAAAAAATATTTTTCTATTTTTTAGCTTATTTCCTGGCAATAAACAAGTAATAAGAATGGGATATATTTGATGAAATAAGATCAAATGGTTTAGTAAGTAAAAAAGTCTTAAAAATTATGATTATCGCAAAAAACTTTGGAGTGAAAGAAAATACATCATTTCACTCTTTTAACACTTTTGCAGTATGTCATCGTTATAAATTTCATTGCAAATTGAAAGAAGCAGAAAGCACAATTACACTTTAATTCACCTCTTTCTTGTTAGGTTTTGACTGATTTACACATAAATGACTATTCCTCAATATATTTTTATTTAATAAACATTAAGATCAGCTATGATAAACTTATGATAGCTCATTTATTTAAATAAATGAATCTGCTATCAGGTGATTGGAAACAAAGCAAACTGTCAATTATATTTCTTTCCGACATAATTTTTGAGTATTTATCTAAATATTTGAAAACTGAAGCTAGATCACATACTAAGCAATGTCGTTGTAAAAAAGATTGTGAACAAAATCACTTTTTTAAACATTCATTCCAGATAATGATAGAAAGAGTAATCAACTTAAGCAATAAAAATATATGGGATTGTGTATACTAGCTAAAAAAGAAAACTTAAATATTTAGCCTATGACATGCTTCACAATCAGTTATTATGGAAAATGAATGACAGTAAGCTTGGACAAGTTTTGCTGAGCATATAAGACTGGGTTAAAAATGCAACAGAGGTTTAAAATGATATATACACAAAGAAAAACCAAATGTCTATAAATAAAACAGAAGCTAACAGTTCAAACAGCAAGAATAATGCCAAATGTCAGGATATGATATTTTTAGGAGAAGGGTAAGAAAGACCATTTAAAAAAGAATTGTAAATTTTGAAAAGAACATGTTATAATTTCAGAATAATAGGATGTTTTAATAAAGTAAAAAATGACAAAAATGAGATATAACCAAATTATAAATGAAGGAGAGAGATGCAATAAGAGAAACTAATATAAAAGAGATGAAAAATATGGATAAAGAGTATATTTTGTTGATGTTTACATTTTTTGAACAAAATCTGAAAATGAAATTGATTGTGGAGCAGGCATGCTTCTAACATCAGAAAATGACTGGAAAAAACTTCAGGAACACAATAACTAGAATTATTATCTCTTTTCTGTACAATTGTAATGATAAATATATAAATGTTAGGACATTTAACACAGAAAATGTAGACATAGGTATATAAATTTAAGCATTTATTTATGTTAAGCATGCTTTTAATACATTAACTATCCTAAACATAGTTCTTTTAAGTTTATTAAAATTCGAATACTTAATGTATTTAAAGCTTCTTAGCATGAATAAAAGCTAAACTTTATAAACATATATGTACCTTTTCTGAATTAAATGTCTAACATTTATATATTTAACAGTATCAGGAATAGTAAAAGAAAGATAGTACTGGAAAAACTAATATAATAGTGAACAACATTAATGAAAACAGAATAGAAATATGTGATATAGCAACTGTACTTGTTAAAGAAAAGAAAATCTATGTATATTAAAAAACTATTTAAGCCCTATATTAGGTAGAAATTCTTCAAACATTTGAAGAATCCAAATCATAATTGCAGTTAAGCACATGACAACTTGACATAGAGCTAGTGAAAGAAGGTCAACCAATTATGTGTAGACTATGAAAGATTTCTTTTGCTTTGAAGTTCCATGTGGAAAAATAAAATTCATATTTGACTAAAAGAGATGTTCTATCATCTATTAAAGTATTGTCATGGACAACACCAGTGGTGATAAGTTAATACTTTACTTTTCTTCTTTATGGTGACTACTCTGTAACACTGAAAAAATACACCAGTAAAATGTACCTAGTGTTTATGGGGTCTTAAAATCATTATAAAAAAACATTGTACTTTGTTAAACTTGATTTAAAATCTGAGTTTCATCAAATTTCTGTATTGAATAAAATAGCCAAACTTTCAACCATCAACCCTCACTTGAAACATATTGCAATATGGATTAACCAAAATACCAAATGTGTCTCAAATAAAAATAGACAGTTTAATACAAGGGATGAGAGAAGTTATTCTTTATCTTGATGACATCTTGATAACTACAGAAACTGAATTGACAACACACATATATAAAGTTTGTGCTAAACTTGGAAAAAAAATGATGTGTGGTTAAATTTTTTGAAGTTCATTTGGACAATCATTAAAATAAAGCTTTTGAGATATATAATAAGCAATAAAGAAAAATACTCCAACCTAGAAAAGATGAAAAACTCAAGAATGCTGCTAAACTAAAAATGTTAAGGATTTACAACTATTTTGGGGATTATTAAATTTGTCTGAAAGTTTCCTGAAAGAAAAAGCACATGTAGTGACACTGTTATATCAATTGTTAAAGAAAAACAGAGATGGAAGTAGGGACTGAAGCATGATAAATCATTCAGTAAAGGTAAATATCTCATTCCCTACCAAAATGATCAAGTAATAGTTGCAACTGACAATTCTGAATATGGATCAGTGATGTTACATCACATCAAGGTTATGGAGGTGAATATTCAATCACATATGCACTAAGAATACTAACAACAGTAGAAAAAACTGCAGTTAGCTAAATAAGGAAGTTTTGGCAATTGTTTCACTCTAATTTCTTTTTTGTCAATATTATATAATGAATGTGACAATGGCTTTTAACAAGCTTTTCAGAATATCCATATCCTCAGACTGCTTTCTAACTCTGGTTTTCATCACTGAGGTGGTAGGATATTCAAGCATTAGATTTAAAATGTCAGGTCAATCCCAGCACCTTATCTAATGATTGATGATTAAGTAGAAAATCTGAAATTATCAGACATCCATATGTCTTAAAATCCAATTATCTGACTTAAATAGTCATATGGAAATGAACTAAGTTCATTGTATAACATTTGTAATACAAGCTTATTAAATTAAGTCATATGATTTCCTTGCAATTTTTTTCAATATGTATGTGGATGTGAGTTCAACACAGACCATCAATTATATTAGGGAATTTTTGGAAAGAAAACTCTTGCTGATGCTAGTCAATGATTGGTTTAAAGAATAATATATTAGCATCATATGACACTGAACTCATTAATAAGCTGGGTAAAAAATTGATCACCTAAGTATAGTCAAGATTACTGGATACATATAAATTTGAGTTTGTGATCATGGAGATAAACTACATAAGCATAATATAATCAATCATAGTAATTTGTATTGTAGGATACATCTGAACTAAACAAGATTCCAGTTATCAAATACTAAAAAAATGAATTTAAGATAGAGTTGACCTAGTTATGTTGCAGAGCCTATATGGAATGTGCACAAAAATCTATTGATGTGCAAGAATGCATCTTAATGATGGATTTTATATTAATTCTGACAGAAGGCAGAAAAAAAATTGTAGAATTGCTTTACAAAGGATATAGAGGAATCATTAAATTGAAAGAATTATCATTCTCATTTGTGTGCTGCCCCTATATGAGCTGCATGATTAAACAAACAGTTAAGTGGTGTAGAGAATGTCAATTCACAGCTAAATTACAATCAACTCAACCTTGTCAGGTGCTACACATGGATTGTACCTGACTTTTCATCAGATATCTTTTCCTGAATATGATCAATTCATATTCTATCTAGACTAATAGACTGAACAAGTAAGGAGAATATCATTAAACATTTTTTCACATGTCACAGATATGCTTAAATTATAATATCTGATAATAGAACAAGTTTCATTTTAGGATAGTTAAAAGAATTTTTAAGCTAACAAGGGGATTTATCATATATTAATATCTCCTCATAACCCTAAGTTTAAGAGTTTAAATGAAAAGGCTATGAAACATTTAAAGTCAATCCTAAAAAAAAATGAAAATTAAGGATCTCAATGAAGCTTTAATTGCTACCGTGTTTTACTAACACTTTACATGAAATACTTCTATAAGAAAAAAAAACCTTCTGAAATACTAATATTGTCATTTAATAAAGTTAAATATATATTACTTTTATAATGGAAAAATAATTATTATATTAGATACATCTATGTTTATTTGATTATCTGAAAAGATATTACAAAATTTATTTTTAGTAATTATGACCAGAAAAAAAAGATACCTAAATCCAATTACAAGTCATACTTCAGTGACATATTTTTTTTTATATATACAGGAGGTTAACATCATTCGTTATTTATTTTCTTTTTTAGTAGTCTAAAAAATGTTCAGACTAGAATTGCTCCAACAATCAAGTATTCCAAATGATTCTTTTCAAGATCACTTTTAGCAAAATACTGTCTTTTTACTTGCAATATTCTCTAGAAACTTTTTAGTGTAGCTCTCAATATCTCCAATATGGAAGTAAATCACAATTTTATTAAACTACTAATTGATTAGTTTCAAATACAAATCAAATTTAATTTTTTTTTCATTAGCAGTTTTAGCACTTAGTACAATTTAATATTACTAATACTATAATGTCCTGCCATAACAGCTTTGTACAAAGTGAGTGTATTTACACAATAGCACAGACTCCAATTATATAACATTGGAAATACATTTAAGAAACTTCTTTAAATTTTATCTCTTCATTTGCTGCTTCTGCATCTTCTCGTTGTTTTAGGTGACCATGATTTTTGCAATAATAAAAAGTCAAAATATTTTCTCACTCTCGTGAAAAATCATACTTTTATAATTACACATCCAGCATATAATTTGATTGTTAAACTGTTTTTTAAGTGTCATCAGTTAAATATTTTTTAATAACTTACAATGATATTCAGAATAAGATAAATGTAGTTTACATGTCAACATTGAGTTTACATAAGTCAGAATACTTTAAAATAAACAAATTCTCTCCTGATTGATTTAGTGGCTTTATTAAACAACAGATATCATTTACCAAATGAATATTGAAGCTATTAAAATAATGAATTGTTAATCTGATGCACTTAACATTTCTAATTAAATAAGTTTTTTGCAATGCACTCTAACTTGATTTTGCCTGCATTATTAACTAAAATAGGTCTTCACTCTTTTCTTATGAATTGCATTTAATGAACATATTTAATATATATTTTAAACATGGATACTAAATTGTCATTCTCAATTGTTAATTCTCATGCATAGCATTAAATTTTGCAATGTGATGACTATTGGTAGTCAAAGTGAAATGCAGCAACAAATTAGTACTAGCCCTGTGTGTACTGATGAAATTGAAGAAATCATAAGTCCATGAGGAAAATTTTGAAAAAGACTCGGAACAGGAAACCAATGGAAGAAACGATTTAAAGTATCAATTCCATAGATGTGGTTTATGCAAAGATATGGCAACATGTATGAAGTTCTAAGGATCTGTGAATTAAAGGACTTGACAATTCAAAGACTCTTATGAATGAATGGATAAGACTAGGATTATTGACTGTGGTATGATCTCAAGATTTCTTTAAACAAATGTATTTACATCATGTAGTGGGTGATCAGTCACCTGCATTTTATTTTAGTTAATAAAAAAAGTGAAATTCATTTTTTGACATAGATAAACAATAGTAATAATCTAAAATAATAGAAAATGGGCGCAATTTTCACAAGGATTCATTAAAAAACAAAACCTAGAAAATAACTATATATACTTGTTTCTTTTGATAGTAAACAAATTTTTATGAGCTGTTATCAATCCTAACCATAATCATAATATATTAGGAATTTACAAGCATCAGGAACAGAACATTGTTTATAAGCTTCCTTTTCTTCCAAACTTGGACATAAGCAATTAAAAATGATAAGTTTAATGAATTTTATTTCGAAAACAAAAATGTGTATTTTTAAAGTTTTATTTAACTTATTATAAAGATAATTGCTAACATTAAAATTAAAAACAAATATATGAAACTTACAATATTCTATTTGAAACTATTCACTGTAGACAGTAATGAAGCAAATATTTTAATAAGAAATACAAAAAATACAAAACGAAGTAGATAATATAATATTTGCAAAAAAGGTGATAATAGTAAATTTAGTCATCTTGTTAGGAAAAAAAAACAATTTGTGGTCAGGAACGTAAATGCTGTAGGTTGTATTAAACAAATAAACAAAAAAGTAAAAAAAAAAAAAAAGCGAAACTTATCCTAGAACCAAAGCAATAATAAATTTTGAAGTTATGTTTTACTTATTACGAACCTGTTAGCATTCTAATGTAAAAATATATCTGTGTGTAAAAATAATAAACAAAGTTATACTATATATATATAGTATTTTATTTTAAATTTTCATTCTATATGTTTTTAATGACAAATATTGCAATACAATAATTCATTTGTAAAGTTGTAATTATTTATTATTAAGTGCACAGAAAGTATATGTAAATACTTCTAAGATAAACTATAACCTGTATCAAATGCTCCTTGAAATTTATAATAGTCAAGCAATATCTTTATTTTGCCGATAGAGGGATCTCTCAAACCATTATTACACAAAATAAAGTAAGCCAAAGCATGATTGTGGGTTTAAAATTGTTTTTATTGTTATTTGTTTGCATTATACAATCGTTATTTTACAATATATGTTTGTAAACAAGATTTGGTGAGAAGTCTGCTTGTAACAGTGAAACCATTGGTAGTGGTTTAGAGTTTATTTTTTTGGTTAGTCTGGTTGACTTGTGAATTTGAGATAATTTTGATTATTTATTGATTAGTTTAGCTTTATGCTTTTAATGTTTACACACACACACATATATATATAAAGAAAAATAAAAGTCCATTTCTAAATTATAAGTTATAACATTTGTACATCAATTTTTTAAAATAGAGTAACTAATTATTTTTAAAAAATATAAAAAGCGTAGTATAATTTTGATGGCTACACCAAACTCATAGCAATCGATTATTATCAAAAAAAAACTTTAGTCATGAGAAAAATTCTGGACATGATTGTTGTTCTCAGAAATTAGCATTATATCTAGTAAATTAAATGATAAAAAAATAAAAGTTAAGAAGACTTCTTACATTTCTAAGTCTAATAAGGTTATAAATCAAAGATTTAGTAGCGTGCATTGCGCATGCTTTCTTTTTTTAAAAGTTGATTGTCATGAGTCTGACGTATTAATATTTTAAAGGATAATAACTCCATATAACACATTGATATAAGCTATTTTATTATATAAATAAAAACAGGTTTACTTTTAATAAAAAAAATTTAAAGTATATAGAAAGAAAAATATTGATAAATAATTAATTTATGTCATTTTAATTTGAAAGAAAAAAAAGCAACAAAACTAAAAGCATTAATGCAACAGACAGACTTTGCAAGCCAATGATGTTGTCATATACATCGAGATTGATGTTCATGTTGGAAAATTCTTGTTTCATATAATGCTTATCTATAAAAAATTTTATGGTATCATTTCTCAAAGCTTAATTTTTTATTTGCTCTCTACTATTTCCAGGAATATAAAATACCTGTCAAACTTTTATTAGGAAAGTTTCAGCAAGATCGTCATAAAGATTCATTTGAATAAGATGAAATTTGACAATAGGCAATAAAATATTTATTTATAAATCTTGTACTAATATGAGATTAATTATAACTATCATCATCATGAAAAAAGAACTAGAGAGAATTAAAAATAAATTATAAATAATCATGGAACTGAATTTAAAATCAAAGTTAGCCTAAAAGTATGATTTAGGGAATAAATATAGTATACTAATATCATTTAAAAACATATTACTTATATGCTATAGGCCAGGATATACCATTGCTTTAGATATCCTGGACATGATATATAATATTAACATTTATTTTATTCCCTTTAATTATATTTAGGTCAAATGATTTTTCTGCAAAGATTTATTCCACAACGACAAATATTATGTTGGGATTCTGTTATAATTACCATCTATTTAATTTTAGTCATTTTTAAAAGTATAGGGAAATGAGGCTAATATTTGTAAAACAAACATGTTTTATATGAATACTGTGATTATAATAACAATTCTTTGTTAAAAATGTGTGCAATTTATTTATTTTTAATATAGTACAAATCATAAATAGGCAATTTATATATCACTTGCAAACATTATTTTGTTAATTTTTATATGTTTTTTTTCATGGTATAACTTATATTTTTTATGCTCCAAAGTTTTGATTCTTCCTATAGCCATTATATTTTCATGTTTCTATAATGATTTAGTTATTGGAATATTGTAATGGTGTGTGTAAGTATATATGATTGATAATTTCTATATTTCATCAATCAGTGTTATAATATTATGATATTTACAAAATGAAATATGTTATTTTTATGATATAAAGAATAAAACTGATGGTAAGCTTTAGAAAGAATAATATTGTTATCAAAATCATCTTATTTAACAATCCAATTATATTATATCATTAGAATATATATTATAAATTACACTATTACAATTCCTTATGCTTACACTAATTTATCAAATAATATTTCATCAATTTACTGATAAGACAACACAATAGGCAGAAAACGGCCATCACTTTTTACCTATATTTAATTATTTAAATAGTTTATAAAAGCAGAAATGATAGACACTGAAGTTAAGTAATAAAACCATCTGATTAGTTAATATATATATATTAATTTTAATATTGTTCCGGTAAACAGCTTTGTAATATATGATGGAAGAATACAGTTTCAGAACTAAAAAAGTAAATTATTATTATAGATGTTAATATAACTTCAGCAAATCAATAATAATAATTCGCATTCTAAATAACATTTTAATACCGAATCATAAATATTTTTGAAGTCATTTATTATAAAACATATTTTTATAAAAACTAATAAAATTGTAATATTTTCAACCTTTAGCAGAGGTCATTAACAATTTTCAAAATTAAAGATATAAAAGAAAAAAAACTATTGATAATAATATAGAAAGGTCAAAAGTTTTAAATTTTTATTTGTTTTATAAAAAAATAAATATTATTTTTATCTTCATCAAGTTTATGGAATAATAAAAAAACGTTTAAACGTATTTAGCTTGGAAATTTGTATAATTTTATAAATACAATGTGCGGACTTAATTCCAATTTAAATAATGACTATTGAGATTTATTTTATTTTTATGTACTATATACTTTTTATTTTTTAAATAAGTAAGTTTATTTAAAACAATAAAAAAACACAAAGTGTTTACACAGATACTTTTATTAGGTAAATCATTTAAAATCTTTATAAAGTTTTTTTAAAATGACTTTATAATAAAACATCATTATAATTAAAGTTTCTACAAAAAAAAAAGTTTAACAGAAGCAAAATTTTTAATATATTAAAGTTTTAAAATAAATAAATATTTAATAGTTACTATTTAACAGTAAATATTGGGGATTTGAATTCAGACTTTCGAGCAACCTTCAACTATCCACACTATCTCATACTACTGATACATATGACCACACACATATAGAAAAGATAAACAATCACCAATATACGTATTGGTCCAGATTATCATCTTCCACACACACACACATACAATCAGTGCTCAGTTTATATTAAGATAGAAAATCTTTATACTTTAATGGACAGGCTTCAATCTACTCCAACCTCCAACTCTTCAGCCATCCATACTATTAAAATCTGATGATAGAGTGCTCAAATCCCATGCTGATGCCAATATTGTTGTTATGACCATGCTGAACTCAAGCATAAATTAATACTTTTTGAAATAACAAACATATAAACACACATTAAAGTAAAATGATTATCGACTTTCCAATTTTTTTTTTCTCAGTGACGAAAGCTTTTATTCATCAAAAAGACAAAATACACAACAGTTAAAAAGGTTTACAAAGAGATGATTACATGGCAAAATGAAATTCAAGGACAATATGAAGGGGAAGGGCATACATATGAAATGGGAAGGAGATATTGAAAGGGAGTGTAATCCAGGAAAAGAAGAGTCTTTGGTAAGGAGCAATGTTGATAGGCTTAGTTGCCCTGCTGAATTGATAAGAGGATCCATGTGTGACATTAACTTTGGAGGAACTGCTATATGTTAAGTCTTTAGAGGTTTCAGGGATGGATGAAGAAATTTTTGAGTTATGCTTTCATGCAACAGGCTGAATTTTGTCTTTTGTAGATGAGGAATTTAAGTTTTGGCCATTGTACTTGGAATAGCATTATGATTGGTCATGTTGTTGTTTTTTGACTTATTTTACCTTTGATTGAGCAAATCACAGTCTGAAAGGGAGGAAAATCCAGAGGGCCAGGAGATGGAGATGTTGAGATAAGTTCTTTGATGATAATGTTTTTAGTTAAGTTATGTTTGAAATTTGATTTGGAAGAAATTTGGGTAATTTTGAAGGTTTTAGTTCATGTAGTTTAGGTCTCTGCACATTTTTGCCTCTTGGGGCATCTTTAATCCGTGTGACAAAATGAAAAGTAATATGATGAAAAACAGTTTTGAAATGAAAAACTTAAATATATTGATGTAAAAGCCAAAAAAAAAAAATCACTGGAAATTTTTTTATTAATAATTTTGGTTGAGAAATGAGAAAATTGAGTGGAATTTTAGGTGGTTAGTTACCCCAGAGGAGGAGTGTCTGAAAAAAAAAAGATTGTTAAAATGGCCTAAATAACTGGAGCAACACACAAAAAACATTATAAACAAATTCAGAGTGACAGGAAAATTGGAGTAGGAGAAATATCTAAGAGTCTAAGAGGGAATAAAACAATTTATGGTCTATAAAACAGTTGAACTATCCACCAAACAGGGAGGCAATGAGGTAGTTAGTTGGTGTTAAGCACAAGGTAGACATAGGGAAATTAATGAATGAAAGAGCACATTAGCAGCAAAATAAGGCCTTTACAGGGTCAAATAAATATAAAAGGCATCTTTTACTACTGCAAAACTAACTTTGCAGAGCCATTCTGTGAGAGCTGTGAGAAAGATGACTTTCCAGTAAGAGCTCCACCTATGGACTCGACTTTTCAATTATCTTATTAATATTTATATGTACAATAGAATTCTAATAATAAACTCAAAATAATAATTGTAGTAGAAAATTTCTAAACATTTACTTATGGGGTAAAGAATAATCAGGAAAATAATTATTATCAATTAACTTTCTAAAATGAGGTCGTGACAGAGATAAATAATTAATTTTGGTAAAGCAATTGAGCCATCAGCTTTTTTCATATGCAAACACTGTTAATCATATATCTGTAGCATCTAGATGCTTTATAAACATACATGATGGAATGTTAAAAAAACTACCTTACTTTAATTTGTTTATTTTTGTTTCATTAAGTAAATCTTCATCATTATCATCATCAATCATTATCAATCCATTACAGGATGAGGTATTTCCAAGTTCAATCTGTCTTTTCCAATCTCTAATCTCTCTTCTCCACATTACCACTGCACACTTTCTTATTTTATTCAACCATTTTACAAGTGGTTTTTTCTGGGTCTTTTACAATCTCTTGGAATACTATTTAAGACTTCAATTACCTATCTATTATCATCTCTTCTAGAAATATGTTCACCCCAATTCCACTTAAGTATTTATTTTCAATAATGTCAGAAACACCTGTTTCTTCTCTTACCCATGTTATTGTGTATTCACTCTCTTCTTGTTTCTCCTAACATGAATCTCTCCATACTTCTTTTAGTGGTTTAAAACCTCTGTATTGTTCTTCTATTAAGTGCCCAAGTCTCAGATCTATAAGTAAGAACTGGTAAAACACAGTTATTAAAACTGTCATTTTCAAAAAATATAGGCATAATTCCTTTTAATATTAAATTATTTCTACCAAAAGCTCTCTATCCAAGTTTAATTCTATGATTAATTTCATTCATTATATTTTCACCTGCAGTACATCTTACATTGACTTATTTATTATAAGAGAAGTTGAAAATAGTTAATGGATAAATAAAAAAATATGGTACTTAGGTATTATTCCTGAAAAATGGAGCACATATTAGATCTGCAATAACTTTTCACATTTGTATCAATCTGCTGATAACTTTGTAATCTTGTGACCTGACCAAAATAATGTGTACACAGATCTTGTACATGATATTTTCACAAGATTTAGAAAGTTATTGGCAGATTGGATACATATGTGAAAAGGGGTAGCATGTCTAATACATGCTCCATGTTGCAACTAAAAATACCACTTTCACACCAAAGAAAGCATAAAATATGGAGTGGCATTATATACGACTTTCACATGAAGAACTGATATTAAAAAGAACATTTAAAAATATATTGATTCGTCATATAGAAATATATAACTTTCACATAAAAAAGTTCCAAAATATTAATATTAAAAAGAAAATTAAAAAAAAATAATTCAGAAATATATATGACTTTCATACAAAAAGTTATAAAATTTGTAACAACATTAAAAATATGAGTTTCACATTTTGGGCCCCAAAATATGTAAAATATGATATGTCATTACACATATCCCAAATGTTACTTTAAATACAGACAAAAAAATCACTAAATTACAAAAATTATCTACACTACATGTGCTACTTACCATCTAATATATAACAGGAATTGTCCATTGAAACAATCAATTTTTCATTTAATTTTTTGAAACGGAGATTTCAACTGAAAAATTTCCTCTCCCCAATGGACTTTTACTGAATATGTGATTGCACAGTGACTTTCCACAGAGATGGCAATGAATAAATGTATTTTTTAAAAAACAACAACAACAAAAAACAATTCACAAAATAAAGAAATATAACTGTAAATGAAACAGATTTCTGTTAGTAATAGAATTCTAGAACCTTGCAACTACATTCATCTTATGAATAGCAATTTCACTGTTGCAATCATGAATGTTACAATGCCACTGCTTGTCTGAGATGTGTACATAAATGCTTATACTCTCTCCATATGGACACATTTTTATTGATAGCAGGATTCATTATTCTTGAAAATATAGTACGACATTCATTTCAGTAGTCAGCAACTTCCAAATTGCCACCTTTTTGTACAGTTTGCAAATAACAACAATAATTCATTAGGAAGTTATGAAAAGAAAATCAAAAGGAAAAAACAAAAACTATGTACACTTACTCACTTAAAATAAAATGAACTGGGGTAACTCAGAAGTAGAAATAACATAGAAAGTACTTGGATGAAGCAAAAACACAATTGAAATCAAAAATGCAATTGAAGATCAAAAACACAATAGCTGTTGTCAGAAAGAAATCTGGACAATAACTGAAAATATAGAAATATAAAAAGTAATACCATGGATTGATAAAAAAAAAAAAAAAAACATGTTTTCATATGAGATTGGATAATACTGCAGAGTTTATTTTCCTTAAATGTAACATGATTGCAAGATTACAGATTTATTGCAGATATGAAAAAGCTACCATTTCCTCTATATTGCAGGACTAATATCTAAGTATGAAAAATATTAATAAAATAAGTAGAAAAATAATTATTTTTTTTGTTATCTGTAAAAATAATTTAATAACTTCTATTATATGAAATTTAAACAAAAGTAAACCAACATTCTCACTGTAAGTTATGGATAAATAACATAGATAAAGAAGAGAATCTAAGTATTATTCATTCATTCTTTAAAGGGAAAAGATGGGGATTAGTTTACTTGCATTTGACTTTTGTATACATTAAGTTATATATATAAAATATATTTTTATATATATATATATATATATATATATATATATATATATATATATATATATATATATATATATATATATATATATATATAATCAGTCAGTATTTAAACAATTCCAATTTTTTAGGCAATCAACAATATTGTTGTTAAGATAACCTCTTTTAATCAATAAAAGAGGAAATCCACAATTATCTAAGTTTATGTAGAGACTAAAGATTGCAACTTTACTACCAGAAGTGAAATTATTAATTCAAAGAAATTTAAATAATCTTTCTTAGACAGGTAAATTGTTGGCTCGTGAATGGCTTTTTGGAGACACCTGGACAAGTGTCTCTTTCCCAAGCAGATGAACGCTTACCTTGAAAAATTCAAAGCACCCACACTTACACCATGATGTAGCCATCTAGTGCTACAATGCCAGCATAAATTTTGACAATATTACCTGGACTTTTTGATTTACTTAGCTCATGTAACATGAATAGTCGCAATAAAGTTGTTTTGAAAAAAAAAATCTCTTCTGAAAGCACATTAACAAATAGATAATTATAACTTTCAAATTGCACTCCAACCATGTATTATTTAGATAATAAAATTGCTAATGCTTAAACAATACCGATATCATTAACAATCAACAATCTCAATCTATTATCAAGACAAACTTTCTTTAAACAGTAAAAGTAGATATTAATCTTTACTATCTTATAATCTAAATGCACAACATATTTACACTAACTACTTACCATTCAAAATAACCCATCACCTAACCTATTAATTTCTAACAATTGGGAGAGTGGTTGGAGAGAAAGATGGTTAAGCATGCATATGTATGAGTGAGTTAGTTAAACCTATTCCATTATGTATATCTACATTTTAAAAGTCACTATGACAATAATAATACTAATTGATAAATATAATTTTAATTAAACCTGATTAATTGGCTTAGTCATGGTTATTTTGTTTCTTTGATTTCTTATACTGTCTATAACCACACTTTTAGACAGCATAAGAAATCAAATGGATAAAATAACCCTGACTAACCCAATTAAATACACAAACTGGCAAAAACATAACCAAATAGAGCAGACATAACAAGATATCAACAACAAAATTGTCCTTGAAATAAACAATGCCCAGCTCCTAAAAAAATATAAAAAATGGTACCTGAAATCTAAATTTTTTGACTTCATACTCAAAGTAAATCGGAATGTTTTGCCTACATCACACTTTTTTCATTTTAAAAGATTCTTTATGAAAATAGACATACTGTGAAGGTTGTGCCAAAGAGACAAAGAAACACAACATCATTTTCTAAATGATTGTCTGGGGTTGGAAAGGGTAAGACAAATAATGATAAATAACTATCATCAGAAAGACACAACAATGGCAAAAATTCTCCAGGCATATAAAAATGCAATCCCAACAATAAGAGCAGTGACATTTAGCTTGTATGCATATTGTTACACCAGATGTGAATTCAATTTCAACTACAATGCAAAACAAAACCTCAATGTGTTCCACCACAAGATAGAAAAATAAAAAAAAAAGATAACCTGCTAGCAGCACCAGATATTTTTCTGCAACTTGGTCACTATTTAAACGAAAATCAGTACTATGGTTGAAAAACAGGAAAAGAGATACTGAATAACACATCTAAAAAAGAACACAATATGCCCAAACCAGCAGGACACACATGACAGGGTCCATCAACATAATGTATAAAAAAGTTAGACTAGCTGAATTCAGACAACTTTCGACACCTTAAGAGTAGCAAAAACACAACATAAAGAACTCAAGAGAAAGCTTTTTCTCTCCTACTTATATGCAGCAGAACTGTTTAGGTGTAGGAACAGACTTCTATGTAAATCCAATCTTACTGATGTAATCATTGGTTTTTGATCAATAAAGTATGTTTTGAAACATAATTTTAATTAAATCATAAAATGGATTTGTTATAATTTAAATTAATAAAAAAAATAATAGAATTATTCTTTTGCAAATAATGATCGATAAGTATTAGTCAGAAAGTGCGATTTCACATATGTATTAGTCAGTCGATAACCTTCAGCCCTTGCAATCTCATAAAATAATGTCTGCATGGGATCTTCAGACAAACTTAATTTATCAATTTTTTTAAAATTTCCCTTCTTTTATAATTTTACTTATTGAAAAATGGTGGCCTATAATTTTATTTTTTTATTTGAAATGAAACAAATGATATTCCAATGACTAAACTTTTAATGATATACATTGATTGGATTATAGAAGTGAATACTTTTCTCCATGTAAAAAAATGTTATTTTATCTTACCATCACTGCATACAAAATACACATGAAAGCATCATTATTTTTGTGCAGTCATTATAAATAAATCTCAGCACTCTCACAAATATTATTCTTCAGCCCTCATATCATGTTTTTTTACCAATGGAAATTTTCTTTTCCCAAGCAATTTTTATAAAAAAATATCAGTTATCAGAAGTGCTAATGCAACAACAACAGAAGAAATAAATATGTACATATAAGTGGATAATTTTATAGAGATAAAACATGTTGTTTATCTTCTGAAGAATAATTTTTTCTTGACTGAAAAATGCTTATCTATAACTTTCTTTACTGGAATTGAAACAAATTATGATTTTCTAATAAGTTAACTTTGAATAATATAAATTTACTTGATATTAAAAGTGTTAAAAAAACTTAAAAATTATAAATGCATGAGAATTTTAGTGAGAATAAAATTCTAACAAGTAAACTGTTACCAAAAGAAATTTATTACAAGTGTTAATAAACCAAAAAAGCAAATAAACATGTGTATATAAGTGTATAGTTTTCTCCATATACAAAACATTAGTTTCTACAGTCACTGCAGTGGTATAATTTGATCTTTTGTCATACAAAAAAACACAAAAGCATCATCATTCTTGTGCAGTGTCTGCCATATAAATTTAGATAAATAGGAAGGTAGGTGTTGGTGCATAGTTTCCCACTGTCTTTTATGACACCATTTGGCAGCACCACAAAGTCTTTCAATGTTCAGGGTGTGAACACTCATTTTAGGAGCAATAAAATTGTATATGTGATTGACCTAAAAATATTCTTATCTGGCAGCTTGCCACTTATCAGATTTGTATACCTTCTAATGATATGAATATATTGTTGAGCTTTATTTGATATTATCTTTGATTATTTCTATGAGAGTCACTGCTTTTCTGTCAGGAATTGTAATGATGAAGCACTTGTTGCATTACCCCCCCCCCCACATGAGCCCCCAAAAATCCACTGCTTTGAAAGTAATCTACTAACATGATTATTCTACTTAGAGAAAAGACTCTCATAAATTATTACAAATTTGTTAGGGCTTCCAATTTTTTTTGTGTTTGTCAAAATAAAATGCTATAAATACAAATTTTGTGTATAAAATTGTTACAGTCAATGACCATCATATCTGCTATATCTAACTGCTGTTTGCCTCATTCAATAAATCTCAACTCTCATGACCAACTATAAATAAATCTCAGTACTATAACAAATGTAATCTTTGAGCATATGAACTAGTTTTTTTATGAATGGAATTTCTCTTTTCACAATCCTTAATAAGACTATCAGAGTTTCATTGAAATGTGCACATAAAGTATCATTTTATGGTCATTTACACACAATTTTGACAATATGAGACCAATTTAATTTTGGAAATAACCCACTGCCCCATTCTCATTGGTAGGCAAGTTCCAAACTTTAATTATTATGTTTTATAAAAAATGTGCAGATTTACTTTAGTAAAAAGTACAAGATTGATGCTAAATCATGTGTACATGCATAAAACATATGCAGCTTACTTTTTCCAGATTATGGATTTGTCATCTCAGTATTTGTCAGGATATAAAAAACATACTTAAATCTGGAAATTAGCAGTGACACCAATATTTTGACTAACAACTTTTTCATGAATGGGATATTATATAATAATCACCTAAAAGTAATTGTTTTAATATTTAGGGGATTGTAAATGTGTTTAATTTCACCTTATAGACACATTTATTGGTGCCAGCATTTTTCATCATTATCAGATAAATACATAAGTACCAAATGATCAAATTTGAAGTAACTTTTATTAAAGTCTCAGCAGGTTGAAGCGCAGCAATTTGGGGAATAATTTAAGATTTGGTTTTAATATTTTACCCTTTATATTAAAATTCAATAAATTGAATTTGATTTGTTAGAAATATAATTTTATAAATAAAAAGCATTCTAAAAATTTATATTTGAACATCACAAGAAATAAAATATAAAGTGAAATAAGGAGAAATATGTAGTGAGAACATTTACTTTTTTCTTATTGAATGATTAACATAAAATGACCAGTAAAAATATAAAATTAATGAAATCTTTGTTGATTAACTTCATTTATAAAATGCAAACAAATTAATATTAACTTATCATAAAACCATGAAATTCTGTTCTAAATTTAAAATTGAACTTATAGTAATTAAAATATAAAAATCACATACTAGTATAATTAGCAAACTAATATCAATTGTAGTTTTCTTTTTACTATTATGATGGATTTTTTTAAACTTTTACTTTTAAAAAGAAAACATATTCGACTAAAATCAAACAGTAATCTTAAATGCTTTTGTTTTTAAATAATTATTATACAAACATTTTGTTAAAATGATCATATATATTCAAATACACCATAAAAATATACATTTTTTGTCACTGCTAACAACATTAAAAATGGAGTTTACAATTAGTGGTATAAAACAACTATCAATCAGTGATGTGGTAAGTGGGTTTCTATTTTTTTGTAGATTTGTTTTAGTTGTAGAATAATGATGTCATCAAGTTGTTTATATGTAATATATCAGTATATTTTATTTTCAGTTTATACCATCAAAATTAATGCAAATTCAGCAAAATATTGCTATATCTGGATACAGAAAAGCAATGAATACAAGGGACTATTAGAATTATTTCTAAATGAATGTATTAATCAATTAGTTTTATTAAACAAATATCCTTTTACTTGATCAAAATAAATAAAAATATTTAGTTGTTTTATCTTTGTTAAGAGTAATTTTGATTAAAAATAAATTATGAACTCCTACAAGAAATCAGTAAATTGAAGTAAAAACAAATAGATAAGTTAAAAGCAAACCCTGTATGTGATAATTTGAACTGAGAAAAAAATTGTTCATGATAAGCTGGACAAGTAAAGAAAAAAATTGTAGCACAAAAACGACAACAAAAACTATGCTATCTAGTTAACAACTACAGAGTTAACTTTCCCAAAATGCTGATTTCAATTTTAAAAGACCTCTGAGATGATTTCTTAAATAAGTTAAATGAAAAGATGGAGATAATGTTTTTTAAATAAAAAACCCATTTTATTATCAAAAACTAGTTTTAAAAATATCTCACCAACTATATTCTGAGACAAGAAAAATATACAGCTCCAATTAGCATAATTTAAGTACAATAAAAGGAAGACATGGCATAAAACATTAAATTTAATATTGAAAGTATTTTATACCAATATCCTTAACAAAATATTAACATATTTATATACTATTACACATATATATATAAATTATTATTTTTGAGACTAAACTGTGTGCATTACAAACCGATATTTAGACGAACTAGCATACGCCATGGATGCTAGTTCGTCGAAATCTCGGTTTGTAGTGCAAAATAACACGCGGTTTAGTCCCAAAAATAATAATTTATCTATATCATATAACCGTAAAAACATGAAATATATATATATAATTAAAACTCAGTAAAAATGAAGTACCATATATTTTTAAGGCACATTATCGTAGGATGAAAATTGTTGTTAAAATTAAAAAAGCCAAATATACCTTCAGATCCGTACTTAATAACTAATATGCTAAAAAGTAAATTTACTTTCTATTAAAACTATTAGCAGAATTGTTTTTATTAGTTTTTGTGATAAGGGAATTCAAAAAATAAGGAAAAAAACTGTAATCAAAGAATTATTATAATAAACAATTTAGCAAGCAACTTGCGGCTCACACACACCCTTCAGTCAGTCTAATTGGATCGGACTGGATCACTTTCTTCTACTATAACTGGTCTGCAATTACACTATCAGCATTCACTTTATTCTTCTGGTTCTCTAATAATCTGCTTTTTTTTACTTTACATGTTCTACTACTTATTCTGCAGTTAATTTTTTTCTATTAATTTGCATATTGCTAGACATTATTGTGATGCAGATTAGAATATGTAGCTTAATTATATTTTCTGCAGATAATTACTTCTAGAGGGCCTCAATACTTCCTGTAAATCAGCCTTGCACACACACACACACACAATCACATATATAATAAGATTTCTATACTCTGCCATTCTAAATATTAATGTAAAATAACACTCATATTATGGGTTTAAATATACAATTTTAATAATATTTATTTCACGTGATATTCACGGTCAGTTTATATATATATGTTTATTAATAAACACATAACAAAATAATACACAACATACCTAAATTACAAAATTTTCACAGATAAATAGCGAAATAGTCATTAATACTGTAAAAAAATTATATATTCTCTAAGTAGATTTCAACAGAATGATCTTCAATATACTGCATTACAATTATTTTAAAAACGAATGCGCACTTGTTTATATTTTTGTAGATATATTAATTGTTGACTAAATACTTAGAAAATTTCAAAAATATTTGTATAATATTAATATATATATATTTCTCTTATCTGTTTATATATAAAAAATATTTTTGAAAACTCTTGAATAACAATTCGCTCAAAATTTTAATGTATTATTGCAAAAGCAATCCCGTATTATAATATTATTATAAATATGTTCATCTATCAAGTTTATTTTTTGCCTATTTTATGATTTTATTTAACTTACAAAATTTCTTATTAAGTAGGTGTATTTCATTTGCGGTCTTAATATCAAGGGTTTATTGAGTTTTTTGGTTTCTTTACCGCATAATGAATTAGTTAAGTTACTATGGAAATACATTTCACTAAATCCAATTGCCTCAAGATATATGTGTAAATAAATTACAATAATAGGAAGTAAAGAGGAATAAAAACTTATAAAGATTTTTTTTTTTTGCTTTAATATATAAAGTTTTAAAAAAATAGTGATAAGTTGCAAACGTAATAAGATTTGTCATGTAAATACCCTAGAAAGATAAGACAAGTAATAATGTGATTAGAAACAAAGACGTTCTTTCATAAAAGTAAAACCTATTAAATATATGTATATATAAAGTTGCCATGAACCAGAATTACAGATAGATTTTATATTAAAATTGTAAAATAGTATAATGTAATAATATTCCCTCAACATATTCATTTTTCAAAACATTTTATTATTATTGTTATTTAAATAAAAGTATATTATCTATACTAAATTTATTGTAATTAGAAGAGATTTGAACTCAGACTTTCAAGTTCCCTACCTCTATCCATTACATCTTATACAATCAATAAACATGACTACATATATGTGAAAAAGATAAATGATTTCCAATATACTTATTCCGTGCTGAACCAGCACACATAAGATGGCCCTGGTTATTATCTCCTACCCACCCACACACACACACATATATATATATATATATAATCAGTGCTCAGTTTATATTAAGATAGCAAATCTTCAAACTTTAATGGATAGGATTCAATCTTCTCCTTCCTCAACTCTTCAGCCATCCATATCATCATCATCATTATCATCATCATCATCATTATTATTATTATTATTATTATTATTAATATATTTCAGAGTAATTATAAACTATTAAATCCAAAGATTTTCTCTGGGTTGAGTAAAGTAAGTATTCTAGTTACAATTTGAATAATCTCTCACGCAATTAATGATAAAATTACAACTATTATTGTTACAATTATTGACATTAGATAAGTTTTGATTATTCTAATAGTGATTGTCTAAAATTTGTTTTAATATACGCAATTGTCCAACTCTACATGTTTTCATTATATATTAATAAAATTGGAGATTCCCCACTCTCTGTTTCAAATATTCTGATAGCAAAATGCTTGTCAACAGATTTTCCTTTATCTTTTCAAAATATTAATTTGGTCTACATTTCAGAAAATTAATAGTGCAACTGCAAAGCAAATAAATATATTAAGAATATTACAGAACAAATATCTTAAATGGTTCAAACTTTTGCAAGAATTGTAGATCAAATGTGAAAAATTAGAACATTTTTTTGAAAAAAATAATGCATATAGGTTTAGGTATTGCCTGAAGTATTCTAGAATAAAACTCAAAAATAACAGTTTTTGAGAACAATTTTTATCATATATAATTTTGATTAAAGCGGCCATTTCTTTAAAAAGTCAATTAATATATATATTAAAGATACAAATATTGGAAACATAAGGTGTATATAAATTTATTGTAAATAAAACGTGAAAGAATAACATTGTTGAAATTGATGGTATATTTTATAATATGATAAAGTTAGTTACTAATAAAATATAAAAGTATTAAAAATAGATAATTTAAACTAATGTTTTAACAAATATTAATTGCGATGAAGAAGTAACAGATATTTATGTAAGTATACAAAATGTTTGAATATTTTTAAGTAGCATCTATAGACAAATGCATTTAATAGAAAACAACTGAAAGACGACAGTGCTGAGGTTAATTTGGTTATGATAATAAAATCAAAACAAGACACATAATTGTGGATGTTGCAGGAAAAAAGATACAATATATATTTGTTATTTGAGGAAAGTGTTAAAAGAAAATAGACATGGAAGCATTCAAATGAAGGTATGGATGATGATTCCATTTTAACTAATAGAAAATATGTAACGATAATCTATTAACGAGATGTAAAGTAATAATGTTGATGCAAAATTATTTTATAGAAACAAAATTTATTAAGATAGGCAGTATTAATAATCGATTATCTTAAATCTCTAAAAAAACACAATAAATTTAAGTTATAATTTGCAAATTTCTTTCAAATATTAACATAATTTTATGATGATTGACATTTGACTGAGATCATTAAGATGATCACTAACACACAAAATGTGTCAAGGAAAAAGAAACATGAAAATATTTAGAAATAATACATTTAAAGAATTGAATATTTGAAATTATTGTAAAATGATATAAAAATATCAATAATAATATAAAAAAATATAATTGTGTGTTGCCTAGGAATCATTTAAGTAGAATTGATCTCAAAAATACAAAACTACATTTGTGAATTGAATGGAAAAATTGCTTCAGTAATAAGAAAAAAACCTGAATTATTACTAAAAAAAAAATAACATAAAATGTGTGGAAAAATTGTATAACGAGTAATAATAAAATGAAAAAAAATAATTAAAATGAGTTTTATAATAATACATCTTCTGAATTACAAAACATTTTAAATGAAGAAATTAGATATGAAATTAAATCTGTGAAGTCAAAAAACCTCCAGAAAAACATAGAAATATTATTGATAACATAAAAGAAGCAGGTTGAAAAATAGAAAAATATGTTAGTAAAATTATATATACTAAATAAATAATTGATAAAGATATATGATATGATTGTAAAAAATGAAGCAATAATATTGATAATTAAAAAAGCTAATAAAGAAGATATTAGAAATTATAGACTTACTTCTACACAAGATTTTTGTAAAAACAGTTATTGTTAAACTTTTCCACAGCTCTTTGAATTTAACGGAAAAAACAAACAAACAAGCTTTATTTAAAATAATTTTAGCTCAGTAATCCACATTCATTTATTTAGAGAAGTTATGAAAAGGAACAATGAATATAAATAAATTGCTATTATAATTTGAATGTGTAAAAACAGATTTGATTCTATTAACATTTTTACAGTGATTAGAGTTTTCCATCATAAACCAAAAATATTATCATGTTTTGAAATTTTTTTTATCACATTGCAGCAGAAGTTTTAGTGATAGTGAAAAAATTGATATTGACAACAGTGTATAGTATGGTGAGTCCATATTAGCAAAACATTTTACAGCAGTGTTATATATTTTGTGAATTAAAATAGAAAGCTAATGGGATGTTTTAAGTCATCTGAATTTTGTAGATAATATGGGTTTTTTTTTCAAATAATAATTCAGAGCTTCAAAAAATTTTGCAAATGTTGCTAAAGGAATGTAACAAATAGGGCAAACGTAATGTAGTAGAGTAAAGTAAGGTTGAAAGGATTTTAAATAAGAACAAAAATAAGTATTGATTACTTAAAAGAATTTATAATAGAAATACAGGCTTATTATATACCTGTGTCTATATATGTAATATATAGGGCATATGAGCACAGACTTTCACATGACCCACCACTCTCCACTCTATCTCATAACACTAATACACCTGAACACACTATATGTTGAAAAAATAAATAATCACCAATATACGTATTTCATGCTAAACCAGCAATCATCAGTTGGTCCAGATTACCATCTCCACACATATATGCTGTAAGTGCTCAGATATATATTAAAATAGCCAATCTTCACACTTTAATGGACAGGCTTCAATCTACTTCACACTCCAACTCTTCAACCATCTATCCAACTGAAAATCTGATGATGGAATGCCCAAAGTCCACCCTGAGGCCAAGATTCTTGTCACACCCATTTGACCTAAGATCAATCTGACCTCTCATGTACAGAACCTAATTCATTTAATACATATACAAGGGATAGGCAGATATCTCTACTATGTAATAACTGAAACACAGGCTTATTATATACCTGTGTCTATATATGTAATATATAGGGCATATGAGCACAGACTTTCACACAACCCACCACTCTCCACTCTATCTCATAGCACTGATACACCTGAACACATATATTTTGAAAAGATAAATAATCAGCAATATCTGTATTTCATGCTAAACCAGCAATCATCAGTTGGTCCAGTTTACCATCTCTACACATACATGCTATAAGTGCTCAGATATATATTAAGATAGCCAATCCTCACACTTTAATGGACAGGCTTCAATGTACTCCACACTACAACTCTTCAACCACCCATCCAATTAAAAATCTGATGATGGAATGTTCAAAGGCCACCCTGAGGCTGAGATTGAAGTGTGTCCATTAAAGTGTAAAGATTGACTATCATAATGTATATCTGAGGACTTATAGCATATATGTATGGAGATGGTAATCTGGACCAACAGATGATTGCTGGTTTAGCATGAAATACAGATATTGACGAATATTTATCTTTTCAACATATACATGTTCAGGTGTATCAGTATTATGAGATAGAGTGGAGAGTGGTGGGTCATGTGAAAGTCTGTGCTCATATACCCTATATATTACATATATAGACACAAGTGTATAATAAGCCTGTGTTTCAATTATTACATAATAGAGATGTTTGCCCATCCCTCGTATATGTATTAATTAGATTAGGTCCTGTACATGAGGGGTCAGATTGATCTTAGGTCAACATGGGTGTGACAAGAATCTCAGTCTCAGAGTGGCCTTTGAGCATTCTATCATCAGATTATCAATTGGATGGACAGTTGAAGAGTTAGGGTGTGGAGTAGATTGAAGCCTGTCCTTTAAAGTGAGTTGATTGGCTATCGTAATATATACCTGAGCACTTATAGCATGTATGTGTGGAGATGGTAAACTGGACAAACTGATGATTGCTGGTTTAGAATGAAATACAAATATTAATGATTATTTATATTTTCAATATATATGTGTTCAGGTGTATCAGTATTCTGAGATAGAGTGGTGGGTAGTGTGAAAGTCTGTGCTCATATACTCATAATTAAACAACTATATAAACTATAATTAGAATATTAATATATATCGAAACAGATTTTGATGCAATTAATTATACAATAAACTTGGATGAAATGCTTTGAAATGAAATAAGTTAATATTAAGTGACAAAATATCTATATGTTTAAAAGAAAGATATATTGTGCGTAATCTTAAACATGGATCTGAAACTTAAATACTTATTAGTCAAGTGGTACAAAAATTTCAATCCACTCAATAAAGTAATGGAACCTATATGCTGAGGGTAACAAGAAGGGACTGAAAACAAAATAAATGGGTGAGACAACAAGCAGAACTCATTGAAAACACTAAAAGAATTAAGAGTGAAAAGAAACTGGAGTAAAACATATTTCTAAATCAAAAGATAGTAGATAAATCATTGAACTCTTAAACTGGATTCCAAGAATTTGTAAAAGACTATAAATTGAGATTACATAAAAATTGAATGAATAAAACAAGGAAACTTTGCAGCATGATTTGAGTAAAAGAAAATATGAATACTAGAAACTACATTAAATATGGAAAAATCATTATTCTGATTGATAATGGATGAAATTGATAATGAATATAATTAATCACTATGTTTGTGGAAAGAAATATTTGAAAGTATATCAGATTTGTTTTTATTTGCTTCTTCATCCTGATCTTTTACATAGTCAACTCATTTCATGTAGTACAGTTATATTATATTGAGGAATAAATAAAGTTATTAAACTTAGTTTTAATATAACAATTTTATTATAATAATTTATTAACTAGCTTTTATGCTATTTTGATGTTCATAAAACATTATACTTACTTTTAGTCATTACTGAATTCCATTATAACTATAAAATTTATATTACCTTGTTAATATTAATTCTTATTAAGCATGATATCAGCACTTAATACTTAAATAAGGCTATAATCTTAGTACATGTGCCTTGAATGCTTAATTTATTACAAGAGAGACCTCTACAAATCTAAATGCAAGATTCAACTTTATAAAGATAACAGCAGCCACACTCTTCTCTTCAACCTACTTTTCTAAATATATAGGAAAATCTAAAGCATTTTGATTTGAGATCATTCTTCACTGATTAAGTTCACTATTTCTGTTAATCATTAACAATTGTGTTTATAACGAGCTAATAGTCAGATCTTAAATTTAGAAATATTTTGCATCAATTTAAAGTTGCAAATATTAATTCTTTTCTAAATTTAAGATCTGACTATTAACTCATTGTAAATCAAAAGATTTTATGATCATTAATGTTTAATAGAAATGGTAGGCTTAATCAGTGAATAATTTATTAGCTTCAAGCTCCTAAATCAAAATGCTTTAGATTTGCCTATATATTTAGAAAAATAGGTTGAATATTAGAGTGTGGCCACTCTTATTTTTATAAAGTCAAATCTTGTGTTTAGATTTGTAGAGGACTGTCTTGAAATAAATTAAGCACTCAAGGTGCAGGTATTACCTTGTTAATTAGATTTTATGTGTTTATGTTTATAATGAGACTATAAATTATGATTACTATATTACATATCTATTAATTTGAATATGACTCTTAATAAACAATAATAATTTATGTATAAAATTAATAATAGACAATTAATAATTATGTTATAATAATTTAAATTAATGTATCATAGAATATTAAATATTTAATATTATAAATGGTGCAAGGCATTGGACATTTTTTTTAAACTAGAAGAAAATATTCATTTACCAATTATCAGAATATATATAAAAATCATACAATAGAAAATATTAACTTGTATAGTTTGTCTACTAAAATTTATCAACAAACAAAACAAGTTATTAAATAAAATCTATTATCATTATAAAATTTAGAATTATGAAATTTTCCTTTAGTTAGTCTTATGTTTATACATTTATATATTCACTCACCCACATGTATATGTTAAATAACCTTTTAAAATAAGAGTAATATTAAATCAAAATAATTGCAAATAATAATTATCAATAGGCAATACAACCTGTAGGAACAGTAATCTATATTTATCATAAAGAGTTTTCTGATCATTTTTATTATGTTCACAAATCCACAAAATAATCTGATATTTTGAAATACCATAATTCCCAAAAGAATTTATTTCTTTTAGAATATCTGAAGTTTATTTAGCAAACTGATGATTAGTAATACCTGACAAGATTTCACATTATAGTTGACATTAATTAATAAGTATTATTTTTTAAAAAATGATAATTATCATATTTGAAATTTTTATTATTTTAGCCTTGTCAATTATTGATTTATTGGCACACGCACATAAATATAGATGTATGTGTGTATTACCTCCCATGATTAAAATTTATCAGCATTTTTTAACTGTTAATTATTCCATTTGTTGGCATCAGATGCATATATCTTAATACATAGTAAGTTAAATTTTTTTTAGAATCCTTTTTAAAATCCATTATTCCATTTAGTAAAATAATTATTATTCATTATCTTTGGCAAGTTAATGATTCATCTACACACACACATATATATATATTGTAACAATCCGGAGAATAGCACTTAACGTAAACTGCACTACAGAGCGCCATCTAGGCATTTGAACCTAGAAAAATTTATAAAGTAGGCAGATACGTAAGTAAAAAAAAAAAAAAAATTTTTTTTTTTATTTTGATTCCGGTCGTTAGCCCATGTCACTACCTCAGTGGAATAGCAGAGATTAAATAATATAATATCTTATCTAATTATATTTCAAGATTAAAAAAATAAATAAAATAAGCCACTGCCAGTAATTAACACACAAACATTTATTTATTTCACATATATATAAGATTTAAAATTATTTTAGTATTAATTTACAGTTCAAAATTTAACCTACATTTTTAACTTTGATTTTTGACTTTAATTTACATTTAATTACTATTATATTTTAATTTTACATTTTAATTAAGTTCGCACAGATAAATTTATGAAAGCTTGTTTATAATGTTGAATATAGATTGGTTACATAGATTTCACAGTCAAAAACATTTCAAAATAAACATAAACGATCAAAATACAAAATTATTGATTACTGACAATTGCGGTTCACCATAAGATACTTGCATTGTCACCAATAACTTAAAAGACATCTGAATAAATACATTTTAGATACTCACCGTAAGGTATCATTATTTATCGAATGTCTATATATTTTGATCAAATATGGAAACGCAAATCATAGTTAACCAATAAACAATCCATGCAAGCGTCTATAAACAACTTAAATTTATTGCATTTTTATTTAGGTCGAGTATGAATAGACCAGATAAATTTGCTTTTGAAAATAAACATTCTATCCCTATTTAACCTTAGGCTAAAATTCGTAGTCAAACTGGCATCAATTCATCTGATATATCGATGTATTCAATGTAACAAAATACAGCAGCACAAAAAGTTAAAAGAAGAAATTGCCTCTCATGAGATAGGAATATTACATCTATCTGCAAAGAAGAGCAATAAAACAAAAAACTCCATAGAAAAAAACTGCGGTATCCGACTTATAATTCCTTCCATAGGCAAACAGAAGTGTGCGGCGTATGAAGCGATTCTGCCCGTAGTGAATCAATATTACATCTACTAATCACACCAATATATCCAATCCATTGACCCAATCTAACCATGAAACAAATAACCTAAGATTACCCTCCCCTAATATAACTTTACAAATCTATACAGCCATTCATGCCCGACTTAAGTTTAACATTTATATAATTTAACTTAACGGAAAACAGAAATCATAAATAAACTTAAAGAACAAAATTAAATAAATGGAAATGATTTTAAACAAGTAAATAAAAAATACATCAAATAACATTTTAACTACTTCAGTCAGATAGGAAACTAATGCAATTATTTTAAATACGAAAAGTTTTAATTTAATGTTCATTATTTATAAAGTTCTTACGGTTTACAACAGTTCATCTTTATATGTTCCTTAGCCATTTGAATGTGAATTCCCACGCCATCCTCAAACGATTGGTATCCATTTAACCATTGTTTTATTTATTCATTCGGAGGTTTTTTTTTTTTTTAATTGGTCCTCAATGTAGAAATGATAGTTCATTTCTCTTTCTTTCTTTGGCAAAACTGAAGGGATTGAATCGTGCGTCTCTTCAATTCCTTCTCCCGCACCTCCGCACTAACACCTATCTGTCACATCGTAATAATCATAATCACTAACCAATAATTTCCAAACTTATCCTTTTTATATTAATGTGTAGGATTGAATTTACATTACGTCACCGATGCGATGGTCCTTTCGCTGCGGTCCGATTCCATAGGGATTTCTTCTTATTTGCTAACAGTTTCTATTGTTTTCCTATCTGACCGATGTTTTTACATTTAAATGCCCAAGGCTGATTTACATTTAATTAACAATCATTTCCATTTCTGATTAATTAACCTGTTTTCCAAATCAAAAATATATTTAAAGATAAATTTAAAGATATAATTTTATCTCCAAATCTTTTTAAAATTTAGTTTTAAAATACTTTTTCTTTAATAAAGTTTTATTTTAATAATTTTTCATTATCTGTGCGATTTAACATATACGAGTTTAAGATGATATTTAATTTCAATTTTTAATTCTTAAAGAAAATTTTTAAATGTGAACTTTTTAATTTACTTTCATGTTTAATAAATATTAAAAAAAAACAATGTAACGAACGTCTGTGCACGTTACATATCAGTAAAGTTGCTTAAAAAAAAAGAAAAAAAATATTTTACTTAGGGTTAGTAATTACGGTACATGATTGACGAAGACATTTACAAAACATCCGGTTAATAATTTTACAAAAAGACTATATACAAAAAAAAAGAAAACGTTGACTATCGCTTACCTAAGGACCATTTATGTTTACACCCCTCCCCACAAGAGTTTTATTATTTTTTTCTTATACATTTTATTTTTCCATATGGCATGACAAGCAAGTTATTTAAATTATTTATTTAAGAAGGTTGCATTGAACTAAATACATTTTGAAAGATAATGGATTTATATGTGTATATTTGCAGCACAATTATAAATACCACCAACTTATTTATGACTGATTAAAATGCTTAAATAGGATTACACTGAAGTAAATTCCCAACGGTACTCATCATAAGGTACCACATTTCGATCATAAACTTATGTGGCTGTGCGCGCCTATACACGTTAAAGCATAATATATATCAACAACAAAAAAAAACATATTTATTGCAACCTTTTGACTTTTTTTTTAACAAAAATTAGTTTAAATTTTTTTTTTTTTTTACACTTTCTTGTGTTTAATATATATGCGCAATTTCTTCTGGCAGTGCTTTTATAAGATTTACAGTATACGACTATGTAAACAGATACAAATATTTCATTTTGACAAAATTTTCTCAGGGTATTTGTGGTTTATTAAAGATCGGCCCGAGTTGGTTCGCCAGTTGTAATGATCCGGAGAATAGTACTTAAATGTAATCTGCACTACAGAACGCCATCTAGGCATTTGAACCTAGAAAAATTTATAGAGTAGGCAGATACGTAAGTAAAAAAAAACAATTTTTTTTTATTTTTATTTTGATTTTGGTCGTTAGCCCATGTCACTAGCTCAGTGGAATAGCAGAGATTAAATAATATAATATCTTATCTAATTATATTTCAAGAATAAAAAAATAAATAAAATAAGCCACTGCCAGTAATTAACACACAAACATTTATTTATTTCACATATATATAAGATTTAAAATTATTTTAGTATTAGTTTTACAATTCAAAATTTAACCTACATTTTTAACGTTAATTTTTGACTTTAATTTACATTTAATTACTATTATATTCTAATTTTACATTTTAATTAAGTTCGCACAGATAAATTTATGAAAGGTTGTTTATAATGTTGAATATAGATCGGTTACATAGATTTCACGGTCAAAAACATTTCAAAATAAACATAAACGATCAAAATACAAAATTATTGATTACTGACAATTGCGGAGGGAAATTTATACGTAACTCATTAGTATTCACCATAAGATACTTGCATTGTCACCAATAACTTAAAAGACATCCGAATAAATACATTTTAGATACTCACCGTAAGGTATCATTATTTATCGAATGTCTATATATTTTGATCAAATATGGAAACGCAAAACATAGTTAACCAATAAACAATCCATGCAAGCATCTATAAACAACTTAAATTTAATGCATTTTTATTTAGGGTCAAGTATGAATAGACCAGATAAATTTGCTTTTGAAAATAAACATTCTATCCCTATTTAACCTTAGGCTAAAATTCGTAGTCAAACTGGCATCAATTCATCTGATATATCAATGTATTCAATGTAATAAAATACGGCAGCACAAAAAGTTAAGAGAAGAAATTGCCTCTCATGAGAAAGGAATATTACATCTATCTGCAAAGAAGAGCAAAAAACTCCATAGAAAGGAACTGCGGTATCCGACTTATAATTCCTTCCATAGGCAAACGGAAGTGTGCGGCATATGAAGCGATTCTGCCCGTAGCGAATCAATATTACATCTACTAATCACACCAATATATCCAATCCATTGACCCAATCTAACCACGAAACAAATAACCTAAGATTACCCTCCCCTAATATAATTTTACAAATCTATACAGCCATTCACGCCTGACTTAAGTTTAACATTTATATAATTTAACTTAACGGAAAACAGAAATCATAAATAAACTCAAAGAACAAAATTAAATAAATGGAAATGATTTTAAACAAATAAATAAAAAATACATCAAATAACATTTTAACTACTTTAGTCAGATAGGAAACTAATGCAATTATTTTAAATACGAAAAGTTTTAATTTAATGTTCATTATTTATAAAGTTCTTACGGTTTACAACAGTTCATCTTTATATGTTCCTTAGTCATTTGAATGTGAATTCCCACGCCATCCTCAAATGATTGGTATCCATTTAGCTGTTGTTTTATTTATTCATTCGGAGGTTTTTTTTTTTTTAATTGGTCCTCAATGTAAAAACGATAGTTCATTTCTCTTTCTTTCTTTGGCAAAACTGAAGGGATTGAATCGTGCGTCTCTTCAATTCCTTCTCCCGCACCTCTGCACTAACACCTATCTGTCACATCGTAATAATCATAATCACTAACCAATAATTTCCAAACTTATCCTTTTTATATTAATGTGTAGGATTGAATTTACATTACGTCACCGATGTGATGGTCCTTTCGCTGCGGTCCGATTCCATAGGGATTTCTTCTTATTTGCTAACAGTTTCTATTGTTTTCCTATCTGACCGATGTTTTTACATTTAAATGCCCAAGGCTGGTTTACATTTAATTAACAATCATTTCCATTTCTGATTAATTAACCTGTTTTCCAAATCAAAAATATATTTAAAGATAAATTTAAAGATATAATTTTATCTCCAAATCTTTTTAAAATTTAGTTTTAAAATACTTTTTCTTTAATAAAGTTTTATTTTAATAATTTTTCATTATCTGTGCGATTTAACATATACGAGTTTAAGATGATATTTAATTTCAATTTTTAATTCTTAAAGAAAATTTTTAAATGCAAACTTTTTAATTTACTTTCATGTTTAATAAATATAAAAAAAAACAATGTAACGAACGTCTGTGCTCTTTACAATATATATATAATGCAAGTTTTTATTTTTTGTATGTTTGTATTAACAGTTGATAAAGATTGTCAGTGAAACAATTGAAATTACTTCTGGTAAAGAATATATTATTTAATTTTGAATACTGTGTTAAATATATTTGTTTGAATTATTATTATATGATTTAAAAATACAGACATTTAATGGTTGTAGTTATTTATATATACATAATATTAACTCATATGGTTAAATTCATCAGTATTTTCTAACTATTAATTATTCCATTTGTTAAATAATCATTATTTTATTTTGATCCTAGGCAAATCATTAATTCATAACCACTTGATATATATATCTTTACAAGGTTAACACTTAATCAGCATTCTTTTAAAATTTTTCTTCAAGAACATTCCAGTAAAAAAATCATTTCTTTGGTTATTTTAATTTCTTCTTAAATATTACATCTGTCC
Source organism: Epiperipatus broadwayi (assembly GCA_028023455.1). Classification (NCBI taxonomy): domain Eukaryota; kingdom Metazoa; phylum Onychophora; class Udeonychophora; order Euonychophora; family Peripatidae; genus Epiperipatus; species Epiperipatus broadwayi. The sequence continues at coordinate 131,752 of JAQFVV010006927.1, read as the reverse complement.
TGAAGTAAATGTCAACTTCCTGTTTATTTTCCCATTATGTAGATCACATCTTTTTAAAAAAAAATGTTTACTATGAAAATGTAGTGCTTGTTGAAGTGATCAGTATATATATACAAGAAGAACAAGAACTTCCCAAGTTATTACACAGGCTTATATATATTTTCTTAATTTATATATTATTGAGGCCATTAACATAGAAACTGTTACTACTATGTAACTTGAATTTATTTCCTTTATTTTAAAAGAATCATTATTTCCTTTTTACTAGAGTAGTATTTTTTTTTTTTACAAAAAGAACAATGTCTCTGACAATAAGTTTTTTTTAAAAATTTTAACAGAAGTATTTTAAAATAAAATATAACAATGATTTTTAGATTTCTATTTTAAAAATAAAAATAAAATACATTTGTTAATTTTAAAAATATATTATTATAATAATTCATTTTTAATAACAAATATTATCTTTAAAATGTTCATAATTCTAAAATCCATACATGCACATAAATGTTTACACACACACATGGGAATATAATTTGTCATTTACCTATCTAAATGTATTGTCTTTAATATATATAGATAAACACAACACTATTGACTTCTATTAAAAGATATGTTTTTAAATTTATAAATAACTTATGAAATAGGATATCAAGTTTACTGAATATTACTTTTAAAGGTAAAAATAAAATAAGAAATCAATCATAAGTTGCTTTGTGTTTTGGTGTGTCTACAGCAATTACAAATTTAAGATAAATTTTTGCTCAATGACTCATAAAATCATGACAATAACTTTCTTAAATATTTATATGATAAAGTTTACTTAAGGTCTAACTCAAGATGTACAACATGCTGGAAATATTCAGAACTTTGTTTGTATAATGGAGAGTATAACTGAAATAATATAGCTATGGGGCATTTTAAATATTTTATATAGATTTCAGCTACCTTTTATGCACTGTTTCTATATAATATATAAGGGATTACCCAAAAATAACTGGAATCATTCTGTAGTTTGTATGACTGCTTCGGCTGTTACATAGTTCTTACAGGAATCAATCTGCCAAATGACATCATCATGTGAGATTGTAGTGTCACAAAACACATTTTTTGTAAAGTGCATTTTACATATTTGGCAATTTTTATAATGACTTAAAAGTTTGAACAATGTGTAATTCTGTTTTTGTTTATAGAAAATGGTAGAAAAAGCAGGTATAATTATTGAAACAGATTATAAAAGCAACCTGATTTTAGAAAAAAACACAAGTTTATAAATGGTTTAATTGATATGTTAAATTCACCATGCCCCTAAAAAGCATGGCAAGTAAAATCTAAAGTCAAAACAATGCTGACTTTTTTTTGTGATGCAAACAACATTTGTTTCTCAGATTTAGGTTGCAATGGTCAGGCATTTTATCTGAAAGTTTTGAAACATTTACATAAAGTGGTAAAATGTAAAAGACCCACTTTGAGGCAAACAAAGAAGTGCTAGTTTTATTATGATAAAGTGTCATCTCTCAAAGTCTTGAGAGGGAAACACTTTTTAATTAAATTCAGCATGACCCAGCATATCCACCATCCATATTCACTTGAACTTACTTTGTGCAATTTTTAAATAGATTGAATGAAAAAAGTATTTCTATTCAAACTTAGGATCTAATGCAATTCTCCAGTAGCAACCTTTTACCTTGATAGTTAACTATAAATCTTTGAGTCCAAAGTGAAAACACAATAATGTTTTCAATTCAAGTTCATTTTTTTGTATAGTCATATAGATTTGAACTCAGTTCAGCCTCTATAAATTTTGGTGAATCTGATTCTTTAATAATCACTGTTACTGTAATCCTATTGGCTAAAAAGCTTTATAGGTAATTAAAAAGGTCAAATGTGGATGCTGTGCTCTCAGCTTTAAGGCTTCTTACTGATGAAACCCACAAGCTAAAACTAATCTGTGGATATTGTATGAGTAGGCACTAGTTGGGAATTTTATGTTCAAACATTCCTGTATCCATTGATTACTTGCCCTGAATGGTGCTACTCTATGGAGAGTTTTGTCTCTGTATCAGTGGTAATAATTTATAATTTAAAGACGTTAAACTTTCCAGAATAGTATTTACTATATCCTAATCTTATAAACTTGAGATATCTTTAAATCAAATTTATATAGTATGAAAGCTTAAAACAAACTTGCTATCCTAAATATACAAATGTTATAGAATTTACATATTCATGTAAATCCACAATTATACTTTAAGTCATAGTAGAAACCCTGAGATATTATTGTGTATAGTTTAAGTATATATCTAGATAGTGCTTCTTTAAAATAAATATTTGTTTGTTCTAAGGCAGTATGTCATTTTCATATATAGAGGGATTTGAGCTCAAGAGTTTTCAGTTTATTTATTCTGCACTCTATTTCAAGCAACCAATACACATGATCCCACACATACAAAAAGATACATGAGCCCCAATATAATTATTTTATACAGAACCAGCACTCATCAGTTGGGCCACATTATAGTCTCCAAAACATATAAACAATCATTACTCAGTTTATATTAAGATAGCAAGTAATTCTACAAACTGAGTACTTATTGTATACTACATGTGTGGAAGATTATAATCCGGCCTAACTGATGAGTGCTGATTATGCACAAAATACAAATATTGGAGATCACATATCTTTTTCGTATATGTGTGGCAATGTGTATCGTCGGTTGCTTAATGTAGAGTAGAGGATGAATAGACTAAAACATTCTCAGTTCAAATCCCTCATTTGTTTAATATAAAATGATCATCCAAGTGTTTTAAAAGGTTAAGCTCAACTATATTTGAGTGGTAAATAGTAGGAATCTCCATGATCATATTTTGAGTCGGTTATTATTATATATATAAAGTTTTATAAATTTTGATTAATTTGTAAAAAAATAACTGACATCATAAGAATGTAGATATTTTAAAAACCTTGAGGCAAAATAGTAACGAAAAAAAAAATATTTAGATGATCAAAATATATAACCCCATTATTTTCCGTTATTAATACAGACACTCTTTCACTATGTTACTATTTTCAGCAACATTGTTACACAAAAGAAAAAGAATTGTTAGCTCGTTTTTCTTTATGCCTTTCTTTTTGAGATAAATCATTTTAATGGTTATATACCTTTTCTAAAGTGTCAATATATTTTTCTGATAAATTAGCTCAAAACAGTTTGCTGTAGTATATAAATCGTCTTCAACCAACGATAAAAATTGTGATTAGAGTCTGTCGACAAAAGATTAACTCTTATATAACTAGAAAAAAAATACTGGATAAATGGAAATCTATTACAATTTTCCAAATCTTTTAAAATATTTTTTGTTAATAGTATGAAAAGATCAATAAAAATACAAAAATATTAACAATCAATTAAGTAAACTATCCATGTAATTTAGCGATCATTTTAACTAGATAAAACTAAAAATCAATTGTAAGTTGCAAGCATCCCCCCCCCATGGAATTAAGAATTAAAATGGTGTGTTGTCAAAATAGAATTTGTTTATTATTTTATAATTAGTATTATTAAAAAATGTGTAATAAGTTAGATTGTAACGACTTTATATTATAAAATAATCATATTGTGACATTTTAAAAAGCACCTAAAAATAAAAATCATAAAATTATTTACTCGGAAGGTCACGGAATCTACTACAGTAGTATTAAATTAAGTAAACTTTTTTACACTCCTTGGAGTAGAATCAATTTTCAAATCTTTATTTATTAAATCTATAAATATAGGTATTATGTCAAGCAACCGTAACATATAAAAACGGAATCTTAACTTGACTAAATATGGGTATATATTTTAATACTTAAAGTCTTTACAAATTGGAAGGGATAATCTATTAGTGAAATAAATCATTTATTTCAATGAATATCCTTAACTTTCAGAAACAATTCAATACATTTATTTTACAATTTGAGCATGTTTTTTTTAAATATTTATAGATTGGAAGATGACTTAGATAAACAAAAGGATAATAGATATTCTATTACAAATATCTATTGCAGAAACAAACAAACAAACTGAAAAAGTGACAACAAAATTTATATTAAAAAAAGAAAAATGTAAAAAACAAATAAATATGAGAATGCTTTAAAAACAACTTACTTTTAAAAAAAGTGATTGTTTGTATTTTGTAAACTAGAAAAAAAGAAACTTAATAATGATGTAAATGTAACATTAGTTTCAAACTATTACAGAAAGCAAAAACATTTCTCATTTTCTACTGCTGCGACATCTATTGTAAGCTAAGTAATCATTAATTATCAGATAGTATTGTAATTTAATCCTCGAACTTACATTAATTTATTAATAAAGGCTAGAAATTATTGAACACAAAATCTAATTATTTAATTCTTTTTCTTCTACTCATTTTTTCAAAATAGGATGTTTTAAAATTTATTTATTAATTTTTTTCTTTCATCTCTGGTTTTATTTAATACATATATTATTACAAGATTATTTGTGTACCTGCTATAGTCATAGACATTTCATATATTCTTATGTGCTCCGAATAATAAAATATTATGTAAAATAGCAGAAAAATATATAACAAAATAGAAATATAAAAATTTTTCAGTCCATTTTAATATGAGAAATAAATAATTTGGCAATAATTAAAAAAAAAATAGTAGATTTCTAAGCACAAAAATATCATAATTAATAGTTTAGAACAGTGGTGGCTAACCTTTTTATGAGTGCATGTCAAACATTGCGACAAAATATTTATCGAATGATTGACATGCGTATTGTTATTAAATCCAAATATAAATAACTTAATTACTGCAGTTTTTTTAAAAATTTATAAACAAAATAATTATAATAACAATTATAATTAACTAAAATTTCTAAATAAGTTAAATACAAGTGAGCGATATTTATTTAGAAGAGCACAAGTTGAATAAAATGTAATAGTAAAAAATTAATAGTAATTAAAACGAAACTTTGGAAATAGACATATAAAATCAACATGAATAGATATTATTTAATGATATTATTTAATGAGAATATTTGCTGTTTTACATTGGATGCCAAATATTTTATATCTGTTTCATATTTTGTCACATTTAATAATGTACATACTGAACTAGATTCATCTGTCATATTATTTCTGGAACTGTCTAATTAAATTCGTTTCTGAAAACGATTCATATGCATATGTAGAGGAGAAAATTGATAATATTGCGGTCGCTAATTTTTTTAAACAATTAAATGTTTCAGGAATAGCATTCCAGGCAGTGAATAATACCTCTTCAGCATTATTTTTACATATATCCAATAATCGATTATTTTTCATTGTTTCTAACTCATTCTTCAAGTCAACAAATTTATATTTCCATATAGAACTGGATTGAAAATTGACTGATTGCATTTCCATATCTTTCAAATTAAACCACTCAAAAATTTCCAACGTGAGACTACCAATTTATATTATGTCTGGATATAAAATAAATTTTGATATTTCTAAAAACTGTCTGAACTGTGTAAATCTTAAAGAAAATCCATCAATTATTGATTGAATAACAGCATAAAAGTCTTGAGTCAATTTTACTCGATCTGGCTTCTCGTGAGGTTCTAAATCAGTCAAGAACATTTTTAGATTTGGAAAATATTTGAAATTATAAAAAATAACATCCTAGTTGCAAATTTGTAATTTAACTTCAAATGCTTTGCTCAAATCAAACATGACAACAATTGTCTTATTATAATCTTCTAGTTTCACATTTAATTTATTTAGATGTGAACACATATCAGTAAAACCATTAATTTTGAAAGCCATTCAACACCCATTAATTCATTATATTTTTCAACAATTTTCTCATTACCTAACAACAGTCTAATTTGTTTTAAACACTCAATGAATCTTTGAAGAACTTTTCTTTAACTTAACCATTGGTCATCGTTGTACATAAGTTAACCATAGTATAGTATACTGAGTTTACCTCACTCAATGTGTAGATATAAAATTGATTAACTTAGTCCCAACATTCATAACTCATGCATTAAACCTGCTCATGTATAATACAATGAAACCCAAAATTGAATGTCATATTTGGTTGGTAAATAAATTGAGAAAACTAATTTTTTTTCCAATCACAAGCACCATCTGTAGTTACTGATACAATTTTGGAAACAGTGTTGCACATATTTATTTATTTCTTTTATTGTTGTTATTAATGAGGTTAAACTAATCAATTCTTTTTTGATGTTATTCCCAACACAATAACAAATAAAAATAGCCAAAACAAGCTGATCCATTTATGTCTGTACTTTCATCAAAGCAGAGAGAAATTAAAGTAAAAGATTTTATATTTCTTTTTTGTTTGCAAGTTATGTTGTTGAATATTTGCAAGATTCTTTCTTTAACTGTATTTTTAGCCAATGATAAATCTTTTATGCTCTGAATAATTTTTTCTTTGTTTTCAAAATTTCAAAAAGAACTGGTGCACATTTTATGCAAGCTTCTTTCATATATTTTCCATCATTAAAAGGTTTCCCATGTTTGACAATTACATTGGAAATAAAAGAACTAGCAGCAATTATATTTGAATAATTTTTGATAAATTTCATTATAGATGTTGATTAAATATTTATATTATTAAATGTTTGGACAATATATTCTTTTTGTTCATCTTTATTTTTTCACAGAGCAATTTATGATTGGTCTCATAATGTCATTTTATCGATAATATTCTCAATAAAACTATTCACTAATATAAAACACAAACTAGGAGTGCCTTTGTTAATCATTTTATACTCATCAGTCCGCTAATTTTGAAATTCTCAACTGCTTGATAATTTTTGTTTTTTTATTTTTACTAGTCGTATTATATATATATATAATGGCAACCGTTTTATTTAAAAGTAAATTTAAATGAGCTTTACTAATTTTAGAAATCAAAGATTTATTATATATTAAAATATATTATGATCCTTACATTTCACTTTTACAGCAAAACTTCAAGAAAAAACATGTAATTTGATAGCTTTGATTATGCATTTTGTTTCTTTGCTCATGATTTTGATTACATTAAAAAAACGAATGGTGTCAACACGTTTAGGTGAAAAAAAACTAGGACAGAAACTATTTGATTATTTTTACTTTAGATTTGAAAAATTTACTTTAAAGAGTTATAATAATAGCATAAAAGGCTGAAACCTATGTCAGATGCATCTTAAAAATGCTTGTATGAGAGCCAATCAGATGTAATAATGAATGCACAGGGAACTCTCAAGTCAAAACACAATGCAAAGATTTTATGAGAAAAAATGGTTACACCTTCCTCTCTACTTAAATTAATATATAAATACACCAGCTTCAAGCATTTTGACCTAAGAGTGTGAAACTTTAAACACCTTCACATTTAATTCACTAAATATTATATATAAATAAACAACGTAAATCTTTCAAAGTAATTTTCAAATCCAATGAATTGATAGTAACAAATGTAAATATATTTATTAATTTATTAAGTGCAAACAGATTATATAATAATAACATGAAAGGCTGAAATAAAAAATGGTAATATGAGAGCCAATCACATGTAATAATGACTACACAGGGAACTCTCAAGTCAAAACACAAGGCAGAGATTTTACGAAAAAAATTATGGTTGCACCTTTCTCTTTACTTAAATTTATATATAAATAAGCCAGCCTCAATTTTACTGAAAGAAATTTCTAGTTTTACTGGATTCATTTTACATGTTTATAGAATGTGATACCACACTATATTGGTAGCTCATAGTCTTAAAATATCACGATTTATTAATTCTAATCAGACTTTAACTGTAAATTAAATTCTAATATAATATTATCTTTATTTATTTTATCTTTAGTTTACCATATATTTTTATTAGTATATATTTTAGCAATAAAATATATTGAAGAAAATTATGATATATAAATATTTCGAGTCTATAAAAACTTCAAATGTGCCATCTCTGGCATGCTTGCCATAGGTTCACCACCACTGGTTTAGAACATAACAACAAGCAAAATAGTTCATAAGAAACATTATTTGAAAATAAACATATTTTAAATTAAAATCTGAAATATGTCAATACTGTCTATAAAAATTTAAAAAACTTCAGAATATGATGAAGTCATTATATATAATGTTAAACATGTTGTTATATATATATATTATAATGGTTGAAGTGTATTGAGGTCTTAGAATCTTACCGTATCTGCCATATAAGAGTGCCATCAGATCATTCGAACCTGGAATGTTTATATAGTAGGCAGATACTTAAGTTAAGATCCAATTTTATTTTATTATAGACCATTATGCCCCAGTCACTAGCTCATGGAGCAGCAAAGATAAAATATATTTTAATTTTAAAGAAATAAAAATTATAAAAAAATAAGAATAAGCCACTGCCAGATTAACAATACACAAAAACATTTATTTTGCACATATATAAAATTTATAATTATTTTTATAATTATAAATTTATAATTATTTATAATTTGATTTACATTTTAACTTTTGATTTTATAAGTTCACACAGATGAATTAATATTTTATTAGTGTCAAGTATGGATAGACTATATCGATTGCATTTGAAAAAAAAAATTCTATATCCCTTATTTAACCCCAGGCCAAAACTTCGCAATCAAACTGATGTCAATCTATCTGATATATCAATGTATTCAATGCAGAATGAATATGACAGCACAATACCACACTGACAGAAATATACATCTGAACAGCATGGTTATTTAAAAAAACTATTCCTCGTCCAATACAAGAATGCTACGTCTGTCTGGTGAAAAAAACAATACAAAAAAAAAAACTCCACAGGGAAAGATTGCGGTTCTTTTTGCCAACTTACAATCCCATTCCATAGGCTAAAGAGGTGATCCAAGGAGCAGGGAGTACTGTCTGCTTTCGATGGTCAGTTAGAAATGGGACTTATTTTGCCCAAGTGCAGCATATAATCTAATCCTGCACATAGCAAATCTTCATGCTACATTTACTAATTACACCAATACATCCAATCTATTGATCCAATTTAACTGTGAAACAAATAATCTAAAATTTACACTCCCTTAAACTAACATAACTTTTCGAATCTATGCAGCCATTCATGCCTGCCTTAAATTTAACATGATTTGATTAAAAGTTTTAGTTTAATGTGAAAAAAACAAAAACACAATATACACTTAAAACAATGGAAAAATTAAATTAATAGAAATTATTTTAAAACTACATATGATAACAATAATTATTAATCAATTAATTTGGTCAGATAGGAATTTATATTTCTATTTAAATATTGAAAATATTTATACTTAATGTTCAAGAATTATATATACAGTTCTTACAGTTTAAAAGTCCATCCTTAATAGTTGCTTGTAATTTGGATCCTGTGTTAATTCCCATGAAGTCCTGGGGAGACCAGTATGCTGTTGGCCAATCTATTGGTATTCAACCAGAGACCCTTTACTGTAGCTGGTATAGTTCTTTGCAGGCTTTTATTGCAAGTCCGTGATGTCCTGGGGTTATCAATATAGAAAAACAACATTTCATTTCTTCTTTTGAAAAAACTGGGAAGATTGAAAGTGCATCTTTTCAATCCCTTCTTCAACTCTCCCAGACTTAACACATATAGCACACCTCAACTGAAAAATGAAAAACTGACTTTTATTTTAAATATTTTTGTTTTTACATCAAACCTCTGGATTAACTGAACATGATCTCATGATGATGATGATCCTTTCACTGTGGTTCGTTTCCTGAAAGATTTTCTTATTGGCTATTCTGTTCTTATTGTTTTTCTCTCCTATCTGATCTTTAATTATAAATTTTGACATGCCCAAGGGCTAGTTTACTTAAGACTTATTAAAAATAATCATTTCCATTTTTTAGTCTTTTACACAATAGTAAGTAATTAAATTTTGCATTCTTAAAGATATATTTTAATCTTTAAATGTTTAAGTTTTTTCTTAAAATTGAGCTTCAAAATACTTTTTTTTTAAAATAAAGTTTTCTTTTAATAATTTTCCATCTGTGCATTTATATATATATATGAGTTTAGATGACTTAATTTTCAATTTTTAATTTTTAAAACAAATTTTTATTTGCAAACGTTTTATTTTTAATTTCTAATTTATTATAATGTAACAACATGTGTGCCTCTACAATATATATATATATATATATATATATATATATATATATATATATATATATATATATATATATATATATATATATATATATATATATATATATTAAATTTGATATCTGTATTTGTTCCACAATATATGTAATATACAAATCAATATATATATATATATCAAAATACAGTAAAATTTACATAAATTATATTATTTTTAGAAGTACTTTCAATTATACATTTTGTAGTCTTTATCAACTATATATATATAGCATTGAATAATCAAAACAAGACAACCTTTAACAATACCCATAGTTCAATTCAGATTTCCCACAATTCTGTTATCTTAACATTTGATGACTGGTGATTTATTAACATTTGACAATTTCTTGAAATCAACATGGCCTCTTTTATTTTACATTTATTATGACAACATTCAATTTAAATAATTTTCATATTTTTATAATCAAATTTAAATCCATATTGACAAGATTTATTATGATCAAATATAACAGATGATGAAGGTTTATTTACATCTATTCCAGATTGTTTCTCTTTTTGAATTCTATTATATACAAGCATCTGATCTTTTATTCTCTACTCAAATGTACACTTAGATTCACCAATATATTGTAAGTCACATCCACATATTAATTTATATATAATAGAATTTTGATTAAACTTTGAATTTTAGAGTTATTAAGTAATCAATTTATATTATTTGCAGAAAAAAAAGCAATATGACACAAACAATTATAAATTCTCCTAATAAACTTGACCTGCTCATCCGATATAAATGGCATTAAAATCCATTTCATTTTGATATTATTTTTATTTTTAATTTTATTATATTGTTGATTTCTTTTAAATTTTTTAATATTAGTAATTGCATTTTTATAATAACCAATTTTCAACAAGTCATTCACAAATAAATGTACATTTTTTATTTTATCACTAGAATATTTGCACAATTTTTCATTTCTATATATATATATATATATATATATATATAGAAATAGAAAAATATGTATATATATATATATATATATATATATATATATATATATTGTAATGATCTATTACTCATCATGGACTTTTGAGCTTATTTACTATAATCCATTGTCTAACTTCTATTTTTATATTTATCATTTGTATTATACATTTTAATTATATGATTGATGTTATGATTATACCTCCTCCAGCATTGGATTGACTGGAAAACAGGTACATGAACCCAGCATTGAAAATATGCCCATGCTAACTCATGATCTTGATCCAGGGACACAGCACAGTATTAATTAACACATGAAAATATTTCTAATTTTTACATTACTGGTGACAATAAAGAAGTATACATTAATTGTTAAGAAATTCAATATTACTGATTGTTCATTATAGTTCATTTCATTAAAAGAATATATGTCTAGACAGTTTAGAAAAGAAAAATTATATTTTTCTAGGTTTATTATGTTAAGATAACACATGAGTCTTAAATTGAAAACATCATAATATTTTCAATCCAAGCTCATTAGCTTATATAGTCATGTTGGTCTAAACTCAGTTTAGTACCTGTACATGTTGTTGTCTTTGGTTCTTTAATAATTATAGCCTTTACTATTCTATTAGTAAGAATTTGTTTTAAGCCAATAAACATTGCACAATCACCATTTCTTATGCTTGCTTATAACTGTTATTAAAACAGACAAAACTTGATATGTTTTGCCACTCAGTTCAAGCCAGAGTAATCAATGGATGCCAGAATGCTTATGCATAAATCCCTATGAAATTCCTACTTAGCCAATATCCCCTGACTAGTGTCTGGCTCATGGTTTTTGTCAGTGAGAAGCCTTGGATCTGAGAACACTGCACCTATATATTAGTATCTAATGCAACTTCAGCAGCCACCTTTTATCTCTACTTATCTACAAAACTATGAGTCTTAAATTGAAAACACCATAATATTTTTAATCCAAGCTCATTAGCTTATATAGTCATCTAGGTCTAAACTCAGTTCAGTACCTATACATTATGGTGTCTTTGGTTCTTTAATAACCATAGCCACTACTATCCTATTAGGAAAGATTGGTTTTAAACCAATAAACATAACTTGAACACCATTTCTTATGCTTGTTTATAATTGTTGTTAAAACAAGCAAAACTCTCTATATGTATTGCCACTCAGTGCAAGCCAGAGTAATCAATGGATACCAGAAGGCTTGTGCATAAAAGCCCCATCTAGTGCCTACCTATCCAATATCCCCATTTTAGTTTCTGGCTTGTGGCTTTGTTAGTGAAGAGCCTTGGATCTGAGAGCACTTCACCTAGATATTAGGACCTAATGTAACCCTCCAGAAGCCACCTTTTTTCTCTACTTAACTACAAAACTAAGAGTCTTAAATTGAAAACACCATAATATTTTTATTCCAAGTTCATAGCTTATATAGTCATATGGGTCTGAACTCAGTTCAGTAAACTACATTAATATAAGAATGTTAACAGAAGTTTATACATATTGATATACGCACATACATGTGCACATCCATATATATATATATTGAAACAGACACATTGTTTCATGAATATATTTTAAGAGTTATTTTCTTCTTCCACCTAAAGCGATTGTTTAAAGTAACCAACTTTTCAATAATCTTATAAAAAAAAGCAAAATATTTAAATTTAAGAGAAGAAAAAAAAATCATTATTTTAAATAATGATTAAGAGTTAAAAAAGATAAATCTTCATCATTGATTTTTATAATTTTTAAATCATAAAATAAATACATCTTTAAGAAGTTAAAACTGGCATTTATTAAAATATTATATTTTTAATTTTCGAAATGATGTTGTTGTGTATAAAGTGTAATAATCACTCGAGGCAAAGTTATCAAATTGGAAATCAAGGCATTATTTGCCTAATCCCTCATATGTTCCTGCTAAAACTAAATGATCCAATTATCAATAAGAGAAAAGCACTCAGACTTAAATGAAAGCTTTTTGACAAATTAGATACAGTGGAGCTTAAAGTTGAAAAAAGGATTTATCTATGTGTTGTTTAGATGTTTAGTTGCCAAGTGATTTTAGTGTAGAGTCACCTTTGAAATGTTATATTTACAGCCACCCAGATTATCCCAGCTGAGAAATCTAGTTTTACTGTGAATCCTACAGTTGGTGGATGTTGAAAAGAAAAGTATTAATATGGGAAGCACAATGATGATAGACTAGTCAGTAATAGCTTTCTCTCTATCTGTAGCCTTGAATCTCCAAGCCATGACTGGGTGAATAACAACATAAATTAAATAATGCCATTCAGCTTAAATAAACCAACCCCTTTTTGAAATACAATAGTGACCTGTAATGGATGAACACACCAGATGAAAATGAAGGTAGTGATTTTATGAAATATTAAATACTTATATGTTTATAATCAAAATACATGACATCTTTTTTGAAATAAATCAATAAATGATTATATTTTATAGGCAAATACATTTTATTGGGATAAATCATAAATGCTTATACATCTGTATTGAAATAAAGAATAAATACTTATATGTTTATAATCAAAATACATCTTTCTTGAAATAAATCATAAATGATTTTTTTTATATGCAAATATATTTTCATTTGGATAAATCATAAATACTTATACATTTTATATACCAAATATATCTGTATTGAATAAAGAATAAATACTTATACCTTATCTGCAAAATATGTCTGTAATGGAATAAATCACAAGTGATTATGTTTGATATACAAAATACATCTTTGTTGGAATAAATCATGAATACTCATATTTTAGAGATATTCTATGTCTGTGTTGAAATAAATCCCAAATACTTACATGTTTATAACCAAAACGGCTTTAATGGAATAAATCATAAATGATTATATTTTAATAAACAAAATACATCTGCACTAGAATAGATCAAATATACCACATATATCAATCTGGATGAAGTATAAATGTTATATAATTGAAATACGTATCTAGCTGGGGAAATAATAAATGTTATGTACAAAATACAGTTTCCTGGAAGAATTAGAAAGGCTTAACAAAATAATACACATCTTTAAAAGAAGGAATTGCAAATGTCTATAAGAAAAATGCAGCTGTACATGAAATCAAGGAATAATATTTAAATCACAACTAAAGAATTAAAGGACACCGTGGATAAATATATCACCAATGAAGAGTAACTAATCAATGGAACTTAAGAAAATATGTGCATACCAGAAAATGGATCCTAAAGATGAACTATATCAAAAATGAATGAATGATAAACTCTATGGGCTTATTGTCCAAAATAATTATGGAGAACTAATGATCCTAACGAATGTTATGAAATACATTTATTGTTATATAAAACCAATCCAGTTGTTTATATTGCATCACTTGTCATCCATTGCACTTATTCATAGGAATCTCATGTCACCTGAGATATGCCCAGTGTACTTAGACATAGGTAAGTCAGGTTGTAGTGAGATGGAACTCTAGTGTTGCCATTTGGGGAAACCAAACACAAAAATTTCTAAGTGTTTCCAGTCTTTATGGTGCTACATTCTCTGATGAGCAGGATCTATTGTTATAGGTGGGGTGACATCTGTATTGAGAAATATCAATCAATAATTTCTTCCTACATTATGCTCATCAGGAAATAAATGCAACTGAGGTAAAGAGGTTATATGGGTGTGTCTGGTTACAATATATATACAACCCTTTATATATGCGTGTGTTAGATAGTAATAGATCAAGCTTAACAATACCAGGAATCATCAATCTTTGTTAAGGAGATGAATGTCTTGTTCCTATTATGTGAATTATTCCTCCTTTCTTTCTGACACAAGATATTGATATAGGCAAAAGAATTTACACATTGAATGTAGTAGATTGAGATTTTTTGTTCATATAAGGTTATTATATAAATAGACAAACATAATCTATTTTGATATACATTTAGTTCATCTAAACCTAATTATTATTTATATAGAAAATGGCATTTTTCTGTCTTTTGTTTTAGTTTTTTCAAATATTCTATTAAATTTTCATAATGTTAAATTAAAAGCTCATTTTAGTTTCATTCAATGATTAATTTTGAAATATTTCTTCTAATTGTATAAATATTCATAGAGATGAGTTTTAAAAATAATTTTGATTTGTAAGATTAGTTCCTTTGTTTACCAAATATTTTAGTTAATTAAAAGTTAAAGATGTCCAATTTTTTTTCCTGTCAAATTAAATAATTGGTTTTTTATGATTAAAAGTAGCTGTTCACTGTTAATTATATAAGGCTCAGATAAGCTTGAAAATTAATTTTTATCACTTATTGAGTTATATCATTTATGAGTTTATATTAGTTCAATAGATTTATATTGGCAATTATGCATAAAATCAAATAAATGGCATAGGCATTATTGCTGGGGCTTATGCTCTTGCTATGATAATACATCAAGGAATATTGCAATTGTCTAAAAGTTTAGGTTAGAGCATCCTGAAATCCAAAATTCATGATGTCATTATTAATCGAACAATACCCGAAGAAGAAAAAAGAAAAATACCATTTGAATTGTTGTATTATACATTAATCTGTGTTTTGTTATTAATAGTTGAATACAATTTGAAAAATTTAAATATTGATTTTTTCTAAAAACATTTATTAATATTAGATGATGGAAATAGTCTAACATAGGACGGGATATTATTGATTTATCTGTTAGTTATTTCTGTTGGGTGATCAAAGAATGAAATCTATTGATCTTATCTCAAGTTACATAAATAATTTTACTCAACATAAATTTGTAGCTGAAAGGAAAACCCAATGAGGACAATATTTTAATCAGAAATAAAGTGCTTAAAATTTAATAATAGCCAAATTCAAAGTATTTATTGTTGAAATATTAACGTGGCAGTGCAAATGCGTTTGTTTATATATATATATATGAATTCATAGCATTGATTCTGTGTAGCAAAATATAATAGCTAAAGAGCTGACGTTCTGTACAATAACAAGTACTTTTCCCAGAGCTTTTCTTTTCTCGAATCATAAGAATGTGTATGACGAGATTTAAAATCGTTATTTTTTTACTTTGTTATTTTTTCATCATTCTCAAATTCCACTGGTTGAGAAGTCTTAAAAAATATATTATTCTCCAATAGCTTTTTCCAAATATGTTAACTTTCTTTAATTCATAATTTTCATTTATGCTCTTAAGCTGTTTAATAGCTTTTCTTAGCAATCTCTAGTCATATTGTTCATTTTTTGCCAGAATATATGTTTTACTAAAATTGATGTCATGGTTAGTTAATGTAATGTGTGAGTAAATGGTTGATGAATTGAATTTTTCTCTAACTGCCAAAATGTGTACTTTTTTTCTTATGTTTATTTTATAATTGGTCTATCCAATGTATGGGTGTGCACAAACTCCAAATGGAATTTCATATACATGACTCTCCAAAGGAATTTTATCTTTAGGGTGTGGAAATTTTTCTTTATTTTTTTTAAACTGTAATATAAACAGTGCAAATATATATATATATATATTTAAATATTACCAACTTCATCACTTACTTCCTTTATATATGGAGAAAAGTCTTGATTTTTGAAGTATCAAAAATATAATAGATAAATAGGTGAAGTTAATGATTTGAGAAAGAAGAAGCTCTAAGGAACGTATTTGTTATTATATTAAAATGACATATATTTAGCTATTATATTTTTACTATAGGGAAGCTCCAGGAAATAATATTATGAATTCATCATTTATCCTTGATTTTTTTTTTTTTTTTTTTTTTTTTTTTTTTTTTTTTTTTTTTTTTTTTTTTTTTTTTTTTTTTTTTTTTTTTTTTTTTTTTTTTTTTTTTTTTTTTTTTTTTTTTTTTTTTTTTTTTTTTTTTTTTTTTTTTTTTTTTTTTAACCCCCCCTATATATATTCTAACCTAATAAAAGAAGTTATTTACTTAATAATTATAATTATTTATATTTCTAACCTTCTAATATTAGTTAACTTAATATAGTTTAATCTAGATGTAGTTTAAGCTTAATATATCAATCGCCTCTATAATTAGACATCTCATTTTCTAATCTAATAAAGTATATTCTCAGTGATCTGCAAACTCACCAATGTGCATACTCAGCCTAGCTCAGCGGTCGGTTAGTTATAAGAAGATTCAGCTGCAGAGATATGCAGTTAAGATAAAGACAGAAATTAAAATCATAAAACAAATTATCATTAATAAAATAAATATCTTGGGAAGATAGAAAAAAAAACTATCATCATTCCCTAATTAAAAAATTTAGAATAAAATTACCTCCTCTCTTTATCAAATACACATTCTCTGCACTATAAGAATTTGCACTTTTTAACAATGATGATAACTTCTCATCTTCTTGTTAATGTTTTCAAAAAAATATATATTCACTATTGCCAATATGATCTGAAAATAGTTTTTTTATAGCACAATTGTAAGTTAAATTCTTTTAAGCCATGCCACAATTGTACTATCAATAATAATTGATCACTTCTTAATTAAAGAATAATTATAATGACAATAATAATCTCAGGGTTTCTTTGGTTAATTTAGGAAAATGCTTGACAGTACTGTGCTGTCACATTATGACTGGCATTCTGGTCAGCTATAGGAAACATTTACTTTACTTCAAAGTCAATATGTCTTCGTATCTCATAGCAACTAATATATTATTTAAAGAGGTAATAATTATACTCAATAATGACGTACAATTTTGAATAATACAGCCCTTTTATCCAAAATCTCAGTCAGAATAATAAAAAGACAAGGGTACTTTTTGTGTCCTTCCATCATCCATGACAACACAATAAATTAACTAAGACTCATGAATTCGACAATTTAACTAAAATGTGAATGGAATAATGTGCATTCAGAGTTAATGATTTGGGAATAAATTCATTTTTACACTTACAAAATGTTTAGTCTGAAGTTTGCAATTGCATAAATAATTCTCATTAAAATAAAATGAAATGAACCATTCAAATCTGCTTAAATTTGTCTATCTGGTATATTAAGTTTTTTGAGAGTTTGAAAGGATTTCGGACTCAAGAAAATGTTTTGCAAATATTGTGCAAACAAACTTATAATTAGCATACAAAAAAAAATGAATCTACAACAAATATTGACAAGACTATAATTTATTACTATCACAAAAAAAAATACAAATTTATTAAATAATCTCACACTGATACAAAACATAAACCAACATTAATCTGTCTATTGTTTAGGTATGGATTAAAATTATAACTTCACCTGTTTGCAATTATGAGAATTGACTAACTAAAAAGTACATCTCATTTACCAATACACTAATTTATAAGTTTGGTAAACTTTCTATAACGCTTTTATTTAAAGTTATTGACTAACTTTTTATAAATTTAATCAAATTAAGATTTATAATTGAAAAACCTATTCTAATTATGGGCCATTTATCAGAAGTCGCAGTTACCATCTTACATTTAACTTATTGTTAACTTAAGTTACGATACATATTTTATTCATAAATGTAATTTAAACTATGAATATTACTTAATTATTAACTAACATTAAACATTGCATTTGAATATTCCTCCAGCAAATAAGCGTTTTAAATTACGCAATTTTAACTTAATTTCTCCATTAGTTTGCTTGTCAACTACTAGCAAGATTCAGCAGCACAATACATATATTGATCTCAGTTACTAACACACTATTGATACTAAAGTGCACCTTGAGGAACTAACACCTCCAACATAACATTTATTCTTGCCCTAACTTTTAAAACCAAGCACAATAATCAACACCTTCCATGGTGGAACTATCTTTATATTCACATGAGGAATGCAGAATAACAACGAATGTCTGCAGAGTAAACTACTACACTAAAGTATTTTGGTGGTTTCTTGCCTCTTACTTAGGCATAAAATGAACACACACCAAGTATAATCCTCTCCTGGGATTTAAACAAATTTAGCATCCTAAATGCTATATAAACTCTTGATCGTTCTATTCATGAGAATCGATCACATGGGCTATCAAACATACCCTAACATTATATCTAAAACTATTCCTCTCATGTAACAATAAAGTATTTTGGGGAGATCATTTTCATCCCACAAAATGAAATACATTATAAGTATTACATATGCTGATATTAAGCATATATCAACGCTACATTTAGGCAAGATAAGAAAACACATTAATCACAATAAACCTATGTTACAAAGTATACTTTGATCAATATCTGAAACCAATGGACATGACAGCATAAAAGTATAATAGTTTTAATTCTAATGAAGGAACACTCAAAAACACTAGCTAGCATATCAGCTTCCACTAAATAAAGTGGATGTGCTATTAAAGAAAAACTGTTACTAAATTACTAAATTAACATAATATAAATTCTTTCGACCCTTTAAACAAGAAATATCTTGTTATAGCCTGTATTTCCTTTTAAAGTTACTTCTGATAAATTAAAATATTTATTTTATCCGTTAAATAAATATAATTTTTTTTTTTTTTCAGTACCAAACATGCAAAGTTTATATCTGTCACTGCATTTAATAAATCGGATATGCTTCATAGATTTCACCTTAAATACAAACTTAACCGAAAATAATTATAATAAGACATACCTTTGTCATTACAAGATTCTTAAAATATTGCATGACAAATATATCCTAGCATATAATATTATATCACAAAATAATATTTTACAAATTAGTTTTCTAAAAAAAAAACATTCAATAAACAAATGCATATTATCTCATTAGCAGAATATTTTTCTGTGAGCTGTTTATCCAGGTAAAGAGTTTTCATCCAGTCAAATTTTACAAGCACTGTAAGTAATAAACACATTTTTTTTAATGACAAGTTTTCCTTTATTTAGCCATTATAATAATAAAAAAACACACACACAAAAATAGCAAAACGAAGCTTAATTCCTAATTGGATTAGACTGATACAAATTTGGATCCTAAATCAAACGAATATTATCACATTGACGATAAACAGACATATTATTTGAATATTATACGTATAATTAGCTAGCTTACTTATGGATGAAAATGCGCACTTTTCCGAGATTATCACGATAATAACTGCAGTTGATTTACATCGTATATGAAGCTTTAATAATTCCAACTGGTGTATAATACAATATATAATTTGTTTTTATTATTAAGTCATTGAACGTATATAATTCTCATTTATCAATTCAGAATTTGATTTTTCCAATAGTAAGTTGTTGTTTTTTTTTCCGTAAGAATACACGTATATACTTTCACATTTATTTAAAAAAATGGTTCTTTTTCTATATAAAAAAAAAGATGCTGGTGTATGTGCAGCTTAATATTATTATGATTATTAATTATTATTATCACTTTTAAATAATTCTTGGTGAATAAAAACATATTTTAATGTATATAATGGCATTATTTTTAAATGCAGACGAGATTCATAGAAAGAGCACTAAAAACTGTTTCTAGTTCTTCTTCTTTTTCTTCATAATATTTCTTTCAATTATTATTATTTTTTTATACCAAGGAAATATTAACAAATGATAATAAGTTACTAAATATATTAAATTTAAGTGTAAACAGATAATATTATAATAACGTGAAAGCTAAACACCTTCAAACAGATACGCTTTAAAAATGCTTAAGTGACAGCCAATCAGATGAAATAATGGCATCACATGGGACTCTAAATTCTAAAACACAAGCCAGAACTATTAGAAAAAGATGGAACCCATCTTAATCTATGCCTCAATTATATTTAAATAAGCCAGACTCAAGCATTTTGAACTAAGAGTGTGAAGCTTAAATACCTTCACATTTAATCCAATAAAATGATATATATTGTACCGGTATAAATTCACCACGCTTACTCATACACAGTACCCGAGTTCAAACCCAGCCCACGTTTAAGAATAAATTCCAAAACGCCAACTGAATTCAAACCCAAACCCCGGTATGACCAACCGATGATGACTTTATAACAGCACGGGGTTATCCCTTTTCTAGCTCAGCTCAGAACATAGACTAAATTCTTACAGTTAATGATAAATAGATTTATTAGACTATAGATACTGGGACGGTCATTTATGTAACGTATATATTTAAGTTGCCAATACAGACAGTAAGTGGCTAAATAGACTTAGAGAGTAATAAGGTGGAGGACACAAAAATTTAGATTAAATAAAGTGTTTAATAAGCAAAATACAAAGCATATAAATATAATGTTAACAAGACAAATAGAAAGCACATAAATATAGTGTTATATAATAAAAATATACAGCATATAAATATAGTGTTATACAGTACGGTAAGACTTCATAAATCCTCTTGTATTTAGCTACTAGTCTTTAGTGAACATTTTATTTAATGAACAAACTCATGCCAATAGCTGTGTGATTGAAGGATTGACGGGTGGTTAAAAGAATCAGAGTATTTGAACGCTGGAAAAATATTTATTTAAAGATTTTTATTAACTTATTTTATTAGAATAGGCTCGAGCCGGAACGTAGACGAACAGGGGAGGTGGTTTTATATAAATACGACATGGAAGATAAATGAACTGGTGGTTGCCTATATTCAAGAGCCCTACAGTAATCAATTGCGGTGCATTAACGGAATACCGGGCGGCTTGTACTTTGACAAGGCTTAATGCCCCCAAGTAGTTCCGGGACACGACAACCAGCCGGGATCATTTCGAACCCCGGTGATCCAAGAGATTACCGGGAAAGAAAAACTGCTTTCATTCCCCAATGGTAGAATGGCGAGACGCTGACTTCAGCGAAGGGAAGGCATTGCCACAGACGTGAAGGACGAATACTTGAAGCGGATTTTTAAAAGAAATTATATAAAACCTGGAGTCTGTTTCTACGCCACAGGCTGAGATTCTTACCCCAATAAAACGTAGCGGACTTAAACTGACGGTGACAACAATAATTAGTTAAATTTACTCTGAAACTCTAACCCTTCGGGTTGACAGGCGGTAGCGATAGTATCAAATTATGCAATGAATTATTTCTCATATTATATATAACATTAATGAACACTTTGAAACTATTATATATATATTTAAGATTGAAACTTAGATTGTAATTTTATAACAACTTAACATAGAATAATAAAGTGATTTAACATTTACTAACTCGGAATGTGAAAGAATATTTAATTCAGAACATGAAATTACTTTTAAATTAAATTGATCATTATTACACACTAGTTTACACAGATTTGGAAATATTACTATTGGCAATGTTTGTTCATGAAATAAGCAACATAAGAAAATATAAATGCATTCAGTTGAAATATTATTACTATTAATTACAATTTTATAAATGATTTCTAAAGACTAGAGCAGAGGATTAAAAAGGAAAAGAAAATTTACTGACAGGTTAAATAATAGCATTATAAATGATATAAAAAAACTTACACATGATTTACTTGATTGATAATATTAAGCACGTAAGAAAGTTAAAGTTCGTGTAACAAAGTTCTCTTCTTTCTTCATCCAGCTTGGCTTGTAACGAACGTAGGCGCGCATTTTTGAAAGTTATTTGTAAGGCATAGTAAGTTTTGAGATTGGAAGTTGGAAATTCTGAAGTATATGAAACATGATCAAACAGCGGCACGAGGATCCATACTGGCGGGCAGAGACCAGCTCCTGGCAGTTAGCCCATCAACATTGCGATTCACTGGTAAACTTCTTAATAAGATATTTGAATTATTATTAACCGCTGTGTTGTCTCGAGACTACCTCTCTCAAACACGACCAAAGTTAGAATGTAAGTTTTTTCTAGAATTTGCCACTGCTGACCTTTCCGACTTGTTTTTGTTTTAGGCTCCGCCTACTTTCTCTAGCCTCTAGCGATGCAGCTTGACCAACAATCAATTATCTGTTTTTAGCAATCTTTTAATTTAATATCCTATTTTTAAATTGACATAATAATTACATATAAAAATTCCTTACTAATTTTGAATACAACTTAATTGCTCTGAACATTTGTGCAATTAGACTTTAATTAAAAACACTGATCAAAGGAATGTGATTTTTGATCAGTATTTTTAAACGACTTTATACAATTTTAAAACTAAAATTTAAAACAAATACGCCCGCACTGAAACTTTAAATTAAATGATATAAATCCACAAACCACGCACACACGAATATTATTTCATGGTTTGCGACATTTATATACGGAAACTTTACATATTTATTTATAAACTATAGAATATATATAACTAATTTATATTATAACTTAAAATAGACAAAATCTCACTGCGGGCGAACAGTAGTTTGAATTACCGTACATAAAAACACCTGAAACGAAGATCGGTTCTCCGATCTGTCTGTTTCATTTCTTGTCACTTTATAAAAAAAAACAACAAAAAAAAAATGATTATACATAATTTCTGATTAACAGTTTTTCTTTCTCTTTTTTCACATAATTGATTGACCTTGGAGAACAGTCTGGGTGAGGGTTTGAACTTAATATTTACAAAGGTGGGTATATTACCGTAATTCCTTTTCTCATCATCATGTGCATGTCATAGTGGTCATTTCCCGGGTTATCATTTTGTATATCTCTACCTTCTCCCTGGGTCGGGAGGTATATAAGGGTTATGGGTATGTCTTTTTAGATCTCTTACTAAAATAGCAAAAGCGGTCACCATATTGTGCTTTGGTATATTATTATATTGTTCATTATTAAAAGTATCTTGCTTTAAAAGAATTTGTCTAACTTTCTGTGATCTAATGGCATCCATTATAACATTTTCACTTTGGGAGTTAAGAAGTTTTTCTCCATTTTTTATGAAACTATTTTTTTCAACATATGTCCATGCTTTAAAACAAAGTTTATTATTTCTGTTTAATGAGTTCAGCTCCTCATCAATTTTGTTCTGATCATATTTCATAAACAAATAATTATGGGTTTTATTAAAATGGGCAGCATTGTACACAACTAAAGATCTGTCCACTTTCTTCCTTTTCAGATCAGGAGGCCATTCAGCATCATTTTTAAACTTTAACTTTGATGACTTCATTAATCTTTCATCATCACTTTTCCACAGAACATCTTTATCATTATTATGAAAAGATAACTCAGAATTATTACTTATGATTTCAGAAGATTTATTCAAAACAGTATCTTTTGTTCTATTGATATCTTTCAACATCGATACAGCCACTCCATTAGAAGGTACTAAACTGGTGTCATCACTTTGAGATGGGCTGGCTTGCAGTAAATTTGAAACCACCATTTCCTCAACACTCTCTTCATTCTTGGCTAAATCTGCTAGAGTAAAACTTTGACTATGAGTAATCTCTGTCACATCTAATTCTTTACATTTTTGTTGAGTAGAGTTGGCATTTGTATTCACTAATCTAATCTCATGAGGTTCCAACCTTATTTTAGTTGGTTGAGGTTCTGTGTCCTCTGCTCCACTCCTCGCACTAATAATTTCTTTACCTTCGCCTCAACTGTTTTAACGTCCGACCCCATATACCATTCTTCAATCTGTACCATACGCGCCAACATGGCCATCATGATAACCTTTCTGTCCTCTCTCCCCTCTCTGAGGATCGCGTTAAACTTCGCATCGCGATCGTGCTCCCTCTGTTTGTTTCCTTCTATTTCTGCCATTTCTGCTTCGTTTTTCCTTAGAAATGTTTTTTAGCATAAGACTTTGATTCGTACAACGCTTTGATTTGTATATATCATAAAAGGTTACTGATCCCTGCTCCTTGTGCCAAATCCTCCTCCGCTGCTGATACTGTTTGTGTGGCTTACTTCCTTTCTCTCTTTTCTTCCTTCGCCTACGTTCAGTCTGGTTTTTGTTATCTACGCTTTTTTTCTTTATTTAGGAATATAATATGACATGTCTAAAATCATTACTAAAAATATACAGGGAAAAAAAACTTTCTTTCACCCAGTTCGCACTGTTCTCCTCAGTCCTATAATACATACATATTCATAATGGGTACATAACATAGTATTTTTTTGTATTTCTGTCAGTAATTCTCTCTTTTTATATATGCCACCCTACTCTCTTTTAAAACAACACGACGCTCTTCCGATCTGGACAAACATGTTTGCTGACAAATTTATTTGATAGGCGCCAGCCAGCAACATGTGACCAATAGATAATTTAATCTACTGATCCCCAAATATATACTTTTATATGACCTAATCATTTTTGATTCAAGATTTATATAGGCAAAAAAAAATTTAATACTGACTCCGGTAAGGTTTTTTTTTTTTTATATATTACCACATATATATGCACACACGTTTTTATTTTTAAAACACAAGAATAATCCTACTTCTTTCTTCTTTTTTCAAAAAATATTTTTCACAACAAACGAAAATATATATATATATATACGTACACAAATATATATACGCGTACACGTTTTTATTTTTTTAGAACTGGACTTAATTCTACTTCTTTATTTTTTCATATGATTTAAACGACAAGAATGAACTCACAAAAACATTATGGAATAACTCATTTATTTTAATTAATTACACTCACGAATTGCTTCTGCTCTCTTTTCAAAAAAAAAATCTTCACTCTGACTTAACAATATTTGGGAGGATTATATACTGAACCTTTGTGTAAGGGAAAAAAAAATTTTATACATTTGTTTTATTACTATAGTTTTCACTTGCGCATTTTAATACGCCAAATACGTATCAATATTATGACTCGACACAAAAAAAATTGAATATTTTTATCATTTAACTGTTTCCTTCCGTTCACTCTGCAGGGTGTGGGAGATTTCTTCCATCGAGCACCACGGAGGGCGTCCAAAAATATAATAACTGTACCGGTATAAATCCACCACGCTTACTCATACACAGTACCCGAGTTCAAACCCAGCCCACGTTTAAGAATAAATTCCAAAACGCCAACTGAATTCAAACCCAAACCCCGGTATGACCAACCGATGATGACTTTATAACAGCACGGGGTTATCCCTTTTCTAGCTCAGCTCAGAACATGGACTAAATTCTTACAGTTAATGATATATAGGTTTATTAGACTATAGATACTGGGACGGTCATTCATGTAACGTATATATTTAAGTTGCCAATACAGACAGTAAGTGGCTAAATAGACTTAGAGAGTAATAAGGTGGAGGACACAAAAATTTAGATTAAATAAAGTGTTTAATAAGCAAAATATAAAGCATATAAATATAGTGTTAAATAAGACAAATAGAAAGCACATAAATATAGTGTTATATAATAAAAATATACAGCATATAAATATAGTGTTATACAGTACGGTAAGACTTCATAAATCCTCTTGTATTTAGCTACTAGTCTTTAGTGAACGTTTTATTTAATGAACAAACTCATGCCAATAGCTGTGTGATTGAAGGATTGACGGGTGGTTAAAAGAATCAGAGTATTTGAACGCTGGAAAAATATTTATTTAAAGATTTTTATTAACTTATTTTATTAGAATAGGCTCGAGCCGGAACGTAGACGAACAGTGGAGGTGGTTTTATATAAATACGACATGGAAGATAAATGAACTGGTGGTTGCCTATATTCAAGAGCCCTACAGTAATCAATTGCGGTGCATTAACGGAATACCGGGCGGCTTGTACTTTGACAAGGCTTAATGCCCCCAAGTAGTTCCGGGACACGACAACCAGCCGGGATCATTTCGAACCCCGGTGATCCAAGAGATTACCGGGAAAGAAAAACTGCTTTCATTCCCCAATGGTAGAATGGCGAGACGCTGACTTCAGCGAAGGGAAGGCATTGCCACAGACGTGAAGGACGAATACTTGAAGCGGATTTTTAAAAGAAATTATATAAAACCTGGAATCTATTAGTCTGTTTCTACGCCACAGGCTGAGATCCTTACCCCAATAAAACGTAGCGGACTTAAACTGACGGTGACAACAATAATTAGTTAAATTTACTCTGAAACTCTAACCCTTCGGGTTGACAGGCGGTAGCGATAGTATCAAATTATGCAATGAATTATTTCTCATATTATATATAACATTAATGAACACTTTGAAACTATTATATATATATTTAAGATTGAAACTTAGATCGTAATTTTATAACAACTTAACATAGAATAATAAAGTGATTTAACATTTACTAACTCGGAATGTGAAAGAATATTTAATTCAGAACATGAAATTACTTTTAAATTAAATTGATCATTATTACACACTAGTTTACACAGATTTGGAAATATTACTATTGGCAATGTTTGTTCATGAAATAAGCAACATAAGAAAATATAAATGCATTCAGTTGAAATATTATTACTATTAATTACAATTTTATAAATGATTTCTAAAGACTAGAGCAGAGGATTAAAAAGGAAAAGAAAATTTACTGACAGGTTAAATAATAGCATTATAAATGATATTTAAAAAACTTACACATGATTTACTTGATTGATAATATTAAGCACGTAAGAAAGTTAAAGTTCGTGTAACAAAGTTCTCTTCTTTCTTCATCCAGCTTGGCTTGTAACGAACGTAGGCGCGCATTTTTGAAAGTTATTTGTAAGGCATAGTAAGTTTTGAGATTGGAAGTTGGAAATTCTGAAGTATATGAAACATGATCAAACAGCGGCACGAGGATCCATATTGGCGGGCAGAGACCAGCTCCTGGCAGTTAGCCCATCAACATTGCGATTCACTGGTAAACTTCTTAATAAGATATTTGAATTATTATTAACTGCTGTGTTGTCTCGAGACTACCTCTCTCAAACACGACCAAAGTTAGAATGTAAGTTTTTTCTAGAATTTGCCACTGCTGACCTTTCCGACTTGTTTTTGTTTTAGGCTCCACCTACTTTCTCTAGCCTCTAGCGATGCAGCTTGACCAACAATCAATTATCTGTTTTTAGCAATCTTTTAATTTAATATCCTATTTTTAAATTGACATAATAATTACATATAAAAATTCCTTACTAATTTTGAATACAACTTAATTGCTCTGAACATTTGTGCAATTAGACTTTAATTAAAAACACTGATCAAAGGAATGTGATTTTTGATCAGTATTTTTAAACGACTTTATACAATTTTAAAACTAAAATTTAAAACAAATACGCCCGCACTGAAACTTTAAATTAAATGATATAAATTCACAAACCACGCACACACGAATATTATTTCATGGTTTGCGACATTTATATACGGAAACTTTACATATTTATTTATAAACTATAGAATATATATAACTAATTTATATTATAACTTAAAATAGACAAAATCTCACTGCGGGCGAACAGTAGTTTGAATTACCGTACATAAAAACACCTGAAACGAAGATCGGTTCTCCGATCTGTCTGTTTCAATATATAAATTAACAATGGGAAATCATCCGATTTACAACGAAGCAATATTTTTAAATCTAATGAAATGATATTAATAAATGTAAATATATTAAATTTAAGTGTAAACAGATAATATTATAATAATGTGAAAGCTAAACACCTTCAAACAGATATGCTTTAAAAATGCTTAAGTGACAGCCAATCAGATGGAATATTGGCATCACATGGGACTCTAAATTCAAAAACACAAGCCAGAACTATTAGTAAAAGATGGGACCCATCTTAATCTATGCCCTAATTATATTTAAATAAGCCAGACTCAATCATTTTGAACTAAGAGCGTGAAGCATAAATACCTTCACATTTAATCCACTAAATATTATATATATAAATTAACAATGCGAAATCATCCGATTTACAACGAAGCAATATTTTTAAATCTAAAGAAATGATATTAATAAATGTAAATATATTAAATTTAAGCATAAACAGATAATATTATAATAACGTGAAAGCTAAACACCTTCAAACAGATACGCTTTAAAAATGCTTAAGTGACAGCCAATCAGATGGAATAATGGCATCACATGGGACTCTAAATTCTAAAACACAAGCCAGAACTATTAGAAAAAGATGGGACCCATCTTAATCTATGCCTCAATTATATTTAAATAAGCCAGACTCAAGCATTTTGAACTAAGAGTGTGAAGCTTAAATACTTTCACATTTAATCCACTAAATATTATATATATAAATTAACAACGCGAAATCATCCGATTTACAATGAAGCAATATTTTTAAATCTAATGAAATGATATTAATAAATATAAATATATTAAATTTAAGCGTAAACAGATAATATTATAATAACGTGAAAGCTAAACACCTTCAAACAGATACGCTTAAATTTAATATATTTACATTTATTAGTATCATTTCATTAGATTTAAAAATATTGCTTCGTTGTAAATCGGATGATTTCGCGTTGTTAATATATATATATATAATATTTAGTGGATTAAATGTGAAGGTATTTAAGCTTCACACTCTTAGTTCAAAATGCTTGAGTCTGGCTTATTTAAATATAATTGAGGCATAGATTAAGATGGGTCCCATTTTTTTCTAATAGTTCTGGCTTGTGTTCTAGAATTTAGAGTCCCATGTGATGCCATTATTCCATCTGATTGGCTGTCACTCAAGTATTTTTAAAGCATGTCTGTTTGAAGGTGTCTAGCTTTCACGTTATTATAATATTATCTGTTTACGCTTAAATTTAATATATTTACATTTATTAATATCATTTCTTTAGATTTAAAAATATTGCTTCGTTGTAAATTGGATGATTTCGCATTGTTAATTTATATATATAATATTTAGTGGATTAAATGTGAAGGTATTTAAGCTTCACACTCTCAGTTCAAAATGCTTGAGTCTGGCTTATTTACATATAATTGAGGCATAGATTAAAATGGGTCCCATCTTTTTATAATAGTTCTGGCTTGTGTTTTAGAATTTAGAGTCCCATGTGATGCCATTATTCCATCTGATTGGCTGTCACTTAAGCATTTTTAAAGCGTATCTGTTTGAAGGTGTTTAGCTTTAACGTTATTATAATATTATCGGTTTACACTTAAATTTAATATATTTACATTTATTAATATCATTTCATTAGATTTAAAAATATTGCTTCGTTGTAAATCGGATGATTTCGCATTGTTAATTTATATATATAATATTTAGTGGATTAAATGTGAAGGTATTTAAGCTTCACACTCTTAGTTCAAAATGCTTGAGTCTGGCTTATTTAAATATAATTGAGGCATAGATTAAGATGGGTCCCATCTTTTTCTAATAGTTCTGGCTTGTGTTTTAGAATTTAGAGTCCCATGTGATGCCATTATTCCATCTGATTGGCTGTCACGTAAGCATTTTTAAAGCGTATCTGTTTGAAGGTGTTTAGCTTTCACGTTATTATAATATTATCTGTTTACGCTTAAATTTAATATATTTACATTTATTAATATCATTTCATTAGATTTAAAAATATTGCTTCGTTGTAAATCGGATGATTTCGCATTGTTAATTTATATATATAATATTTAGTGGATTAAATGTGAAGGTATTTAAGCTTCACACTCTCAGTTCAAAATGCTTGAGTCTGGCTTATTTAAATATAATTGAGGCATAGATTAAGATGGGTCCCATCTTTTTCTAATAGTTCTGGCTTGTGTTTTAGAATTTAGAGTCCCATGTGATGCCATTATTCCATCTGATTGGCTGTCACGTAAGCATTTTTAAAGCGTATCTGTTTGAAGGTGTTTAGCTTTCACGTTATTATAATATTATCTGTTTACGCTTAAATTTAATATATTTACATTTATTAATATCATTTCATTAGATTTAAAAATATTGCTTCGTTGTAAATCGGATGATTTCGCATTGTTAATTTATATATATAATATTTAGTGGATTAAATGTGAAGGTATTTAAGCTTCACACTCTTAGTTCAAAATGCTTGAGTCTGGCTTATTTAAATATAATTGAGGCATAGATTAAGATGGGTCCCATCTTTTTCTAATAGTTCTGGCTTGTGTTTTAGAATTTAGAGTCCCATGTGATGCCATTATTCCATCTGATTGGCTGTCACTTAAGCATTTTTAAAGCGTATCTGTTTGAAGGTGTTTAGCTTTCACGTTATTATAATATTATCTGTTTACGCTTAAATTTAATATATTTACATTTATTAATATCATTTCATTAGATTTAAAAATATTGCTTCGTTGTAAATCGGATGATTTCGCATTGTTAATTTATATATATAATATTTAGTGGATTAAATGTGAAGGTATTTAAGCTTCACACTCTTAGTTCAAAATGCTTGAGTCTGGCTTATTTAAATATAATTGAGGCATAGATTAAGATGGGTCCCATCTTTTTCTAATAGTTCTGGCTTGTGTTTTAGAATTTAGAGTCCCATGTGATGCCATTATTCCATCTGATTGGCTGTCACTTAAGCATTTTTAAAGCGTATCTGTTTGAAGGTGTTTAGCTTTCACGTTATTATAATATTATCTGTTTACGCTTAAATTTAATATATTTACATTTATTAATATCATTTCATTAGATTTAAAAATATTGCTTCGTTGTAAATCGGATGATTTCGCATTGTTAATTTATATATATAATATTTAGTGGATTAAATGTGAAGGTATTTAAGCTTCACACTCTCAGTTCAAAATGCTTGAGTCTGGCTTATTTAAATATAATTGAGGCATAGATTAAGATGGGTCCCATCTTTTTCTAATAGTTCTGGCTTGTGTTTTAGAATTTAGAGTCCCATGTGATGCCATTATTCCATCTGATTGGCTGTCACTTAAGCATTTTTAAAGCGTATCTGTTTGAAGGTGTTTAGCTTTCACGTTATTATAATATTATCTGTTTACGCTTAAATTTAATATATTTACATTTATTAATATCATTTCATTAGATTTAAAAATATTGCTTCATTGTAAATCGGATGATTTCGCATTGTTAATTTATATATATAATATTTAGTGGATTAAATGTGAAGGTATTTAAGCTTCACACTCTTAGTTCAAAATGCTTGAGTCTGGCTTATTTAAATATAATTGAGGCATAGATTAAGATGGGTCCCATCTTTTTCTAATAGTTCTGGCTTGTGTTTTAGAATTTAGAGTCCCATGTGATGCCATTATTCCATCTGATTGGCTGTCACTTAAGCATTTTTAAAGCGTATCTGTTTGAAGGTGTTTAGCTTTCATGTTATTATAATATTATCTGTTTACACTTAAATTTAATATATTTACATTTATTAATATCATTTCATTAGATTTAAAAATATTGCTTCGTTGTAAATCGGATGATTTCGCGTTGTTAATTTATATATATAATATTTAGTGGATTAAATGTGAAGGTATTTAAGCTTCACACTCTTAGTTCAAAATGCTTGAGTCTGGCTTATTTAAATATAATTGAGGCATAGATTAAGATGGGTCCCATCTTTTTCTAATAGTTCTGGCTTGTGTTTTAGAATTTAGAGTCCCATGTGATGCCATTATTCCATCTGATTGGCTGTCACTTAAGCATTTTTAAAGCGTATCTGTTTGAAGGTGTTTAGCTTTCACGTTATTATAATATTATCTGTTTACACTTAAATTTAATATATTTACATTTATTAATATCATTTCATTAGATTTAAAAATATTGCTTCATTGCAAATCAGATGATTTCTCATTGTTAATTTATATATATATAATATTTAGTGGATTAAATGTGAAGGTATTTATGCTTCACACTCTTAGTTCAAAATGCTTGAGTCTGGCTTATTTAAATATAATTGAGGCATAGATTAAGATGGGTCCCATCTTTTTCTAGTAGTTTTGGTTTGTGTTTTAGAATTTAGAGTCCCATGTGATGCCATTATTCCATCTGAATGGCTGTCACTTAAGCATTTTTAAAGCGTATCTGTTTGAAGGTATTAATAAGTTACTAAATAATTATTTCTTACTTGGAAATTATTTCTTTTCTTTAACTGAGATAAAATAATAAATTGCTTATTATTCCTAGTTAATGGCTTCATTTTCCTTGGTTTTGTTAATACTTTAATTTTCGCGAAGCAAAACTTTAAATGTAGAAGATTTTTAAAGTGTAGAGAATAGCATTAAAATTGCAGAATGTCTTACCAGAGCTGTTTTATTTTTCCATTGTAAATAAAAGTCCCATTATCTTGCCAATACTTCTTTATAAAACAAAAAAAAATAGTCTTACAAAATTTTGTACTGATCAACCTTTTAAAAAAACTAGCAGACTATTTCTAGAAAAAAAATTGGAGTGTGTCATTGGTCATTTTTTTTTTACCTCTATCGACCTCTTCTAGGAAAAACAATAATCATTTGATAAAATAAATAAAAGAAAGGAAAAACTTATTACAATCATATAGTTTTCAGTATTATTTAAAATTGTGTAACAAAGCAGTTTAATAGTGAAAATAATAAATATATTTAAAGCAACAATAATTCTCAGTGATTTTAAATTCTACATAAATTATTTTCTACAAATGGATTTATCAGAAGTTACTGTTCTTTAGGATAAGACATTTATCTTTTCTTTTCTTCTCTACCCATTTAAAAATCAACTACTGTTTATGATATTTGTTTTACATTATATTAATTTGCTCTAATAAACAATATCTTCATTAAATTATTCATGTTCTTTTAAAAACATGATATTGCATTACTAAATCTATTAGTTATTCACCCAAACCATGCCTAGGTGAGTGAATAGCACACTTTTATTAACCAATTATTACTATTGTTATTTTATCTTTTTATTTTTCTTAAAGAATAGCATTGATTTCTTGTCAGAAATAATGGCAAAGAAAACCAAGTGCCAAAAGCACTGGGTTACAATATATATATATATATATATATATATATATATATATATGACTATTTAAAGGATAAAAATATCCAAAGTGTTATATCATTAAGAAATTTAAGGAATAATTTTCCTTAAGTTTATTTAATAAAATGTTACTATGACTAGCCCATAATTAAACTCTGTTTATTTAATTAATTTATATAAACTAAATTATAATTTTTTAATTGTTTTATATTCATAACTTTTATATGTTCAATTATATTTTTTTAATGTTTTAAAAGGTTTATTATAAAAACTATTTTCCATTACATATTTTTATAAAATTAATTTAGCAATTTGGATGTAAAATAAAAATTAAGTTGTTCTAAATTTAGATATTTAATTACAAAAAAGAATTATTTGAATTAATGTTTTGGAAAACAGTGTGAAACCAAGAACACATCACAATTAACTCTTTCAAGCATATTGTTGTTTCTTTCAAGACAAAATAAATACCATTTAGTATATATTTGTACATATTAATCACTACAGATATCTTTTTTTTTAAAATTAAAATGTGGTAACAGCTCTTTATTCACAATTTAATAATACTCTACTATAAGTCATAGTGTAATTGAATATTATGATTGATATTTTAATAAGGGAAAGTATATTTTTCTTGATTGAGACCTATGGCTGTTATCACAAAATGTATGATTCTGCAGATTACTTGTCAGGTCAAGATAGTAGATGACATTTTAATATAAACATTTTCTTTAGAATATGCCCATTTTATATAATATATTAAGAATTGCAGATAACATATAAATGCACACTGTAAATGCCACATTAGAGTTGGTGTACAAAAAGTATTGGTCATATGTGACTGTCATAATCATTTATTATTATTCACATCAACCTTTACTCTTATTTTAAAGTTATATTTTCAACAATATATATATATATATATATATATATATATATATATATATATATATATATATATATATATATATATATATAACAAATAAATCTTTTTAACACAATATCCACATTTTAATAAATATTTTTCTTACAGGAAATACTTTCGATTGTAATACTGACAATCTTTATCGACCATTAATTAGTACAAATTTACACAAAATAAATTTTTTTATATTACCCATCATTCAATTCATTCAAATTTCCCACAATTCTGTTGTTTTTATATTAGCTGATTGTCTATTCATTAAACCATCTCTGTTTTTAGATATTATCATTGCTTCCTTAATTTTTGTTTTTTATTACATCATTCAATATGAATAATTTTCACATCTCTTTTATCAAATTTAAAACCATGATTACATATTTTATAATGATCAAAAATAATTGATGGAATATTATTGAGGTTTCATTTCCATTTTGTATAAGTTTATACAATATCCTATGATCATTATATCATTTTTGTAATGTACACTTTGATTCACCTACACATTTCATTCTGCAACCACATATCAACATATCTATAATAGAACTTAGTTCAAACTCAAAAATCTGAGTTTAGAATTATTTATCATATCATTTATATTATTTGAAGAGAAAAAATAAATTAAAAAATGATAAATGGATTTCTATTCTTTTTATATCTAATCAACATGCTAAATTAATTAATAAACTTTATAGCATTTTGTGTAAGGTATCTTTTTTCTTTTCAAATAATATAAATGATATGATAAATAAATTTAAAAACCTAGATTTCTAAGTTTCAATTAACTTCTATTATAAATATGTTGATATGTGGTTGCAGAATAAAATATATAGATGAATCAAAGTGTACATTACAACAATAATATAATGATCATAGGATATTGTATAAACATATACAGAAAGGAAATGAAACTTCAATATGTATGAATATTCTATCAATTATTTTTGATCATAATAAAATGTGTAATTATGGTTTTAAATTTGATAATAGAGATGTGAAAATTATTCAAATTGAACAATGTAATGAAAAAATAAAAAAATAAGGAAGCAATGACAATTTCCAGAAATAGAGAGGGTTTAATGAATAGACAATCGGCTAATATAAAATCAAAGGAATTGTGGGAAATTTGAATGAAACGAATGATGGGTAATATAACAAATATTCACTCATGAAAATATTAAAATTCAGAGAACAGTTTAATTTATCTGCAAGTGGAAATGCCAATATTCTTGCTAATTTAATTTCAATCATGCTTTGGCAAAGATACTCTATGTTGAAACCCTGGCTTAGCATTTAATAAAATAAAATATATATTTTTATATCAAACTTATCAAATTTCTTCATGATAATATTATTTTATTACTTTATTTTATATATATATATATATATATATATATATATATATATAATAAATATATATATATATATAAATTCTACAATATTCAATATATAAAAATAAAAAATAGCTACAGCGAGCAAGCTTATGGAATGTATGCCATTCTGAATAAATTTTGCAACAAAAATGCTATTAAGGATATCAGTCTTGTCATAAGCTAACTATAGCTATTATTTGTTTATATATTGATATTTTGAATATTGTACAGTTTATTTTAGAGTTTATGGACAGTCTTATATATAAATAAATAAATAAATAAATAAAAGCGGTCAACATTTAAACAATACCAATATCTTTAACAATGGGCTTCTCAATATGCTGTCAAAGCAAGCTCCTTTAATTAATAAAGGTGTAAATCCATTTTCATCTATGGTCTAATTTTACACAGACACTAAAGATTTCAACTTGATTACAAAGAGTAAAATTATTAATACAATAAATTTTAAATATATATAACTTGTTCTGAAAACAAACTAGCAATTAGTCAATTATAACTTTCAAATTAGGATCACACTCTAAACATGTATTACTTATAAAATAAATCTAATAATTCTCAAGGCCTGACAGATATTTAACGAAATTACATTGAATACCTATCTAGCCTTGAACATTATTAGGTTTAATATATATATATATATATATATATATATATATATATATTAATGATTGGGGATGATGATGAAATATACAGTCTTACCATATCTGCCAACAGAGCACCACTAGGCTACTTTGAACCTAGAAAATTTATAAAGTCGACAGATACATGCTGCTAAAACTGCGACTGCCAGCCCAAGTCACTAGCTCATGAGGC
Source organism: Epiperipatus broadwayi (assembly GCA_028023455.1). NCBI lineage: Eukaryota > Metazoa > Onychophora > Udeonychophora > Euonychophora > Peripatidae > Epiperipatus > Epiperipatus broadwayi. Next base: position 94,696 of record JAQFVV010006927.1, on the reverse strand, counting down.
ACAGAAACTTATATATTTATCAAAATATATTTTTAATAATAAAGAATGAAAAAAGCAATCGCTGTCAGTATTAATAACACAAAATTTTTTTTATTTACGTATATAATTAATAACACACAAACTTAAAAAATAATTTTTATAACAAAAGAAGAAAGTTGTTTTATTCTGTTTCATTAGTTATTATTTATTTGTTTTTAACTTTTATTCTTAATCTTAGAAATGTTGAGTATAAATGAGCTACCTAGACGCATTCACAAATTTTCAAAATCACTTGACTCCAGACTAAAAATCCGCAGCCACACCAATACTCGCTTCCAGATATATATCAGCAACCAATGCAATGTGAACATGTTAGCATAGAATCATGTCGACAGAAATGTGCATCTGAAAAGCATGATATTATTGGAGAAAACATGGCCTTCGTCTTGCAGGAATGTGCATCTGTCAGGTGAAGGAAACATGCATATAAAATAATAAAAAGTAACGGTACATATGAATTGGAGAGCAGTCTTATCTTGCGACTTATCTTCTCAATCCATAGAACTGGAATGGGTCAATGGTGCAGGAAATTCATCTGCGTCCATTTCAATGGTATGACTACCTCTTTGGGGTCATGCATTCAGTTGGACTCATCGCCCTAGTTGCTAATACACTTCACATTACATTGATATAAATGTCCATACATCTCTCCACCAGCATTGACCCAACTACAAACAAATAGTCCGAAATCAAATCCCCTTTAAAACTAACATATATTTAAACCAGTATAGCAGCCATCTACACTCAACTAACATTTAAATCATTTTATTAATTTAATTCAAAACAAAAAATCTTTAGTTTAATTAAGGTTTTATATCATTTTAAAAGGACACATTATATTTAACTTATTATCTTTTTTTCACAAATGCTATTTTAACCTATTTTTAAAATTTAATAATGCACAAATAACGATATACGTTTCTATTTTTAAATTTAAGTTTGCAATCGCAAACCCCTACCCTATTACAAACAGATATTTTTAAACATGAATAATAATAAAAAAAACAATATATATTTTAAAAGATTAAGTTAACTTTTGATCAGAGTTTTAAAATGGCAAAGTTTATAAAAAATAAAGTTCAGGTTTGTTCAGGAAAGAAAGTTTATAGTTCATTTTTAGAAACAAATAAAGTTCGAAGATCTTAAATTTAAGAGTTTATATTTGATATTTCAATTATTTATAAATTATACTTTCCTTTGTCCAAGCTCATTCCTTTGTGATGAAGATCTATGAAGACTTATGATGATTTCTGAAGACGTTTTATGAAGACGGTTCCAGTGGTTCGATCCTGGGATCCATGAATAGAAAAGCTACCTTCGGCCGGCCGCACCGAAGGAAGCCCGTTGATGCTGACTACATTCTTAGTGATGGTGACAATAGCTTTTTAAAAGTTTTCTGCTTTCAACAAAGACAATTGAATTTAAAGTTTTAATTTTCTGATTCTCTCCAACTAATTAATTATTGTTTTGGATTTTCCTTTTTCTAGTCGTCGGGCACCTTATCTCTGGAATGCATGGATTCATCAAACATATTTCATTATTTATATTTTATTGGTTAATTCAGTTTGTGGCCAAGAAGATTTTGGGTTTATGGCTAAGTAAATTTTTCCACTGAGGTCTGTGTCCGTATCTTTGGGCGGGAACTCTTATCTATTTCGTAATCATTTCTTTAATTGTGACTTTGCCTTAAGGATCTGTTTGTAATTTTTTTTATAATTAAAAAAATCTTAGCTATTATTAAAAAGGTTTTTATTTTATACTTTATTTAAAGATTAGAATCTTTGTTTCAATTCTATAATTTTTTTATTTTTTTAAAGCTTATTTTAATATTTAAATCAATCTAACATATTAATAAATTAATAATTCGTTATTTGTGCATTTTGACAGTTTGTTTTTAATTCTGTATTAGATAAAAAAAGTTACTATTAAAATTTGAATGTAACACACACACACATATATATCGCATTACAATATATATATATATTAATCTAAAGTACCAACAATGCTAAAACATAAATTGGTGTAATTTATAAAACAATACAATACTAGATTAAATCCAAAATTTTACCAAAATCCTTGCACAACCATGGTTTCAACTACTACAAATAGACCTTGTCAAGTGAAAATCAAACTAAAGGAAATAACATATATATACAAACAAACAAACCTTTCCATAATTCATTTAAAACTTCACCTTCTTTTAATAACAAAAATAGTCTTCATAAAATTGATAACCTCAGAAGACAAGAAGTATAATCATCAAAGGCTCATTTATTCTTCTTTTTAACTCATTCTTTTCATAAAAAATAACCAAAGCATTGTTAAACAATATTCTATGACCTGTATTCAATTCATTAATATATAAAGCTGAGTTAAGATACCTATATTTAACTCTACTTATATTAACCTTAATCCTTTCATTAAGGCTAAACTTACTCTGGCTTACATAAAACTTACCACAACCACATGGAATCTTAAATACAATATCAGGAAAAGACCTACTATCAATAGACTGTTTTGAACCATTAAGTAACAAATTCAAATCAGAACCTTTCTTTCATGCAACCTTCATTCCACCTAACAAATGACTATTCTTATAAACCAAATTATATATTGAGGCCTTAAATGGTAAAGACATATACTCATTATCCTTACCAATAAAATTCTTACCATCCAAATCACGACTATAAACATTATTATTAAATACAACTTTTTAAATAAAATCATGACTATAATGCAATTCTACATATTTAGCAGCAAATTGACTTCTTTGAATACCAGTATTATTATTAAAACTATTAAGCCTTCTATTCCTACAACAAAAATTCAACAATGACATTTTTTATGCATAAAAGGCTGATAACTATCAGGTCTAATCATATTTCTCAAATTCTTAGGTTTTATAAAATGATTACAAAACAAAACATCATTAACTTTCTCAACATTTAAATCTAAAAACTTTAATTTTACAAAATCAAAACTACCCCCGTCAATTGTAACCTTAATACTAGAATCAAAAGCATTCAATCCACGTAAAAGCTCTTCTAATTTCTCTTTCTGAATAGCAAACAAACAATCATCAACATAGCTAACAAATAATTTTATAGAACATGAAAACAGATTAATAATACTACACTCCAAATAATCACAATAGACAGCACACATCAATGTAGAAATAACATAACCAATCCTCTAACAGCAAAAGCAAATCGTGAAAAACCTTAATCTTATCTGCAGAAAAAGTTTCTAATTTCTTTAAAATTGAAAGTAAAACATTAACTTCTTTTTAATCTATTAACTGATTGGTACATATTTTAATACTACAAATCGATGTCTGTATTTCTTCAAAATAATATACATAAATTTATAAATAAATATTAGAAAATACAGTAATTAAAATTTGTTAAAAAGAACAAACTGAAAGAAATAATAATACAAGAAAAATCAAGGAAGCTATGTTAATATATAAATACAAGAAAGTCTTAATCAATAGGCAGGCAGCAAATGTTAAGATTCACATAAATATAGGATAGTTGATCTTTCAAAGTATTAGTTGACAAAAACTACAAGGATAGTTGGAAGCGTTCCTAAGTGAAATTTATATTTTTGATTCTTTTTAACAAATTTTAATTACTGTATTTTCTAATATTTATTTATAAGTTTATATATATAAATTTATAGTATTATTTTCGAAAGCTTCCATGTAATAAAATATATAATAGCTAAATAGCTCAGTACAATAACAAGTACTTTTCTCAGAACTTCTCTCTCAAATCATAAGAATGGGTGTGATGAGATTTAAAATCATTATTTTTTCTTTTTAGCGATTTTAAATCTCACCACACACATTGTTATGATTTGAGAAAGAAGAACCTCCAAGAAAAGTACTTGTTATTATACTGAAATGTCAGCTATTTACTTATTATATTTTCATTACATGGAAGCTCCTGGAAATAGCATTCTGAATTCATCATTTATCTGTGAGAATATATAGATATATATATATATATATATATATATTCATTTCTTTTCATAAGGTTATAATATATATATATATATATATATATAAATTATAACCTTATGAAAAGAAATGAATGATGAGTACGATGACAACAAATGATACGATGATAAGAAACAACTTAATATTACTAAAATAATATAGACTATAGGAATAGTCGCAAATGCATAGACTTTAATATTGAAAAGCATATGAAATACGCTTTACAATAGCATTGCTATCATTATGCTATAATTATTAGGAAAATCTCTACAATACACAATGATTAACATAATAATTCATGGGAAATAATTATTAAGATTATATTTTGTACTTATAATAAACTATAAATATAATAATTTTAAAAACACAAATTAAATTAATCTAATTGATTATTGCTATCCTATTGATATCTCAGGGATAATGATTATTCCTGTTAGTAAGCAAAACGTTAATGGTTAACAATTAGATTATTGAAATCCAATTATCTAAAAAAATAATTATAGTCTCATTTACAAATACCTACTAAAACAGCTGTTTGATAATTGATATAACTTTAATAATACACTGATACTAATAATAAAATACTAACTTATTTTAAATTAATAATTTATAAAACTTTTTACTATTTATCCCTATACTTTTACAGATAATTACCATTAAATAGAATAATCATTGATTGATAATCAAAACTCTTATATTTAATTAAAATCTAATACTATATAACTCAATTTTGAATACATTAATTATTTTTAGCATTTATCCAGTCTATTTTATCTTTCCAAATAAACATCAAAATTGATCTTATTAATTTCTTATATCTTGAATAATATAACAGCTAGGATTTTCTCTTTTTAATAAACTTTATAGTATTTCTTTTTTTTTGTTGTTGTTGCTAATTATGAAATATTTTTTATTATCTTATACTTTTATTAAATTTAAATAAACTTTAAAATACACATGTGACTTTTAAAAATAATATAAATCTTCATAATGCTCTGAACATATAATAACTCTTTAAATTCAAATTTTAGATAGTTATTTAGGTACTTCAATATTTAATAAAATAAATACCAATTAAATATTACTTCGATTAAATTATAAATTAAAATTGATAAATGTTTGTTATATTAAATTTAAATTATTTATTAGAATCCCATACTTAAAATATTCAATTAATAAATTTTATATAAGAATTTTGTTATGCCCTGTGCTTGAATGTATGACCTTGTGATATATATGATCCCATTAAGAAATAATACTACATGTTTGAACTAAAAATCCCTGCACATTTATTTTTAATAATAAAAGATTTATAACAATAATTATGATAAACAATTAACATAAACAATGTATAGCATTTACATTAATATAATTACATATTTACAAATTTTACATTTGAATAACTGAATATAAATACCATCCCCATTTCATGTGTGTCCATTGGGACAGTATAATTTAAGTAATTAAATAATATGTATTTAATAATATTAATACTTCTATTCATATTATGAATTGATTTACATTCATATTTTCATATAGTTGAGTAATTTTCTTATTATACCAATAATACATCAATGGCCAATTATATTATACTTGTTTTTGCGAAATTTATACCAATTTAGTATAATTTAATTTTAAAAATCATTATATCAATATATTATTATTATTATTTACTAAATAACTTTTATATTTTTATAATGTTGGTACAATACAAATAATATACTTTGAGTAAATAACTGAATCAAGAACATTCATTTTATATACACTTATCAAATATCTTTCTTTTACAATCTTCATTATTGTTGACCTCATGTTACCCCTACTAACAATAAATTATTCTTATCTCCTATCATATCTAGTTGCATTTGTTTTGCATATAGACTTTTTATTTTTTTTTAGACTATCATTATGAACAGTAGAAAGAAAAAACTATTAACTCCTAAATAAATTCCTTCCCTACAATGCTTACCCTATATTCCAATATCACAGAAAATACTTTGGATAAAAAACTAATTTAACAAACCACTATACAGAATAGAAATCTAGGCAACTAACATTTATTTATTAATTACTATAATTTTTGGGTAGTCATTCTTACTTCAATGACTCTTCTACAAAATATCCTGGCTTAATTCTAAAGCGTTAATGGACTATAACAAGTATTTTTCATATGAAATCCTCTCAAATTCCTACAGTAATAATATGGGTGGCCTTTGGATCAAACACACTATACATAATATTAGTTCTTAATGATGATATTACACTATCCTGACATTTTAAACTTATCTATTCAACATGGATATATTTTTCAGCATCAGCTTATATTAACTTTCTCATTCAAGAATATAAACTTATCTCCTTATATTTTATGCATCTATAATTATTATAAATTATCTAAGAAAACAAATAACTCTTATTCTTATGACAAAATGTTATAATATACTTTATGCATTATAATGTTTGAGATCATTAATCATCTCTCCTTAATGATTACATTCACTCTATTTCTTTCTTCATTTATAATATTATATACATTAATATTTATGTTAATAGTATACCTTTTCTTGACTCATAACTATTATTCAATCTTTATTATGAAATATAAATCAATATAATGAATTGGAAATCTCATATATACCACTTTTTTATAATCAAACTATTACTCTTATTGCATACCAAAATTTCATGAAATCATATTATCAAATTACCCAATACTATATTTTAGTTCTTTCATACATGCATACCAAAATTTTATATTTAAGCATACCACATTTTCAATTTTAAATTTAACGTATAATATTTTAAAATTATCTTAATTCTAAAACATTACTAAAAGCATAGGAATCACATAAATAATTCCTATGTTATAATATACCTTATATTAATACAAAACATTAATAATAAAAAAAGTTAAAAATTTAAATGTTTAAAAATCTTCTCAATAGTTTTCACCATTATTATCATGATAATGGTCGATGGTTGAAACCTAATCACTTCTCGTGGTTTTCTCCCTCCTCCTGCTAGAAAAACACATTGTTTAAAGCATAATATTTTAAATAAAAATATTCACAATTAGTAAAATCTTGTTAAGTTCTTGAGTTATTTGAAATATTCTTCTAGGATCCTGGAATTTCCATGAGCACACTTTAAAATCTGGAATATTTAATAATTTTATAACACGTCTTTAAAGATTAAATATTAGTTTATAACTCTCCTATTCCATTAATAAAATGTAGCCTATACATAATTTGTCTATAAGTATTTCTAACTTGAACTTATATTTATTTATATTTGTTGACTTATTTTATAAGGTTAATAGACATCTATATCAATTCATTTTAGTTTGTCATAATATTTTAATTCACTCCATACTTTAATATTCATTATTAACATAAATGAATTTTTTTTTTAAATTTTTATACTCTTGATGTTTTTCATCAAAATACACATCTTTGACTAGCAGTAAGAATTATTTTAATATTATTTGTTTTTAATAAAATAAAAAAAAACCCAACCTATCAATTTTTCTGATAAAACGTATTTCATTACTAATAAAATACAAATGTAATCCAAGCACAAATGATACAATGTATACCATTGGCTATGTATCAACTAAGGGACAAAGCATTGCCATGAGAGATAGGACTTTTCTGCAAAGACAAAGACAGATAACTAAACTACAAGAATTGGAGTCACGTAACCAAAAATTAGCTGCCATGCTTGAGAGAAAGACGCAATCGGAGATACAACTCAACTTGCAATTTAAAGAACTATCAAAAAGAAGAGCACAAATTAAAACTGGACATTTATGAATTAACTAAATTAAAAGAAGAACTGAAACAACAAAATTTAGAATTTAGTAAAAAATTACAAAGCAAATTTTCAGAATGTCAGACTTTTGAAAGATTGAACAAAGATTTAAAAAGCGAACTCGCAATGTCAGAATTATCCGAACAGGTAAAGAGTTTGCAGCAGTATATGAAAAAGAACTACAGGAAAAGTGGCTAAAAGTGAAAATGAAATTAACACGTTCGAAGATTTTTTAGAACGGAAATATTTAGACAGTGAGCGGCCAGAGACAAAAACCGTAGAACAGGAAAAAACCCAGATTCTCTCCAAGCGAGAGAAAAAAGCACTCAAGGTGGCAAGAAAAAAGAAGAGTTCACTCAATTTTCAAGGTTATATCGATTAACAGGAAAAATCAAGTTTTCTCTAAGCTGGAAAAAAAAGAAAACTGCACATATTGGATGATTATGTGTAACGTAAATAAACTCTAACTTCTGGAGTGATAGGAGGAAGTGTTGCATTCGTTGTGAGAAATAAACAGCGAGTTTACTAGAGACAATTTACTCCAGAAGTTTTCGATTTATTTTACTGAAAGTAAAAATAATTATAATGAAAAATAATTATAATTAAAAACAAGTGTGGGATTATTTTTATCAGAGAAAAAAATATCTAATTAAAGTAAGAACAATAAAACGGATTTGGAAAACCCGCGATTAAGTTTTCGGAATGTAGCAGGTAAGACTTAACAAAGGAACTCAGAGGGATATATAAACTGCTAGAGAAAAACATCACACACTTGTTACAGTCTTGTTAACAGAAGTGGATATGTAAAGCTATTAAGAACTATTTGTGGCACAATGGTTTTAAGAGTTGTTCAGCCGAGTTTCAATCAGATTGCAAGTGTTTTTCTACCCCTCTGGAAAAGCTTAGGGGCAAAGATATTACAATTTCAATTTTATTTTAGTATATAATTCACTTAATCCCATAAAATTCTTTTAAAATAGATTTATAATTACTATCTAGTAATTATCTTAAAGTTGTGTAAAATGTTTTTATAATTTAAAAATGATTGTATATTTTCAATAAATAAAAGTTCCTTAATAACTTAATTGTTAAACTCATTAAAAATAAAGAAATAACGAAACATTATTTTACACAACAATATCTGAAAATTCTTTGAATGTGTTTATAATCCTTTTCATTTTTTTCAAGAATAATAATAACTGTTTCCTTATTACTTTTACTAATAACCACGTTTTTGAGTACAGTTTGATAATTAAGATTGAATTCAGCTCCTCAGTGAAAAAATTCCTTTTGTTTATTCCATGGTATTTTTATAATCCTCTTATGATATCTTGTATAATTATTCAGCTTATTGAAAGTAACCTTTATTTTATTTAAAATAAAATATTAAAAAAAAATTCTAATTTTTTAACTGACTAATAAAACAAATTGTTAGCTCTCACTTTTTAATCAATTTCCTCTTTTTTGTTTGCTATCACCTTTTTATTTAGTAGACAGTATGACATCAGATCATTAATTAAATCAATTTCATTGGCCATCTACTATTAGTCAACTGGTAGTTTTTTTTTGCATAAACTAAATTTGTCTACAATTTGAAATAAAATAACTAAATATTTAAAAATTAAATTATTACATTCAATTGCTTTTAAGTTTAAATTTAAATACAATTATATTTTTTATTCTTTATAATACTTATTTATTTTAATTAAAATGTGTAATTAATAATTATATATTAAAAATATAATATTGTTATTATTATTTAAAAATTGTAATATTATAAAATTTAATATTCCCAATTAGAAATTTTTTTTTTCCAATAAATAAATGAATTAAATTTAGTCTTGTTTAATAAGACTCTGCAAATGTACTCTCATCAATATTTCATTTATAACTATTGTAAAGTTTAATAAATATTATAAATTTTAAATAAATATACTGTAAACATGCTTGTAACTATTAAATACTATTGTTATATATAGAGTTCACAAAATAAGCTCTTAATAAGCTTTGACAATATCCCCAACCTCAGACCTGTTTCTGCTACTGGCATCATCAGTGAGGTGCTACGATATTCAAGCATTAGCTTAAAAATACCAGGACCAGCCCAACCCTTTATCTAATGTATAACTATTAAGTAGAAAATCTGAAATTTTTAGATATCCACATGTCTATCAATCCAGATATCTAACTTAATTATCTGCCTTGATTTTTCTGTAATTTCATTTTTTGCTATTAAGGTTTTGGTGATTTTATATTGCTAAAGCTATTATATAGGGTGTATCTGAACTTAGTTCAGTCTCATATGGTTACTTAAGTTAGATATCTGGATTGGAAGACATATAGATGCCTGAAAATTTCAGATATTCTACTTAATAGTTATATATTAGATAAAGTGCTGGGCTTGTCATGGCATTTTAAATCTAATGCTTGAATATCCTAGCATCTCACTGATGATGCCAGTAGCTGAAACCGGTCTGGGGTTGGGGATATTTTCAAAGCCTGTTAAGAGCTTATCTTGCAAGCTCTATATATAACACTTGTAAATACAATCTTATTAAATTAGGTCATGTGACACCTGACTTGATTTTTTTTAAAAATTCTGTTAAATACTATTACAATTGAACTAAATATGATTATTTAAAGATGTCTGTTGACTACATCTATAGAATACTACCATTTCCTCCTACAGATTAAACTTTTTATATTTAATATAAATTAGAAATTAATAATAATACAATTATGTGTTTTCTAAATTTAAAATTTTGACTATATATAAAATTTACATCCTCTTGGAGGCCTTAAAGGAACCGAGCAGGGCAAATTCCTAATGTCCACTCCATACATTCTTGTCGTTGCAGCTGTTATTACTATATGTTTATTCATATAGTATACGAACATGGATGGGCTGCTCACCAACATGCATTAGCCAGCGTGGTGAGTTTATTGGCTTTTTACCTCTGAGTTTAAGATCAAGAAACACCATGGTCTTTCTTCTCAGTGCCTGATAAGGCAGAATGAATGTTTGTGTAAATGATAAAGATTTTTCCCAATTATACAATTATGACAGACAAAAATAAAGCATGGCCCTTAATCCCAGGAGGCTGTAAAGTCACCAACCAAGGCAGTGATTGGTGGCCGAAGGCAGAGGGTGCTAAGAATATCCTGGAGGCGGACCCAGGCTGCCATTTGATGACGACTTTTTATTTAGGTACTTACAACTGCAGATCACTTTCAAGTGAAGGAAGATTGCAAGAATTAGAAGAACTCTCTTATATTAAATGGGATATTATTGGACTTTGTGAAGTTAGAAGAAAAGGTGAAGAGACAATTGATTTAAAAAGTGGACATATGCTCTATTATAAAGGCACAAATATTGGAAATACAAGTGGAGTAGGATTCATTATAAATAAAAAGTGGAAGAACAATATTGTGGAGATTGATGGTGTATCAGACAGAGTGGCAAGATTAGTTATACAACTTAATAGCAGATATCAAATGCAGATAATTCAGGTTTATGCCCCAACAAGTTCTCACAGTGATGAAGTAGTAGAAGATTTTTATATGGATGTACAAAAGGCTTTTGATCAGAGTAAACAACATTTTAAAATTGTTATGGGAGATTTTAATGCTAGAATTGGTAAACAAATGAAAGATGAAAGTGTTGTAGGTAATTTTGGTTATGGTAATAGAAATGAGAGAGTACATAGACTTGTGGAGTTTGCAGAGAAGGAAAAACTTTATATTATGAATTCTTTTTTTGAGAAAAATGTTAGAAGGAAATGGACATGGAAGCATCCAAATGAAGGTACAGCAGAATTGGATTATATTTTGACTAACAGGAAATACATATTTCAAGATTGTAATGTTCTTAATAAATTTAACACAGGAAGTGATCATCGATTAGTAAGGGGTAAGATACATGTTAATGTAAAACTAGAGAGACAAAAATTATTAAGAAAAACTATATTTACAGTTGATATTCCTAATCTTCAGAAACATTCTAATGAATTTAAATTAGAACTTACAAATCGGTTTCAAGTATTAGTAGATTTTGAACATGATTCAGATTTGAATGAAATTAATATGAAAATAACTGATACACTTTTAAAAACTGCAACAAAGATAGCTGGTAGAAAAAAGCAGCAATTGACTAATAAAATTTCTACTGAGACTAGAGAACTTATGAAGAAAAGAAGGAATATGAAGATATGCAAGAATGATGCATTAAAAAGAATTGAATATCTCGAATTTTGTAAAATGGTGCAGAAAAGAGTTGAAAATAATATAAGAAAGTATAACTGTGAACTAGCAAGAAAAGCTGTAGAAGAAAATAAAAGTCTTAAGAATGTAAAACAACATTTTGGTATTGGTAGGAAATTTATATCTGCAATAAGGAAAAAAGATGGAATTATTACTAAAAAGAGGGATGACATTATGAAATTGGTAGAAGATTTTTATCAAGAATTATATAGTAATAAAGAACAAGTACCTCCTATATCTATTACATCTTCCGAATTGCCCAGAATTTTAAATGAAGAAGTGAGAAATGCAATTAAATGTATGAAAAAAGGAAAGGCTCCAGGTAATGATGGAATTATATATATATATATATATGTGTGTGTGTGTGTGTGTGTGTGTGTGTGTGTAACATTTAGTGGTATCCAGTCTGTCTATGTGCATGGAGTGTGTTGGAACAAAACTGTATTAATAGATGAGATTAGTTAACCTTTGTTATTTTTTTTATATTTCCCCCCTATAATTGATTAAAAGTTTACCCATCAAAAATGTAAAATAATTTTGATTGAAAAAAGTTCCAGAAGGAAAGTATTCATTTTTGCTAGCAAACACATTTCATAAAGCTTCTAAAGAGCATACTATAAAAATATGTTTTTATCTTTTTTTGTTAAAATTTGAAATTTTATTTGCAATAAAAATTTAAGATGAACTTTGTTGCATAACAACTAGAGCTGCAATATGCTTAAGTGCGAACAAATGCCCCAGCAGAAGGCAGATATGGAAGTTAAAAATAAATAAAATGAAGAAATAATTATTATTAAACAAACAGTGGTGACTAATTAAACTAGGATATATAGCTGGGTCAGCTGCATTTAATTAACTTTGGTTAATGAAGCCATTAATTCACTTGTTAATTAATTCATTCTTTCATCTGTTTTCTATAAAGAAGTTACTCATTCCAAGAGTTTAACACTGTCACCAGCAATTTTTAAATCTGTGATAACCAGAGTGGCTGATATTAAACCATGAGAAGGCCAATATCTTAGAGACCTAATACTATGGAAGTCTTCAAGAATAACAGAATGGCATGCTAAAATTCTCTGCTACTGAAAATGGAGCTGCGACCAGTTAATTTGCTGCTGTTGTATGATCATAGACTGAAGATTAATTTACAAAATTATCTTTAGTCAACCTAACTGTCATAGATTAATGGGAAATTAAAACAACACTGGATTATTAAAAATAAAGATTTGGCCATTAAGCATCAGAAAATAACTATACTGAAAAACGTACCTATAACTTAAACCCAATTGGTAAGCCATTTACATATATATTTTCTACTAATAAGTAATTACTTAATAAAATACATTGAATAAGACTGTTGAAGTAGTAAGATTTTTAGTAGAGTCCTTAAACTTAAGCACATTGCCAAGAGTATCTAATATATTTTATGACTTTTAAAATATGTGGCTAATTAATATTCTATTAATTAATATTTTATATAATTTATTTTACATGTAACAAGAAAATATTTTTTTGTAGTTAGCATTTTATTCATAAGTGTGTTTTTGATGGGTCAAAAATTTATTTGCATAGAGTGTATTTTTTTTATTAATTTATTAATTTTTTTAAAACAAAAATCTCAACACCTTCTTTAATTTTATGTCTTTAAATAAGCAAAGAAATATCATTGAATAGAAATATTACTTATAAAAGATTATATCAATTTTCTTTTTTTACTAAAACATATTATAACAATTTTTTTTTTGCTAAAGCAGTATGTTAACGAATCTTAATGATGTCTAGCCACTTTTGGGGTTTTAAAGATAATCAGGAAATCTGTTATTTTTTACATCCTTTTTTTTCCGATTGTTTGTTGGAGGTCATATTTTGATTATCTTAGAAAAAAATATATTAGAAAATGTTTAATAATCCCAAGTAATCAGTAACTCATGAACAATGAGACAGAAATGGTTCAGTGGCTTCCCAACTATGGTATGACTAAAGACTATAAACTGAGCTGAAGGAAAAAAACAATAAATAGTATTCATTAGTTAGTAAAAAAACAGCTTTTTTCTTAAAATTTTTTTGTTCTCACTTCTGCATATGTAAGTGAGGAGAAAAAGATTTGAAAATTGGGTTTTTAAGAAAACAAAATAATAATTATGTTGGAAATAATTTGTCCAAGTGTTAACCAAATTTTTGCTGGTCATGGTTAAAACCATGATGATTTGGCATCGGCTTCTGACCATCCAAATCCCTCACTTTTAATGCTACGGTTAAAGTTTTACCATCATTTGAAAAATTATAAAAAGTTCTGTAAAATGATGCCCTCTCTTGAATTATTTTATAAGTAAAAAATCAATAAAATGGTCATTGTTGGTTTAACAAAAGAAGTAGGTGGTCTCTTCTTGAATCTTATTGGCTGTTAAATTTTGACAACAAAGAAAATGGTTGTCAATATCTGAAAAGTTATGATCTCTTTTTGTTTCATTTAGAAAATGATAAATGAATGTTTTAGACCATTTTAAAAGTATTTTTTGACAAATTATATATTATTTTGATAAAATATGCTAAAAATAAAATTATTTTAGAAAAATAGTTAAGACTTTAACAAAAATTACTTACTTTTTCTGCACCATAAATTGTCAAAGAAATCACTGACATCAGTAACACTTTTTAGTTGGTTACTAAAGTTCATTTTAAATTTTCTGCTATCAAATATTTTTATAATTATAAATAAAAATGTATTTTTGAAAAAAACTTTCATTCACTTTTATAACATGACAATTTATTAATATACTTTTTACAAATGAAACTAAAGTGAATATAATATTAAAAGATGAATATATTTTGATGCTTGATTTTGTGCATTGACACTTGAGTTTGTGAATTGACCAATTAAAAGTTTAGATTTTTACCTTATTCGGCCAATAAAATAATCAGCAAAAAAGAGGTTAATAATTATAAATTGTAAATGAATAAAAGAAATAGAGTCAGAAGATATAGGTAAATAAATGTAGACAATTAATTTAGGACAGAGAAGCATAATCATAGTAAGCAAAAAAGGGTAGACAGAATAGTAGGATAGTAAGAATAACTAATGAATGTACTACTTATTGTAACAGTCAAATTTGTACACTCTTGCAACAAAATCCAGCATCCAGGCAAAGTACACCAAAGCTCATCAAAGTGATGTGGTGAGACCTCTAATTCAATCAAGCTTCAGCTCATTTGCTAGTATTTCATGATTTAGCACCTTATGAGTGACATTTCTGAAGTCACACTCAGTCTTAATTTGATTTGCAGGCTGGCTTAGAACAGGGAGAAACATGAAACTCAAGGGATAATTATCAATTTAACTAAATGGGTGGAATGGACCATCTAACACACTAATTATCTTAACTACAGCATTATATAATCAGCATATAAAATCATTAAGAAATTGGGATAGAATAATATGGATTAAATAAGATAATATGAATTGGATAAGATAATATGGATTTAATAAAATAATGTGGATTGGATATGATAATGTGGATTTAATAAGATAATGTGGATTGGATGGACATAGAACTATGAACAAGAAAGATATGAAACAAATTTTGTATTTTAAACATGTTTATTAAAATAATAACAAATGACATAAAAAAGTAACAAAATGGCAAGGATGATATAGCATTAAATATGTGTATTCAATACATGTAGGCATCTCCATAGTGAATGACACTATTATCAGTACAGCGGTTTCATCTTAAAATATTAAAATAAATGTATGTGCATTTCATAAATCACGCCCAGTCATATAACATACTTATCTGGTTGTTCATTGTTTGCTAATGTTATAAGTTAATAGCCTAGCAGAGATAATGAATACATACATTTTTAAGATGGCTGTTATATATATTAATGGTGTGAGTAAATAAATAAGTTCAAGGTAATGCAGATTCAACCTGGCAACAAAGATTTAATCTTCAGTCTAATGCTGAATAATTAATTAATAAGGAGGAAAAGGACTGGTTACCTTTGGATTCACAAATATATGCTACAGTGCTATATAAAATACTAAAGAGTAAGTCTGGAGTGCAAATGAGTAATTACTCAGGATCTTCAGCATTGAATGCCCAGTTGTTCTGAGAGCAGACAGTTTGCTGCCATGAATATGTAAACATATAACTTCAGGAGCTCAAATGGGCTTTGTAAAAATGGTCTGGACCTTCATGTTCAAATTCTAATAAAGATAGCTATACCAGAACTAAAGAATAGGGTGGTCTATCACTAGGAACCTATTTAAAAGGTGTGCAAAATGTAAACACATGTATGTGTACTATATAAAGACACACTTGCAATGCACACCCAAAAAGCCAATATGTATGCATATAATTAATTAACTGCACCTAAAACAGATAGCTTCTATCTGCCAAACTAACACAACCCAATTCTTAAACTAGCATTATAATTATGCTAATGAAAAAGACTTAAAATTAAATTATAATCCAAGTTAAAATTCTGAATGTGCATATATAATCGCAATTAAGGAGGGAATGTATATTTGATGGGCATTAATAAAGATTCATAAATATACTTTAAAATCATCTCTAGCTAGTACATCACTTCTAACTAACATATCAAAAGTTATAATCTATAAAAACTGACTAAGCAAACCTGACAAAATATAATGCGGTTATAACATATATAAAGCATGATAATAATGAGTGCATAGTGATCAGTTATTATCTATCAATATAACTATTTTGAAACACCGATTTAAAATGGCAAGCAGAGTTCTTAAAAATATTTAAAGTGGAGATTTTAATTATCTCTATTAAAAGTTAGTTAATAATTTTTATTCACTGTTTCAAAAGATGGTCATATATATGATAAATTTAAACAAAATATTTAAAACAATAAATCTAGGCATGACTATAGTTTTTAAAATTTTAACTATAACTGATTGCAGTTAATAATATAAATTATAAAAATAGTCTTTTACTTTATACAGATGAATTCAGGAAAGTTTATAAGAGTAATTTAGGTAAGTTTTACATAGTTACTTTAAAAATGATTTAGCAAATTTTAATAAATGAGATTGACAATAAATCATTTTACTGTATAGAGATAAATTCAGACAGGTTTAACACAGTTTCTTTTATAAATGGTTTAATTTAAAGTGTTTAAGAAATAATATTATACAACATTCTTTATAGTAAATAAACTAGCTTAGTATTATAGATTTACAGATTAAATTATAGAGCTCTGCAGTCTTTAAAAGAACATTACTGGTCTTCTTGGTAGTAGCTTGTAATGCAGATACATCAAATGGTTGGTAATAGCATAGTGGGATTCTCCTCAGGATATGGCTTATATTATTTTCTTCTCCTTGCAGCAGGCTGCTGGAAGGTCTCCTCTCCTTGTGATGACATCATGCCCTTAGGCATGCAGGGATAAATAGAAATTGCCATTCCAGAACAGTGAGACAGCAAATCTAACACTGCTTAGCCAGTCATAACACTCAGAGCTGGTACATATCCTGCTATGAACTTATAGAATGAATCCCTGCAGCAAGAAATCAGCCTAATTTATATGTTTTTAAGATTATAACCACATTGCTTACTTAGCACCCCCTTCAAAATTTTATAACTCATATGTTTAATTTTCCTGTCAATTTTTAATAGAGCCTGTTTCTTTAAATTTGATCTCTTAAATTTCTAATACTTTTAATAGTTTTAGTCTGGAAATGTTATTTATTAATTTTGTACAGTTTGGAAAAATGCTATCATTTTAGACACAACTTAGATAACTTTGTCAAGTGAGGTTTTGTTTCTGATTTATTAGATTAAAATTGAGAATTGTAAGATATACCCACCACACATAATGTGCCATCTGTAGACCACATGCTATTTAAAATGTAAACTTTTAAATAAAAGAAAAATATATTACAAATATTGTTTTGAAAAATAAATATACACACTCTAATATATATATACATAAATTGATATGACAGTCATTTATCCACCCATATATGTGTGATAACTGTGTTGATACTTAAACACATGTACTCAGAGAGGGTTTAAACCTGGCATATATGTAGCTGTGGGGAAAATAGGTGAAACTGTTATGACAGAAGGAATGTACTGTTTCAGTATACATATTGAAAGTAAAATAGTAAGAATTAAATATTAAGTTATGATATTGAGTAGCAAAAATTAATTAAAAAAGGAGAATTAATGAATAATAAAATGGAGAACAAAAGATAAACTAAAATCAGACATTACAGAAAATGACATGGTGGCATGGAAATGGACATTGTCAAAAAACTCCAAGTGGAAATAATCCAAACAAATAGATGAAATGGTCAAAGAAAAAGTCAAAGAAAATAATGAAGAAATAATCCAATCAATGAATGATATGGTGAAAGCAAATAAAAAAGAGGTGAGCAATAATAATGCTGAAATAGTAAAATATTGCAACAAAGTGCAAAAGAAAATAATGACAGAATGCTAAAAAAAAAATTGATGAATTGGCCACAAAAATAAAAAAAAACAATCAATGCGATTTGAAAGATGAAATTGGTGGCATGACCAGAAAACTATTGAAGAGATTAGATGAGTGTTTGATAGGAGAAAAAAATAGTGAAAAGTTTGAGCTGGTGAAAAAGCAGTTACAAAACACTATGAAGTTGATATGCCATGAGAACAATGAGGCATTAGTGAAAATTCTCCAAATAAAAGATCATAAGTAAACAAAAATAAAAATAAATTAAATTGTAGATATTGGAGGCTGAGAGAAACAGTGATGAGAATTGGAGTACAGTTAATGTGGAAGAAAAGAGGACATACATGAGATACAATGTAGCAATGAGAATATAAGAGCAAAAATAAATCTAAACAGACATGGTTATTCTCTCAGTTTTTAAATCAGTTCTTAAAAGTAAGATGTTTTTCTGATCACACTGGTGAAGCTCCCACATAATACTTTAGTAAATTAAAGAGGTACTTCAGTATGACAGAGGAGGCTGTGGTGGGAGTCATTATTTAAAAAGCCTGGTAATTTTTCTGAATACAAACAAGCAGTATTGAGATCATATTGGGGAGAACAATTAAGTGGAAGCAGAAATAACATGTAAAATATAATATGAAAGAATATTTTGATAACCTAAAAGACAAACTTCATGTCTGGTATTCTTGCATGAATTAGTTGGTATTATTTTTTTCTTCATGATAAACTAAACACTTACTTTTAATTTAGTTTGCATTATTTTTAAGCTGCAAGAAGAGATGAAAAAATATTAAAAGATTATCTCAATAAGATGCAGTGATTTGATGATTAAGTGGCACTACAGATAAGAATATGAATAATAGTTTGAAAATAATACTAAGCATATCAGAAACATTTGCAAAATGTTGACTGATAATTGAATGACAATATATCTTTGGTATAGCAACAATCTTGTTAAGATAATAAATGCTTACATTTTATTATCTGTTGATTTGTCGGTCAGACATTATCTTGGTTTAATTCGAATTTTATAAAGAAAATTTGATGTCCCCATCTAGTGAAGTAAAGTGATATAAATAGTCTTCAATAAACATAAACCTATTGGACCCAACGATTGTATTAACGTAATTCTTTAGTGCAAAAACGTGCGTATTGCATATCAGATAACATCAGTATTACGTATACATGTAATTGATTAAAAATCTTTCTATCCATTGTATAGAAAAAAATTCAAAATATATACTTATTGCATACATTTTCAGCCTACTTTTAAACAAAGAATTTAGTATATATGCATTTTAAAATATTTTTAAAATATATGTATGTAATACAAGATAATCTATAATATATATATGTATAGCAAAAAATATTGATTTTTTTACCTCCTTCCCCATTCCTTTCTGTTTGTCTCAGTAAATTATATTTTCTTTACTTTTTTTTCCGGCTTATTCTTTAGTAAAGCAACAAGCACAACAATATTTCTACAGAAAGATCAAAGAGACTTTTAAATTTGGATTAAAAGAAAACAAAATAGAATACAAGCCATTGTTGTTTTGTTTTTTTCATTTTAAATAACAAGTTTCTGTTTGTATATATATTGTAACCTTCCAAAGGACGATCAAGCAACATAAAGTGAAGTGTCGGTCTAAACGCAGTTCTAAATCAATACAAGAACTCTAATGTATTAAATAAATATATAACCTACAGTAAATCTTATTATACTCACAGGCTAATCACATGTTAATTAATACATTATTTTACAAGGTGTGGATAGACCAATGATTGATTGATAATTCATTGTTACATTCTACAAACGACAATAATGAAAAGTAATAATAATCTCAGGTTCTTAAATATTGAATAATTTAGTCATAAAGAATATTAACGTTGCAATAATAATCTAAAATAATAAGATAATTTAGGTTCTTTTAATTAAATAGCAGAGACAATAGCAATGAGACTCTTGTTTTCCTAACAGCTTATCAACATTTTCTTCTTTTATAATGAAGTATAGATTTTTCTAAAAATGAGTTTAAACATAATATCGGCTAGCAAAGATTAACTCTTATTTTTAGTTATTATATCATTAATTAAATAAAATCAAGTTTTCTTAAGATTTAAAATAATTATCTAACTAAAGCAAAACTAAAGTAATACAGCAGATAAGAAGGCTTTTTTTTTAAGTGTCATAGCATCGGCCGGGACGCGAACCCGCAACCCGGGCAATTACCTGCTAGTGCAAGGCAGTGGCGCTGACCTCTCGACCACCAATGCAAGACAAAGAAGGCATTTTGTTGTAAGAAACACATCACTAAATACTCCAACAACAAAAGCATCAATAAAATAATCTTATATAAATCTTATTGCATATAGAATGGATTGCATGATATTGTGTCAATTTGACAACTTGGAGTTAATATGCACTTTTATATAAACTTTAAATCCTCTTACTATTTAAATGGATTTTCTGGTATGTAAATGTGACAAATAACAACAGACACAGAAACGTAATTAAAGAATAAAATAAATATTTATTACAAAGACTAAATATATATTTTTTAGTTTACAATTTAACATATATATATATATACATTAATTCTGATATTCCCATGGATAAATGATGATTTCATAGAACTATTTCCGGGAGCTTCCATGTAATTTGCTTATCAATGACATTTGTTGATAAGAACAAAACGCAATTATATTTCATACATTTTTGTGGAATTGATAATTACTTTTTACAGAATATTGACTAGTAATGAGTCTAGATTTAGATTTTTATTTAAAATATTTAATTTTGGATCAAAAAAATACTATAGAATTGAATAATGAGACATTGGAATTTATAACATGCATTCACAAAGATTGTTTGAAATATAATTATTATGTTTTATTGCTGGAAATGAAATTGATGAATACCAGATATTTAAGTAATGGTCCAATACAAAAATTAGATAAAAGTTTTGCAAGTTGATGTTGTCATCTAAGCGGTTATATCACATATTCCGAGAAAGCTTAAAATATTAAATATAACCTTTTTGAATATGTTCAACCTTCTGCAAATCACCAAGCCTGAATTTAAACTCAGTCAAAGAAATAGCAGGTCATTTCTGTAGTAAAAACACTATGTGTAAATGTATAAGATAAAATGTATAGGCTTGGGTTTATCTTTTTTTTTAAAAATAAAATGATGTTAATTAATAAAAGGTATTTTCTTTTTAAATAAAACTATCTTTTAACTTAAGTATTATTAAGATGTATTTCATTATCCTTCATAAAAACGTTTTGAAATTTAAACACTTTTGCATTAATTATAGTCTTTATATTTCTAAAATAAAAAGTAAAGTTTATTTTTCCTTAAGCTGTGAAAATTTCGTCAGACAATTTGATATTGACATTGTTATTAAGTCTCATTTTATTAAAATGCTTCTTTAAAAGCACTTCTAAGTCCTTTTCTACTAAATCAATAAATAAGCAAACATTAAAAATCGACTGGATTTTTTAATATCAAAAAAAAAAAAAAAATCCAATATCATTAAATTATCAAATAAAATGTGAATTAATTTAGTTTATACACGTATAAAAAAACCTAATGGATGTTATTTTGATTTAATTTTTGCTTAAACATAATCAGATTTTTATTTAAAATATAATTAATAATTTATTTATTTTATGATTAATAGAGTAAAAAAAAAAAGCAATCTTTCAAGAATTTCCATAAGAATATTACTGAATAATACATTTTGAATAAATATTTTTTTAGTCAACCGTTAAACTTTTTTCCAAGTCGACAAGTAATAGCGAAAAAAAAACTCAATTACTTCAATTTAAATTATTACTAGATTATCAATTAATTAGTTAAATCAGATTTACATATATAACGTATATTAATTAAAATATAAAAAAAGAATATTTATAAAAATGATTTACTAATAAAGTAAAATAAATTATACTCTAACAAATATCTATATTTGTTAGAGTATTTATTATAATTCTACTTTCATTTCCAAATATTTCAATCTCATTTTTCATTTTTATGCACAGTCTGATTTAGGCCAAGAATGGAATGTTGGAGCAGAAATTAATTCCCAGCTTAAAAGAGTGAAAAAAAAATCTAAATTTGGGTTATTAAGTATAACGATACTATTCATGTCATCGCATCGCTGCTTTAATGCTTATTACATCCTGGGCAAGAGAGCATAAAATATATTGTATGGGACAGAATAAAGGAAAAACTGAGGACTTGAAATAACATCATCATCCCTACAAAATAAATAGTTATCAGCAAATACAAAAATGAATAAATATAAAAGGATTACGAGGGTATCAGCTCTGATTATGTTAAGTAATTACAACAATAATAAATAACATCACCCATAATAATTGAGAATAATAAACAATCATACCTTGTCACTGAATCCAGAAAGGATAAATTATAATGCAGGCTAATTATTTTTTTAGACAATGCAAAATTTACAGCATAATATTAAACAATAATCAGAATGCACCTACTTAAGTGCTAAAGTATCCATCACAAAAATAGAATGCTGGGATTTTGATACATGCTAATAGCCATCAGTGATCTGACTATATTGTATCTCAAATGTAGATGCCAATTATAAAATATTTTGTAATATATAAATAAAGTGCAGTAAATGGACTTTAAAGGTGATATTAATCTTTACTATCCTGAGACCTATCTAGATGTCCAAACATAAACATATGATTTCACATACAATTAAATCAATGATTATTGCTTTGATCTAGCTCAGAATCATAAGGACCTTAGAAACTGTGCCTGACATCAAGAGAAAATATAAATGAATATGCTTAATATAAATTAATTAAAATAGATGTATGAGAAAATATTCTTGTGATAAGTTTAGTGTTCATTCTAAGTAGAATAATTGCAGGATCAGCTTTCTTTCAAAATATGCAGGAATTGTTCTTTTCTTGGAGTTTTTGCATGAATAGTTTGTGCAAGTATCTCTCAGAGTTTGTGCAGCTATCATACAATAGCCTGATTATGCTTTTTATAGCTGAATATCTCATATCTGAACCAATTACAAAACTTTTTTTTTTTTATAATTAAAATTTATAAAATTCTTCACCTAGCTAAAACAGTTATCTAATTAAAGAAAATAAATTGACTTTTACAGATCTAGGGATTAACAGATAAAAAATTCTTTTCTTTCTTTAATTAGTCTCTCTTATCAATATAAATCTTAAATCTGAAAAGCTTTTACATAAAAAATAATAAAAAAAAATATTAGTTTTTTTTTTTTTTTAATTAAAAACTAAATATGGCTGTGGGGTTAAAAATATAATTCCCACATACATACATATATATTTGTACAAACATTAAAAAAACAACAACTTTTAATCAAGTTTTATAATCAAAATATAACTTATATAAATTTATGTTTAGCTCAGTAACACTTCAACTTTGTAATGGTGTTTCAAGCATCCATTACAATATATATTATGAGAGAAAAAAATTGTAATATATATATACCTGTGTCTCGTTTTATGTGATAGATAGGTTCCTCAAAAAACATGCACAAAAGAAATCGCACAAAAATAGACGTAACTTACCTTGAAAAAGGGGGAATACGGACTGTGATTTTTCAAAAATCTCATAAAAGCAAAGCACCAACATAAAATTACTTTAAAATTCACACAAAAAAAAAAAAAAAATAAGGAAATAAAATATGACTAATGAAAAATTTCAAATTTAAAAAAATTGATACAACACAAACTTTTTTTAACTATAATATTTAATTTTATTCAAAACAATATATTTTTATGCATAATTTACAGTACAGTAATTTACATTTTTTTATACATGTTTTAATTATTATTGCTATTTTCCCATAACCAGATTCATTTGCAAACTGGTAAAAAATCAGATTCTTCACAAGAGAAAATACAACTAGTGCCAACTTCACTCTCATGTTGTATTAATGGTTTTCTGGTGACAACATAATTAATAATTAATCTTTGAGATGATGATTTTATTAATTGTTTATGAAGCTCGCACGATATCCAGACATATAACCATTTAGCTCTCATTGGAATTTAAGAGCACATTCATGATTAGTGTCATTAATAAGAAAATAATTTGCCAATTGATTAGAAAGTTGAAGACCTTCTCGAATCATTTTTGCAGTGAAAGGAACAGGTTCCACTTCTGTTTCATTATCTTTTTCTACACTGCTGGGAAAAATTTAATTAAAACTAACAACTAAAAATTAAATTCTTATTTTTATCTTTAATTTTTTAATTTTTAATTCTGTTTAAAAATCAAATTTTGTTTCACATCACATTAATTTCAGGTTGCCTTAAGTAATTTTTAAATTGTTAATTACAATTAAAAATCAGATTTTAATTTTTAATTGTCAAATTTAATTGTGCCCACTGCTGTTACTCACCTTTTAAAATCAAACTTGCAGACACTAAGTGATTAATAATTGATTACGTTCTTTTTTAAAAAGCAAAAACAGATTGTGATTAAAAATGCAAAATTAACACACACAATGTTTGAACAAATTTACATTATAATCTTGTAAAATTTAATGGGTGTACATAAATTGTGGAAATCATGATTTTAATTTCATTATTGCATAAAATCTTACTATTATAAAGCACTGATAATATTGAAATTATTAAGATGAAAGTCGAATTCCAATAATGTGCTATTACTTTAAATATGACGTAAGTACACAAAATTTATTATTTAAAGTAATAGCACATTATTGGAGTTCAACTTCCAATCTAATACAGTGTTAATGCATAAAAAAAACTGCATACAAAAATATTAAAAAGAAACATGATTCGCGTAACTTCAAAATCGCGTTAAATAAATCCGCGTAAAACGAGACCCAGGTGTATATATATATATTATTTATTATATTGAAGCAGTTGATCTTAGTTCAAGATCGAGCTTCACTATTCTACCACTTAACCCACATTTTACCTTGCTCCCTTTTGTCATATGTATATAAGTTATATGTGTATTTCTGAAATGTGTCTATGAGATTTATAAATATAAACCTTAAATAAAAATTTTCTTTAATTATTTTAAATATTAACTTCAATAGATGCAACTCATATATATATATATATATATATATGTATATATATATATATATATATATATATATATATATTACAGGAGCATATACATATAATTAAAAATACTAAATAATGTAAATAATTTTGTGTCTTTTAAAATTATATATATTTTTGACTTATATTTTTAATACTTTGTAATTATTTTTCTTCATATAATTACACAAAAATTCAGGATGGTAGATGCAACTGTTAACTGTCAAAGAATAATTGAAGGGGTGGGAGCATTAGTTTGTTTCATGGTTTTAAAAGTAATTTTTAAATCAAAGTTAATGAAAGTAAAATTTAAAACAAAGCTAATTGATTTTAAGTTAGCTGTTAACATTTTTATCAAATATATTTCCAATTTGGAAATTGATTTGAATTTATTTTTGGACAGTTATCTAGCGATTGCATCTTCAATAACAATAGAGAAAAATTTTTTATAGATTCAGGATTCCATTTGAGTTAAGAAGTTTAATTACAAACATTCTTTAAAGAACTCAAAACTTGTATAAATAGGCTTAAAAATCTATTGTATTAGAGTTTTGTCAATTGCTGCTAAACCAACTTCACATCTTTTTGATTTTTGAAATGGTTTTTGGGTAGAGGGACCTAAGCCACCTTTCCCTCAATCTTCAGCCTGACTCTTTGCCATACCACAATGTAACGCCTACCAATCAAGAGTGCCCGTGCTGTCAGAGAAATGTCAAGACCAAGAAACATGTTTTTAGAATAAGTAGAATCTACCTGCCATAAAAATCAAAGAATGCCACCTTCCACCTAAGATTCATCAGTACTTTATTCCAGAGATTCATGAGGTAATAAGCTCAAATTCATTATAATCACATTATTTAAATTCTAACTCCTAACTCTTAAAAAATAATGTTTTCTTTATGTTGAATCTATATTTTAACTCACTAATTGGTGAGAGTATATTAAATTAATGATAATTTTTGGGGTATCGATTCTCTACAACCTAAATTAATCTTGCTGTAAAATCTTTCATCCAACCCATGCTTCTTATTTTTCTTATAATTTAGTATGGTTAGAATTTATTATGAATGATATTTTTATATTTTAATTAAATTTTATTTATAAATGTCAATCAAACCCAGTCTTCTGATCTTTCCCTATATACCACTATAGAATAGAAAGAGGCAGAGTAATTAATTAGTTCTTGTTATTTATTTCTAAATAGCTTGTAAGATTGAATTTCTCTTTTAAAATGAATATATGCTTTAAAAATATTTTACCATAAATTTATACAAATGTATAAATACTTTTCCAATCTGGATGGATATTGGTGTCCATTAATTTTATTGACTTCTTTATCGATCATCATTGCCAAAAGGCTGGTGACCTAATTCTATTTTGTTATTTGCACTTTTAAGTGTGTGAATTTGTTTTTTTATATTAAACAAAATAGTATTGATTCAAGAAGGGGGAGAAATGCATGCTTCATTAATTATAGTTTTAACTTCTGATGAATGACTTTATCTTACATGGGTCATTATTTTAACGTATCATTACATATTTGTTAAACCACTTAAGGCTTAATGTTTAGTATTTAAATCAAATGATTTCATATCCATATAGTAGTAATGCTAGCATATATCAGACATTATTAATGAGCCACTGAAGGGCTTTGATATGATTCACCTGTACCTCATTCTGGGGAGTCTTGATCTTCTTCCTTTGTCATTCTCCTCCTCAAAGTATATATTTTTATACTGCTTGTCTCTATCTGTACCTCAATCCAGTAGATTACAGAGCCTTCCATTTGAACAGGGGTATAAATCTACTCCCTGGAACAAGCCAGTTATTGTAGTTTTAGCTCTGCATGGACTTACCATAATCCGAATCCATAGCAACATCCTATCTACCTTTCCTTTCAGTACTGCTCAGCCTGAAGTTCGCATACTATCTTAAAATAGATTAATGACATTTTCTCAGCCGAATCTGCCACTTTCTCTTTCACTGACATGATGCCAGTACCACAATTTCTTATATTTCATTTCATAGCCTGTTTAACAAAATAAATCGTAATGATGTGTGATAATGAAACATTTTTTTTTCTTTAAATATTTTTTGTTGGAGTTTTAGATCCAATCTCTCAAAGCTGTCCTCCCCTTTATTGAAATAAACCATTCCCATATTTGTAGAGTTTCACAATATTTGCTCATTAAATGTGGAAAATGCATAATAAATAAATGTTTTTAGTATACTTAGATCATAATGTATCCTTATTTAAATTGTTATAAATAAATGCTATGAATGAAAATAAAGTTATATATCAAACACCAAGGGCATTCTAGTAAAGCCATATGAACCATGAAACTCTATTATTGTATATTTATAGGTGTTTATTTAAACGTATAAAATGACTGCCAACCACTCAGATAAATCTGTTTTGTAACATTAAATAAGATCCAATTTCCAAATATATGTTTAGTATTGTAATGATATCTGTTCAAATAAAAATAATTGACTCAAGAATGTCAAATATTTGTAATCAAAATAAAGTTTAAACTGCATGAAGTTGATTATATATATAAAATCATCTTGAATTTTGTTAAAATAAATATTCATATTTTAAACTTAATCCAGTGTGTTCGAATCTCATTAATATATTGGTACTTGTGAATAATTCAACCAATGACATTTTTGACTTACCGATTTCCCTTCCGGTAGACATCAATGTTTTTTGCATGACAACGTTGTCATGGTAACCAAGTGACTGGCGTGATTAATCCATCAGAGAGTCAATTTTTTTTTTCACCCGCGAGATTTAAAATTCGTAGAGAGATTTGGAAAATTTTTTGATTTTTCTGTCTATTGCGATTTTGCTATCCACAGTATCACAGTTACATTTTTGAGCTGTTAATTCGGGTAAAGTGTTTTATTCATCTGTTTATTTTAAATTTACAAAAATTTTTTGTTAATATTTCTACAATTCTCAAACTTCTCCGGTAAAGTGTTTTTTATTTATCTGTTTATTTTAAATTTACAAAAAGTTTTTGTTAATATTTCTACAATTCTGAAACTTACATTGAATTACGTTTAATGTGTAAATAATTTATTCTCCGGTAAAGTGTTTTTTATTTATCTGTTTATTTTAAATTTACAAAAACTTTTTGTTAATATTTCTACATTACGTTTTTAATGTGTAAATAATTTGAAATAATTTTTAAAATCAATTTTGCAATATGCAGTACGTTTTTAAAATTACCAAATGCATGTAAAAGTATGGCGCCATTAATACCAGATTTGCATTACATCGCATCTTTTTTATTTAGGTGTTTATTTAAAATTTACAAAAAGTTTTTGTTAATATTTCTACAATTCTCAAACTTATTTACAAAAAATATTTGTTAATATTTCTACAATTCTCAAACTTACATTGAATTACGTTTTAATTTTATTTTTAATTTCTGAATTATATCATACAGCTATGAGAGTAATACAATGTCTGAAATACATGTACACTGGGCCTGCAGCCCGACAAAAACATCCAGAAGCCCCCCTGCCAATTCCAGCACTAAGCGCTGCTGTATTTTAAAATTGAGAATAATATTTTGACGCATGCATGTACATTTTTTTTTTAGTATTTACCTGACCTGTGTCAGATATTTTTCATTTTTGAATATTTTTTAGCATGTGACCTGGATAATTCAACCGATGATGTATTATCAGTCTACAATTGAATTATGTTTTAATTTCATTTTTAATTTCTGAATTGTATCATACAGAAAATTATTTTTCGTAATTTATTCCGGTAAACTGTTTTTTATTTATCTGTTTATTTTAAATTTACAAAATCTTTTTGTTAATATTTCTACAATTCTCAAATTATTTTTCGTAAATTCATCGGCAATTATAAAAATTACAGGGTGTGATGCCATTAATACCAGATTTGCATTAACTGACGCCATTAATACCAGATTTGCATTAAATCGCATCTTTTTAATTTAGCTGTTTATTTAAAATTTACAAAAAATTTTTGTTAATATTTCTACCATTGAATTACGTTCTAATTTAATTTTTAATTTCTGAATTGTATCACACAGAAAATTATTTTTCGTAAATTCATCGGCAATTTTTAATTTCTGAATTATATCATACAGAAAATTATTTTTCGTAAATTCATGGGCAATTATAAAAATTACAGCTATGAGAGTAATACAAGGTATAGGTGTACGCCAAGCCTAACGGCTTGTCAAAAACACAAAGGGCCCCCCTGCCAACTCTAGTGCTACGCGCTGTTTTTTATAATTGAGCATAATATAGGGTGGTTTTATAAATTAGAATACAGTTTTTTCTAAATTATTTTGACACATGCATGTACATTTTTTATTTTTTTATTTTTTTACTATTTGCCTGACCTGCGTCAGATTTTTGCCCTTTTTTTTTTGTTTTTTATCATGTGATCAACCGATGATGTATTACCCTGAAGGCATATCAGTCTAATGTTGCGTTTTTTAACGTACCGTGTTCACGTGATCTGCGGACACATTTTAGCGATTACATGTGTCTGCAAATCACTTGGAGACGTTATCTTAAAAATCGCAAGATTAGAGTGATATGCCTTCATGGTAATATGTCATCGGTTGAATTATACACAAGTACCAATATATTTATGTATCTTTTTACCTTGTATCTTGGGTTCACTCAATCCCTCATCATCATCATCACTAGTTGAGTTCTCATGCAGAATGTTGTAGCATTGGGCTGGGAGAGAATGAATATCATGTTGTATCACCGTAGGTGTTGTCCATAGTGTTATAGATTTAGGGAATGGGCGAATAGGCTTGAATTCATGATTGCTCCTGACCTGTGTATCTCGGGCATGATTGGATTCGGGTACTTTTGCTTAGATTCTAAATCTTGTTAGATGGACATACATTTTCTACAGGTACAATAGTTAATGCATATAGTTTAATAATTATATTTATTGTAATGTTATGTAAGTAATGTCCATTGGGGGAAGTTGCTGTAGAGTAATTGGTCATGTCATTGTGTAAAAAGAATCATCTTGAAATGATTTCATTAAGAAATGAAAACCGGGTTGATGTATTAATATTTTTATTTATTTATAGTGAATTGTCTCTTTCAATTTTCTTTTAAATTGATTATTTTTAATTTTACATACTATCATATATATATATGACTTAAAACACATCTATAATAGAAATGTTAAATGTTTTAGCCTAAATTAAAAAAAAAAAGATACCCAAAATATTCTGTCTTTTTAAATAGCAATCTATTTTTTTTTTTTTAATTCTACTAATAAAGTTGTTAAAAATAGTTTTTCAAAAGTTATGTTAACGTTGTGTAATTAGAAAAATTCGTGTAATTTTTGATGTTAAAATTCAACGCTCGGCTTTTATTAGTTCTTTATTTATATTTACATTTACCTTGGGTAATATTATTCATGAAAAATTCATTCGGGAAAAGTTATTTTTATTTTTAATTATCTTTATAACATCAATAAAAGAAAGATGTATTATTTTCCAACATCATTAAAATCTATTTAATACGTTGCAAAAAGAATGATCAATGAGATATTTGTCTAGCATCAACAATAGATAATCGTTTAAAATTAATTGAGAAAACGTAAAAGTAAATTTCAAGTTGGCTGACTTTAATTAGATGAATATGATTAATTAATTCCGATAAACATTATGAAAATTACAAACAAATTTACTAATTATAATGTTAATAGCCTATTTATTAGAAGGTGAGAACATAAAATAATATATGATCTCATATATGAGAGTAATCATTACTTGTAACATTAAATAATACAGTGACAAATAATAGGATTATAAATGAAATTAATTTAAATATGCTTGGTAGGGTAAATTCTTTCCATATTTCTCTATGGATAAATAAGAAGCAAATATTCTTGACTAAGTTAATTGCTCAATGATAACTTTTGAGGTTTTTTTTTTTTTAGCTAATAATAGACTATTTAAGGAGAATATACTGAATATATTGAAAGCATGCTAAACAGTCATAAAGCTAAATATTAAATAAACTAACTTTTCTGTGAGTATATTCATTAATTACTATGTATTATGTTGGCTCATAAAAAAAGAAAATTAGTAATAGTTTAATTATTTAAAGGCATATAATTAGATAGCTTTCTAGAGTTTTCATGGTCATCTACTTGAGAAAAAAATATCCTAAAGTGGTTTGAAATTTTCCTGTTACTTGGAAAAAAAATAAAATTTTATCTGAATTCATATTCGCTCTAGTTTGTAGGCGTTATAAACATGTTAAAAAAGATGAATAAAAGAGTAAAACAATACAATTATTACTATTATATTTAAAAGAGATTAAAGTTTATATCTTTACTAGAAATGATATGATAATAATTATGGATGTAGGAAGTTTGACAAATCAAAATGTAATACATATAAAACAAATAAAATGTCAATTAAATAAAAACTATTGTTATTATTATATATATAAGATGAAACTTTTCACAAACTTATGGCTGTAAATATTGAATTATAATGGAACCTTCTTTTTTTTTATAATAATCTACTGATAATTTCAACGAGTGCAAATTACTAATTAAAATGGGAAATGTTAAATTAAAATACATGTTCTAGAAATAACAATAATATTTGTCTTATGCAAGTTAAACAGAAATAAATTGCTTTTAACTTAATACTCTTGTTAATATACGAATAGAAGTCACACATAGATAGTTTATATGTGCAAAAATTTGAAGTATAACAAGCAGTTATGTCCTTTTTAAAAATAATATATGAAACAGTCCATAAAGCAAAAGTAATGCTCATCACTGATTATCATTTATACACATTCCAGAAAGTCATTGTAGTTTCCATAATTATGATTCAGGTGACAGTAGTTTTTTTTCCATATGTCATAGCATCGGCCGGGAGGCAAACCCGCAACAACCGTCTGCAAACAATTGCTTGCTTGCAAGGCAGCTGCACTGATCTCTCAGCTAGTTGTATTATAAACTATTAAAATGCTACTGCTGCTGCTGATGATATCAAATATTGGTGATATTTCCTGATCGCCACCCAGCAGCTCAATTCTCAAAGAGTTAAACCCCCTATCTTTCATGCAAAAGCATTTCACTATTATTACTTCCGTTTTTCTATATATAATTTTATTATATAGCATTGGAGATTGGAATGAATGTTCCAGACATACGAGATCTTGGCAACATATATCCATTCTTCAATAACATTCTCATATCTGTCTATCTCCTAGCATATTTTCTCAATGCCAATTAAATTTCTGTTATACCAATTTGGAATGAGACTAAACAGCATTTCCAATTATATTTTATAACAATAAAAAGAATTTATTTACACTTGATTACACTAAGATGATTTATAAATTATATATTTTAAGGCAAATGATTCTGGTGTATTGGTCTTACAATCCTGCTATTATATTTTAAAAATTTTATGGCGTATCATTAAAATAATTAATTTTATACAACTAAATATCAATAAAAGCTCCATATATAATTGGCCAAAATAATAGCTCTATAAGTAATACACAACTCAAAAACCACAGATAAATAAAGTTTGATTTTTTAAAATTATTTTCAGATTCCTCTCATTTATTTCATTGTACACATGTGGATAAAATACAAACGAAATACCTTCCAAATAATAGTTATTACTGAAAGTATAAACCTACAATTATCTTGCTCATACCATTATAATAAGAATAATTGAATAAATATACAAATAGCAAAAAGAAATAA
Organism: Epiperipatus broadwayi; assembly: GCA_028023455.1. Lineage (NCBI taxonomy): Eukaryota > Metazoa > Onychophora > Udeonychophora > Euonychophora > Peripatidae > Epiperipatus > Epiperipatus broadwayi. The sequence goes on along the minus strand of JAQFVV010006927.1, from coordinate 61,244 downwards.
TAATTACTAATAGCACTATTGACCTAAACTAATATAAATTATGTAATCAATAAAGATTAGTAAAAAAATTAAATAACGATAATAAAAAAAAGTAAAGATCTTTTTATGTTATCAGATTAAAAAGAAATGTTAAGGTTGTTCTATTCATAATATGGCAATGTAGCAAGCTTACTATTAAAAATCTATGACTAAGTATAAGTTGAGTTCTTCTATGTATTGCTTCATTTTTCTTATGCCATTCTTCTCCATTTATACGATTAAAACATTAGGGAAGAGCAAATGTCCTTTATGAGAAAATACCATTCTTTCCTTCTGGTAGGCTGGAAGATACATAATTGAATAAACTATATTATTCAGGTTTTGAATATGCCCTTGGATGGATTCTAACTCATAATGTTGAGAGATTCAGTTCATGTACACTTTACATTGATAATTGCTTTGTTAAATCACTGCATATTCTTTAGCATAAAAATAGCTTTTGTAATCTTGATATAAACAGAGCCACCACATGTGGGTGTACAGGTTATGTGGGCATAAAGTGTTTCATTATAGGTTCACCAAGACACCAGGATAATTAATAAAATTTATATGTAAATATAAATGTTTACATTTTCAAACTACTCCATTGTTAGAAATACATTCTGAGTAAAAATATTTTTTTATTTAAATATGAAAACAATGCTCCTTTACTTAAACTTATTATGACAATTGCCTGAGCTTCAAATGTTGAGTCTCAAACTTGAAATGTAATACATATATACATTTCTCATTACATGACAATGAAAAGCCTAATATTATTTTATAATTTATAAAACTTATATGTAAATGTTTAAATTTCCAAATTACTTTGTTGTTAGAAACACATTCTAATTGTAAATATTTTTTATTTAAATATAAGGGGAATACAACTTTACTTAAACTTATTGTGACAATTTCTCAAGCCTTGAAATATATTTTATATATACTTTATAATTGCATAAAACAGACAGATGCTCTTTTGTCATCATAATTAATAAAATTTATATGTAAATAAAAATGTTTAGATTTTCCAATCACATTTATTTAATTATTCTAATTTATATAAAAAGTAACTTAAAAACAAAACATAATTCTAAAATATCTCATAATTACAGTAATTCTGTATGTGATGAAATTATATTTACCAATGAAATTGTACAGAGTTTAGTTTAGATTGCTGGTAGAATGGCCAATTCTGGAATGTGAGATCTTAGAATTAATTCCAATATCGTCTTGTGCACATTATTTTAAATAACCATGTTAATTATCTCTTGTTTATTATGCCATATTATCTTTTTACATATTTTACTGAATCACTTTTCCTATTTTTAATAATGATCTTTTCTTTTTTTATATGCTGTATTATCATTTTACACTTTTTACTAAACAGATTTTCTATTAATGTGAACTTAGATGTGTTCTCTGGCTAAAAACTTGTTGTTGATACATAATTGACGGTAAGGTCCACATTTAAGAAAAACAGAATGAGCAACAAACTTATTTTTTAAAAAGATATTATTGCATGTCAAAATATTTAATTTTGAATAAATTTCATGGTAATCCTATTATTTAATTCAAACCCCTACATGATTGCACTTTTGACAAAGTCTAAAAAATATATTTAGTGAAACAAACCAAGTGTTTGATTTTTTTAATAGTTATCCAACATAACACATGAATAAACAAATTGAAGTGAAAGACACTTTAATTGTTTCTAAAAATGTATTGAATAAACAATTTAAGTATGGCAATTTTAAATCTTGGGCTAAATTCCTAATTGGCAAACTATATAATAAAATATAGTATATATAATAGAATGTATTAATAAGCATAATAATTAATGTAGTAGTGTAATATTTTATTATTGAATGAAAACAAGTGAAACTATTTCTGTCAATAAAAAAACATAAACAAGTTATATGTGTGAAAGGTTCTGAATTAAAAGTAACTAATACATTTTTAAAACAAAAAACTTTTTAACAAAAAGGTGCTAATAAAATGTAAGAATTATATCAGCCTTGTTATTTAAAATTGACCTAGTTTGATGGGTCTAATAAAATATAAAAGTTATATCAATAAACAATGTAAGTATGACAATTTAAAATATCAGACTTATATATATATATATATATAGTCTGATATTTATAAATATGTCATATATTATGCTATATAATATGCTATAATATATATATATATATATATATATATATATTATAGATATTAATAGCAGAATAGCACCACATAAAATTTAAAACTAAAAAATAGTGTAAATATTTTATTATTGAAGAAATATAACATTGTTAATAGAAAATGCATATAAGTTTATACATGAGAGATTTGGAAAGGGTTTAAATTAAGAAGAACTATTTTTTTATGAATTAATAATCTGCTAGTTGAAGTTAAACTAAATATTACTTCAAAAAGAATAATGGACACAAGCAAGACTCTTTTCTTCTTGCTATTCATGATAGATCTCAGAAGCAAAGCATTCCAAAAATCCATGCTCTGACTAGATAATATTATTAATAACCAGGTAAGTGAACTAGAATTTTTTATATAATATTAAAGGGTAAGGGAACAATACAATGTTTTCATGGGTGTGTTTAGTTGGGGATGATTCTTTTAAATATGATAAAAACATTTAGATATTGAAAAAAAAAACTTATTTGTAGATATTTCCTGTCTCTACTAAAAAATTTGCAGGGTTGTCCAAAAAAAATAATATGTAAGAATTTGAAAGAAAAAATTACAATTTTCAAATTTATTGTATAAATATTTTTGTTTTAAGGTATTATTTAATTATTCTTTAAAAATTATTTTTAAACAATTATTTGTTTTATTTTAGATGAAAAAAAAAAAAAAAACATGTAAGGTATTTACTGAACATGTTAAATGACTAAAATGATTTTAAGTTTTTTTTTTTCAAATGTGCTGGGAAATGTATTTTTTAATTTACAAAATTTAATTGATAGAATGGTGGTAAGGCAGTAAAATTTACTTTACACAAAAGCACCTCTTACTCATGCATTATTGTTGGATGTTAATATTGGTGAGAATGAGTTGAACTTTACAATGATAGTGGTTACATACAAATCTTGCCACAAATCAATGATTTTTGTCATAGTTTCTTCTCTTTATCACATATTATCTTTTGCTCTTTTCTATCTTTTTATTTTGTTCTTTTACACCTTCCCACATCACATTGTTTCCACTATCTCCTCACCCCCATTCTAAAATTTTTATGTTTTTGCGATTATATTTATTAAATAATTAAATTTAACAAATGTTTAACAAAAAAACATGACTTAATTACTAATCTACTTATTTATTGTACATATTTGATAAGCTATTAATTAGTCTAATTTAGATATTTATCAAATAATTTTTTTCAAGAAATGTTCCAAAAATTGAATCATTAACAAATATTATAATTATATTGCTAATTTACAGATTTTTAAAATTACATTAAAATGTTCTAATTATACATTGAAAGAAGAAAATTTTTTTCTCTTTGTAAAAAGAAATAAAGAAAATTATTAGTGATTTTTGTAAATCCATTTTGTCTCTTCATATTTATTATTAAAATATTTATATTTATTGTACCTTTTATTATTACAATATATACATATTTATTCATGCACTATCATGGTTTAATCCACCATTAACAAAGTCTGAGGAATATTGAATGGTACGATTTGTATTTAAAACAATTAATTCTTAAATATATTTCTCTCTTTTTATCATGTATTTAAGCTAATATTCTGTGGATTGTTAATTTAATTCTTTATTGAGAGATAGGTCAGTTTATGAAGCAGATTGACACTATATTTATTCAGAGTTCAGTACATTACAATATGTTATTTATAATTATATATTGAACTACTTCCATCAGCTAGACAAAATAAATAAAACATCATTATTACAAATTTTCACAAAAACATTATATATATATATATATATTGATTTTTTTCCATGTAACTTATACATACAAACATTAAAATAAAACAAAGTGATTTACTAATAGCAATAGTATCTATTTCAGTCATATTAAACCAAAAATATAATTGCTTTTATATTAATATTCTAATTTAATATAAGAGGAGTAAATGAAACAGATTTTTTGTATATCTAAAAACTTGAAATATAGCCAGTTTTTGGAATTTTGACAATGAATTTATATATATATATATATATATATATATATATATATATATATATGAAATTAATTTATTACAGCTGCTTAAACTGAATTATATTCTCCTCTAGCATCAGCATATGGTAATACATTTTGAAATGCCAAAATATATTTCTTTATCTGCTTCCTTTTTCATATATCTGGATGATTGTCTGGTTGATTTAAAATTTCATTTCTTCTAAAAAAGATATAGACAACCATACAGATATATAAAGGAGGAAGAAGGTAAAGATATTTTTCTTGCTTTTAAAATGTATTGTCATAAGAATGTGGGGTATAATGAAGGTGAAGAAAAATTTATCTACAAAAGGATCATGATCAAATCAAAAATTATCATTGAAGTTAAATAATAAATGATGTATAGGATATCCAGTATCAATTCCCAACAGTTATCATTTGTGACTGAACCTAAAATAGCACACTAATAAAATCTGAAATTAAATATCACTGAGCCAATGCCAAATTTAGAGCATATTATAAAAAGAATCATTAAAATTTTATTTGTCTATACATAAATGAGTGCTTAATTTTCTATCATAATAAATATAAAATATTCTGAAATCTTGATATCATGCTCATCACCATCAAACCTATAACCTTATTGGACCCTAAGTCTACTTGCCATTTATAAAATAAAGTGGAGTGGATTTTAAAGATGATCATTACCTTGTATACACACATCTACTTTTATATATAGTAAAGTATAATCATATCTATCTTGGAATTGCAAAAACTCTGTGATTGTGAACAATTGAAAGTAAAAATATCTAAAACAATCTATTTTGCACAATTTTACTAGGATAATCTATAAATCCTTTAAAACACAATTCTATGATAAAATCAATGACATCAACAAAAAAAATCATTGAAGATCCTATTATTTTTCTAACAATTAGTTAATGAACATAATAATAAAAGGATCAAATGTTTAGAAATCAAAATGTGGCAAACTTATTACTTATGTATTAATCAGACCCATAAATAACTTTCATGAAATGTATTTAATTACTTGTAATTCTCTTAAATAATAATTAATTTAATTCAAAGAGCTATTGCCATATAATAATCTTATTCTAAAAAAAATTAAAAGAAAAAAACGTCAATTAATCTTATGAAAAAAATATATTTTCATCAAAAACAACTAAACAACTACTTATTATATCGATTATTACTTTCATTATAAAGTAACATTTATAAATGAAGTTGTGCATATTACCACATTTTATTTTTATGGATTTTTTAGGTCATTTAGTGGTTGAAAGTTTTTTTATAACTTTTTAGTTAACATTTATTTATATCTCTTGGATTTAGTTTTTTTAAAGAGTTTTATCAAATAGATATTTTATCCATGCAGCTTTTCCTTTTTTTCTACCTCCAGGTATCTAGTTTAATAGTCATTTAATTATCTTATATTATGTTTTTCTTCTTATAGCTTCAAATTTTCAACTTAAACATTTATATCAGTTTTAATAACAGTTTACAGTTTAACAAATATTATTTTAACTTTCCATCATTTTTGCAACTCTAAGTTTTAGATCAATAAAATTTCTGATTTCAGTGGCTCATTTATCTTTTTCTTCTTATATCTCAAACATCCAGTACAATAATTTCTATAACAGATTAACTTAAGGTAAGACTATCATGATTTTGTATGGAAAAATACATAAGGTTTGTTGAAAATTTCTGCTAGGAATATTTTCCTTCTCCATTCATTTTGGTGGTGTTGGTTTTATAGCTAAATTAAGAATGTGCAACTTTTAACAAAAGCATAAATAATTTTTATAAACTTCATAAAATTATATTGCATTTCAAATTATTCTTAACTAATACTAATCAGTTTAACTTGAGCCTATAAAATGTAGCTTTTCAATTATCACTCATCACAATTGGACTGTTTCTGACTTATCACTGAAATCTACTGTCTTTTGCTGTTCACACTAGCTTCCTTTTTTAAAAATTACTTTAATATATCTATATTCCATCCAATGCCTAAAAAATGATAGCATTAAGCTTTGAGCAATTTCTTTTATTTTTACAAAAAAGATTTTTTTTTTTTTTTCAAAAAAATATTTACATTTAATTGAAAATAGAGTACATTTTTAGAGACAAAAATATCTCAATACCCCTTAATAAATTTATAACAATTTTTAAACAAATATTAACTGAATTATTGATTGAGACAAATTATTTCATCTTTTGCCCAATTCGCCTGTTGGTGAATTTCTTCATAAGTATTATATGTTAAAAATGCATGTAAAAGGTATATTTTAGTATAATAATTTTTTCCCCAAAAATTTTGTGATAAAAGGTGCAAAATTCATAATTCCCACTCTTACAATAGACATAAGTCCTGCCCTAACATGTTCAGCCATTGTGTGTTGCCAAGGCTGTAAAACGTTTGGTGTTTTATAACAATGAAATTTCCAGTGATGCAAAACATATTTATTTGTGAATTTATTACGGTTTTAGATATTATTTAAAAAATAATTTGCACTATATTTATTAGATATCAAGAAATATAAATTATTAATAACTTATTTTGACTTGAAATACTTTATTATCAAAAATATAATATTATATTAGCAGCTAATGTAAATATAGCCTGAAGGAAATAAGAAAATTTTAGCTTTGACATAAACAATTTATGTTATATTTACAGTAAGAAAATATAATTTTGTAATAAATATTCAAAAAATTTAAACTTTTAAAGCATAATTTGATGGACATAAGAGAAATAAATAAATATTCATTCACATTTTTAAAAATAATCAAAAATAAAAAATATTTTGTTGGTTTTCTAAACTAAAAATAATATTTCTAGAAATGATGACATGTAAAGTTTTTGTCTTGATTACATCCTCATTTTTTAAACATTTGCAGAAATAACATATGAACATTTAAAATTTATTTCACTAGTAAACAAAAATGTCTATCAAATGAAGTCAAATTTATTTTTTTTTCTGATAAGTAATAATCATTTTATCATATATGTTATGGTGATGTCTGAGACAAAGAAAAATGTCAGAAATAGTGAAATACAAAAACATTAATATCTTGATTTATTAAATTAACTGACAATACACCTTTAATTATTATACTTATTTTGAAAAAATAAACAAACAAATAAATAAGTAAAATTACTGGAGATAGAATATATGTTTATTTTAGTTTTTTCAATACTTTTTCTCTTTCTTTTATAGTTATCTCTAATAAACATTAAATATTCATATTATTACTATTACTTAAAATGTCTTGAACTTATCACATGGTCACATAACGTGCAAACCTTTCATTAAAATAAATTGTAACCTAGCTAAAACTCTTATTTAAAAACTGGACTATCCTGAAACTAATATATAAAATATTTCTTTTATATATACAAACCATTATATATATATATATATATATATATATATATATATATTACATGGTTAATCCTGAAAACATGCTTCATAAAACATTGTTCACCCATGATAACATTCATTTCAATATATATATATATATATAAGTCTGAAATTGACAAAAATTCACTTTTAACTCTTAACTCTTTTGTACAAGGTTAAATGTAATTAAGTTGAGTCTTAAAAGATATGCATAATTTTTCATATATGTAGCCTTATCTTGAATAGAGTTTCTACCAAAATAAAATTATTTTTAGCATAAATTATTACTTTATATATTGAGAAATAAAAAAATATTTGCTATGAATGTTTATTAGCCTTTTCACATTGTAATTATTTTTTATAAAACAATAATTGTAGGCAAGTTTAAATTTTATTTTATTATTTAGACATTTATTCTTTAAGAAAATTCAATAAACTGGATTTGCTTTATTAAAAATCTATATTTACAAATGAAAAATATTCTAAGAAATCATATTTATATCTTTCAAATACAACAACAACAACAACAACAACAACAACAACAATAATAATAATAATAATAATAATAATAATAATAATAATAATAATAATAATAATAATAATAATAATAATAATGGAAACACCATTAACCTCTGACATTTCTTTCACATTTTGTTATTTTCTTTGTTTTCACATTCAACATAAAATTTAAGATTATACCATTATTATTTATCAGAAAATAATAAATTTGTATTCATTCAATAAATACTTTTGATTATTTGTGAAATAAAATTTAAATAGTCACATTTTTTATAAATATAAAATACTAAGATTGAAATCAAAACAAAAATATTATATGTCATCATTTTTAGAAAGATTATTTTCATATTACAAAATCAACAAAATCTTACTTTGTGATTTTTTTAAATAATCTGAATGAATATTTATTTATTTTTCCTATATCTAATGAAATAGGCTTTAAATGTTTAAAAAAATTCAATATTTATTGCAAAATTATGATATTTTCATACTCATTATTATAATTAGATTGCTTACATAAAAACTAAGTTTTTAAATAACTTTAGGCCATATATTTGCATTGTCCACTAATATAATGTTCAATTTTTGAAAAAGTATTTCCATTCAAAATAAGATATTAATAATTTATATTTTTGATATTTAATAAATACTATGTAAATTCTTATATAAAAATATTTAAAATTGTAATAAATTTGCAAATAAACATAGTTTTGCTTATTCAAAGTATTTTCTTTAAGCAATGTCATAAAAATTATGACATCAAAAATTTGTCATAATGCAATAGAGGCACTTGTCAGTAAGTAGCTAAATTCTATTGTCTTGAGAAACTTTTGATTTTCTTGCCATTTATCAATTTTTTTTAACTAAAATTGTATATTATAATGTATGTAGGAAAATACACATATTACAATATAATGCCTTACAGAAATTCTCATTAGGGATGAATTAGTCAAAAAAAGAAGCAATTCATCTTTGTTGTTAAAATTAATCTTAGAATCTCAACAAATAATTATAAAATAATTACAAATCCATCAAATATTGTTTAAAAAGTAAAATTTGTATTTATGATTATTAAATTATAAAATATCAATACAGTTGAATTTTAATGGAAATGTATTTTGCAGTTATTATTATTATTTTTAGTACAGTATAATGAAATATTTGTTTAATGTAATTTTTTAAAAATAAGAAGTTATTTCAATAAAATATAAATGTAATCATAAAATAATTTATTATTTATTGATTATTTGGGAAACATTTTGTAAAATTAAAACTATTACTTTGTTAGCATTTGAAGATGAGAGCATGTCAAGATTTATTTTCATCTTTGAACAAAGAATCGATCAATCAAGAAATGAGTAAATGTGATTTTCCTTTTTTTATTCTACTAATTTAATATTCTTGCTAATTTACATTTTTATCAGAAATATGAAGTCAAAAAGAAAAGTAACTTTCAGAATTGCTGAAAAAGGATGATATAAACAATTGCATGCAGTGCCATCTTAATGCTAATTTTAAAGCATGACTGAGATTTAAAGAGTTAATTAAGCAAAAGTAAAAAAAAAAATCTGAATCATCACATTGGTTTTTAATTCTTCAAAATAATAGTAAATATTATAAAAATTATACACATTTTATATTTTTTTTTAAAAAAATATTATTTAAAAATCAAAACTTATATAAAGTGTCTTTGAAAGAAGTAATAGTTACTCTTGAACATTAATAATACAATATAAAAAATTTCCATTGGTTGAGCAAAGCACAACCATATTTATAGCTGTTTCATTTCCAATTATATCTACTCTCTATAAATAGAAACGAAAACTTTATTATAGATTTATTACATTTAAATAAATCTACTCTATTGGCACATATCTGTACAAGACAATTCTTAGATTGAACCATTGCAAACAAAATATGGCAGATGTTCCATTTCCATTTTGGATCAAATAGCAACATGGAAAGGAATAACTGCAACTTAAATTCATGTTAATTATAAAATATATTATGATGTTTTAATAGTAATCAGCATTAAGATAACAAATATGCACTTTGTGGATTTTAACTATAATTGAATACTCTCACTTTCCAAACACAAGATAAAGCCTTTGTGAAAATATTTTATGGATCATCTATCCTTTCAACCCAAATGTTTAAATATGGGTAAATCTTAAGTATTTGGAAATGAGAGCATGAAAATATTAAACAATTACTTTAAATTACCTTACTATGTCTGAATGAATGATTTTCCCATACTTAAATGATTGGGTTGAAAGAATAGATGATTCATTCTATGTTTTCACAAAGACTTTACCTTGTGTTTGGAAAGTGAGAGTATTCATTTATAGTTAAGATCCATTAAACCATGTGCATTAGCTTAATGCTGATTATTATTTTAGTTTAAAACATTGCACTATATAAAATAAATATCTTATTTATTATGTTGTTTTGTTGTATCAAAGTTGATTATTCTTTCAGTCTATATATATATAAAACAAAAAAACAAGTTAAAAACTTGCTAATGCTTGTATTTATGTCAACAGATGGCATTCTACCAAAAACACTGTCAAGCATTTGTTTACATAAACGTCAGAGCATGCATTCACTATCTCTAACTTTAATTCCACTTTCAGATCATGATTTCAAGCTATTTGCTATCATCAGTGAAAGACAAGAATTTTAGAAACTAGATCTAAACACAAACTCTGAGCATTTATGAAACAGTTTCTATTCAGCTTGTATTCAAACTCAGCATAGCAAGCCAGATAGCTACATGGGTCAGATCTCAGTTCAGCATCACCACATAGTAGAAGCCTCTGCAATATATATCATTGCTAGAAAGACTTCAAAGGTACATTTATGAAAAACAAAAAACCAAGTTAAAATCTTGCTAACGCTTGTATTTATGTGAGCAGATAGCATTCTACCAAAAACACCATCAAGCGTTTGTTTACATAAACGTCAGACCATGCATTCACTATCTCTAACTTTAATTCCACTTTCAGATCATGATTTCAAGATATTTGCTATCGTCAGTGAAAGACAGGAATTTTAGAAACTAGATCTAAACACAAACTGTGAGCATTTATGAAACAGTTTCTATTCAGCTTGCAAGCATGAATTTTTTAGACACATAATGTCTTCAAACTCAGCATAGCAAGCCAGATAGCTACATGGGTCTGATCTCAGTTCAGCATCACCACATAGTAGAAGCCACTGCAATATATATCATTGCTAGAAAGACCTCAAAGTTACATTTATGAAAAACAAAAAACAAGTTAAAAACTTGCTAATGCTTGCTATGCTGAGTTTGAAGGCATTACGTGTCTAAAAGATTCATGCTTGCAAGCTGAATAGAAACTGTTTCATAAATGCTCAGAGTTTGTGTTTAGATCTAGTTTCTAAAATTCCTGTCTTTCACTGACGATAGCAAATAGCTTAAAATCATGATCTGAAAGTGGAATTAAAGTCAGAGATAGTGAATGCATGCTCTGATGTTTATGTAAACAAACGCTTGATGGTGTTTTTGGTAGAATGCTATCTGTTCACATAAATACAAGCATTAGCAAGATTTTAACTTGTTTTTTGTTTTTCATAAATGTACCTTTGAGGTCTTTCTAGCAATGATATATATTGCAGAGGCTTTTACTATGTGGTGATGCTGAATTGAGATCAGACCCATGTAGCTATCTGGCTTGCTAGGCTGAGTTTGAAGACATTACGTGTCTAAAAGATTCATACTTGCAAGCTGAATAGAAACTGTTTCATAAATGCTCAGAGTTTGTGTTTAGATCTAGTTTCTAAAATTCCTGTCTTTCACTGATGATAGAAAATAGCTTGAAATCATGATCTGAAAGTGGAATTGAAGTTAGAGATAGTGAATGCATGCTCTGACGTTTATATAAACAAACGCTTGACGGTGTTTTAGGTAGAACGCCATCTGTTGACATATATATATAAACATTACAAGCATAAAGCTAAACTAGTCAATATAAAATCAAAACTACCCCAAATCCAAAATTAAAGCAGACCAGCATAAAAATAATATTAAAACACAACCTAAGGTTTCACTGCTACAAGCAGACTTCTCAAATGTAAAGAACTACAAAAACTATACAATATATATAATATTAAAAACTGCCCACAAATCCATTCACTTCCCATCCACCCTTAATATTAAAAGAACTCTTAAATAAGTTAATTGCTTCAGAATAATAAATTTTCAATAATAAAGACTCTTTACTTCTTCTTTTGATTTCATTTCTCTCAAAGAAGACAACCTTAGCTTCATCAAAATCAATAGTGTGGCCTGTATCTTTTTCATTGATATACAAAGCAGAACTAAGATATCTATTTTTAACTCTACTTTTATGACCCTTTATTCTTTCATTTAAACTCAAACTACTCTGACCTATGTAAACCTTCTTACAAAATAAACAAGGAATACAGTGTACTACACCAGGAATAGTCTTTCTATCAAAACTTCTTTTGTATTATTTAATAAATTATTCAATGTAACACCCTTTTTCCAAGCAATTTTCTTATTTACAAACAATTTACTATTTCTACACACAATTTTATAAGAAGACAATTTAAATGGCAAAGAAATAAAATCATATTTTTCTTTAACCTTTACATCCTTACAAATATTAGTATTAAATAAAATACTTTTAACAAATTTATCAGAGTATCCAACACTCAAGTAATCTTTATAAAATTGATATTTCTGAAACAGAGCTACCCCACTAGAATTATTTAATTTAATATTCCTATGAGAATAATTCCTTAAAGCAGCTACTTTATGAGATACAGACTGATAGCTACCAGGTTTAATCATAGATCTAATTTTTTACTTTTAACTAAATGACTGCACAATAAACAATTAGTTTCTACATTTCTAACCACCAAAACATCTAAAAATGTTAACTTACTAAAATCTAACCCCCCTCCTTCTAACACAAATTTTATAGAAGGATCAAAACAATTAAACTCATTTACAAATTCCTTCAATTTATCATTCTCAACTTCAAATAAACAATCATCAACATATCTGACAAATAATTTTACATATAAACAATTCTTTTTAATAATAATTTCCTCTTCCAATAAAACTAATATAAACTGAACATACTAAAGTAGAAATAATTACAATAGAATGACAGCCTGTTAAGCTAATTGCGCAGACGTTGTGAGAATGTTATTAATAAATGAATACCTTCGAACAACCACATGATATAGTATTTGTATAAGAGTAAAAAGGAATCTCTTACTCTTACGACTCAAATGTTTATAAATGAGCAAATCTGAAGTAGTTGTAACGAAGGCATGACTACATAATAGTCACTTTAAATTACTATATATAATGTCTGTATGAATGACGCCAATGAAATTTTCTAGAATTTACTGAATGCCACTCTAAATGAAACTAAATCATATACATGAATAAGCATTTATTTTATAACATCTTGCATGCGATTATAATTACAATAGAATGACAGCCTGTTAAGCTAATTGCGCAGATGCTGTGAGAATGTTATTAATAAATGAATACCTTCGAACAACCACATGATATAGTATTTGTATAAGAGTAAAAAGGAATCTCTTACTCTTACGACTCAAATGTTTATAAATGAGCAAATCTGAAGTAGTTGTAACGAAGGCATGACTACATAATAGTCACTTTAAATTACTATATATAATGTCTGTATGAATGATGCCAATGAAATTTTCTAGAATTTACTAAATGCCACTCTAAACGAAACTAAATCATATACATGAATAAGCATTTATTTTATTACGTCTTGCATGCGATTATAATTACAATAGAATGACAGCCTGTTAAGCTAATTGTGCAGATGCTGTGAGAATGTTATTAATAAATGAATACCTTTGAACAACCACATGATATAGTATTTGTATAAGAGTAAAAAGGAATCTCTTACTCTTACAATTCAAATATTTATAAATGAGCAAAATCTGAAGTAGTTGTAACGAAGGCATACAAATACTATATCATGTGGTTGTTCGAAGATATTCATTTATTAATAACATTCTCACAGCATCTGTGCAATTAGCTTAACAGGCTGTCATTCTATTGTAATTATAATCGCACGCAAGATGTTATAAAATAAATGCTTATTCATGTATATGATTTAGTTTCGTTTAGAGTGGCGTTTAGTAAATTCTAGAAAATATATAGTAATTTAAAATGACTATTATGTAGTCACGCCTTCATTACAACTACTTCAGATTTGCTCATTTATAAACATTTGAGTCGTAAGAGTAAGAGATTCCTTTTTACTCTTATACAAATACTATATCATGTGGTTGTTTGAAGGTATTCATTTATTAATAACATTCTCACAGCATCTGCGCAATTAGCTTAACAGGCTGGCATTCTATTGTAATTATAATCGCACGCAAGATGTTATAAAATAAATGCTTATTCATGTATATGATTTAGTTTCGTTTAGAGTGGCATTTAGTAAATTCTAGAAAATTTCATTGGCGTCATTCATACAGACATTATATATAGTAATTTAAAGTGACTATTATGTAGTCACGCCTTCGTTACAACTACTTCAGATCTGCTCATTTATAAACATTTGAGTCGTAAGAGTAAGAGATTCCTTTTTACTCTTATACAAATACTATATCATGTGGTTGTTCGAAGGTATTCATTTATTAATAACATTCTCACAGTGTCTGTGCAATTAGCTTAACAGGCTGTCATTCTATTGTAATTATAATCGCACGCAAGACATTATAAAATAAATGCTTAAAGTAGAAATAATATAACCTATTATCCACCCTTCCTTAATCTTATAAAAATTATCTTTATAAGTAAAATACATAGAATCTTCCATTAACAAAATCCTTAATTTTATTTTTTGATAAAAAACTTTTCTTAATCAATACAGACAAAATAACATCAATACTGCTTAACCTATTAAGAGACTGATACATATTTTCAATATCTAAACTTCTAAATACCCAATTACTTTTCATTTTAAAATTATTAATCTTATCAAAAGCCTCAAAAGAAGAAGAAACTGTGTACTGACCAAAATCAACAAATTGTTTTAAAAAATTATTCAAGAATCTAGAAATACCCTCTACAACACTACCTGTAAAATCAAAAATAAATCTTAAAGGAAAACCATCTTTATGAGTTTTAATATTCACAAGTATCTTAGCTGATGTAAAATCATTAGGATAGCATTTTAAATAATATACTATATTAAAAAAATTTAAATTAACCATTTTCTTCATAATATCTATCAATTTTATTTTAATCACATTACCTGGATCTTTATCTAACAACATATATTTACCATTATTTAATTCTCTATCCATTTTTCTCTTTGAATTCATCTCCTTTCATAATAACAAACCTACCAGCTTTGTCTTCATGAGAAATGATTACATCATTAGCAATTAACCTCTTCTTAAGATGTTTAATCTCAGCAGGATTAATAACAAATTTTTCTTTCCTTTTTAAACTTTTATTCAAAATCGATTGAATACCAACTTTCTGCTCATCACTGAAATTACTAGATTCAATAGACGAAATTGTATCAAAAACTATATTTTTTGAATGAAATGGAACAAAATTAAAGCCTTTACCAAGAATATCTAATTCTCTATCTTTTAATTTCAAATCAGAAAGATTAACAACTCTATCCTCAGAAACATTAAATGATAGAGAATTAGATATTCTTGGTAAAGGCCCTAATTTTGTTCCATTTCATTCAAAAAATATAGTTTTTGATAGAATTTCGTCTATTGAATCTAGTAATTTGAGTGATGAACAGAAAGTTGGTATTCAATCGATTTTGAATAAAAGTTTAAAAAGGAAAGAAAAATTTGTTATTAATTTTGCTGAGATTAAACATCTTAAGAATAGGTTAATTGCTAATGATGTAATCATTTCTCATGAAGACAAAGCTGATAGGTTTGTTATTATGAAAGAAGATGAATACAAAGAGAAAATGGATAGAGAATTAAATAATGGTAAATATATGTTGTTAGATAAAGATCCAGGTAATTTGATTAAAATAAAATTGATAGATATTATGAAAAAAATGGTTAATTTAAAATTTTTTAATAGAATAGATTATTTAAAATGCTATCCTAATGATTTTACATCAGCTAAGATGTTTGTGAATATTGAAACTCATAAAGATAGTTTCCTTTAAGATTTATTTTTGATTTTACAGGTAATGATGTAGAGGGTATTTCTAGATTGTTGAATAATTTTTTAAAATAATTTGTTGATTTTGGTCAGTACACAGTTTCTTCTTCTTTTGAGGCTTTTGATAAGATTAATAATTTTAAAATGGAAAGTAATTGGGTATTTGGAAGTTTAGATATTGAAAATATGTATCAGTCTGTTAATAGGTTAAGCAGTATTGATGTTCTTTTGTCTGTATTGATTAATAAAAGTTCTTTATCAAAAAATAAAATTAAGGTAATTAAAGATTTGCTTTTGTTATTGGAAGATTCTATGTATTTTACTTATAAAGGTAATTTTTATAAGATTAAGGAAGGGTGGATAATAGGTTATATTATTTCTCCTTTAGTATGTTCAGTTTATATTAGTTTTATGGAAGAGGAAATTATTATTAAAAAGAATTGCTTATATGTAAAATTATTTATCAGATATGTTGATGATTGTTTATTTGTAGTTGAGAATAATAAATTGAAGGAATTTGTAAATGAGTTTAATTGTTTTGATCCTTCTATAAAATTTGTGTTAGAAGGAGGGGGGGGTTAGATTTTGGTAAGTTAAAATTTTTAGATCTCTTGGTGATTAGAAATGTAGAAACTAATTGTTTATTGTGCAGTCATTTAGTTAAAAGTAAAGAATTAAGATCTATAATTAAACTGATAGCTATCAGTCTGTATCTCATAAAGTAGCTGCTTTAAGGAATTATTGTCATAGGAATATTAAATTAAATAACTCTAGTGGGGTAGCTTTGTTTCAGAAATATCAATTTTATAAAGATTACTTGAGTGTTGGGTACTCTGATAAATTTGTTAAAAGTATTTTATTTAATAGTAATATTTGTAAGGATGTAAAGGTTAAAGAAAAATATGATTTTATTTTTTTGCCATTTAAATTGTCTTCTTATAAAATTGTGTGTAGAAATAATAAATTGTTTGGAAATAAGAAAATTGCTTGGAAAAGGGGTGTTACATTGAATAATTTATTAAATAATACAAAAGAAGTTTTTGATAGAAAGACTATTCCTGGTGTAGTATATTTTATTCCCCGTTTTATTTTGTGAGAAGGTTTACATAGCTCAGTGTAGTTTGAGTTTAAATGAAAGAATAAAGGTTCATAAAAGTAGAGTTAAAAATAGATATCTTAGTTCTGCTTTGTATATCCATGAAAAAGATACAGGCCACACTATTGATTTTGATGAAGCTAAGGTTGTCTTCTTTGAGAGAAATGAAATCAAAAGAAGAATTAAAGAGTCTTTATTATTGAAAATTTATTATTCTGAAGCAAGTAACTTATTTAAGAGTTCTTTTAATATCAAGGGCGGATGGGAAGTGAATGGATTTGTGGGTAGTTTTTAATATTATATATATTGTGTAGTTTTTGTAGTTCTTTACACTTGAGAAGTCTGCTTGTAGCAGTGAAACTTTAGGTTGTGTTTTAACATTATTTTTATGCTGGTCTGGTTTAATTTTGGATTTGAGGTAGTTTTGATTTTATATATATATATATATATATATATATATATAAAATCAAAACTACATTTAAGCTTATATATATATATATATATATATATATATAAGCTTAAATGTAACATCTGACAAAGTTTCAATTTTTATGTTAAGAAAACGAATTAGTTTCTACTAATTTTATAAAAAAAATATTAAATCGTAATTTTCAAATGAATACTTTTCTGTAATTTTAAAAATATAGACACTTTACATTAACATTTCATAGGGTATATGAGCACAGACTTTCATATGATCACCATTCTCCACACTATCTCATAACACTGAAACCCTTGAACACATACATGTTGAAAAGATAAATAATCACCAATATACGTATTTCATGCTAAATCAGCAATCATCAGTTGGTCCAGATTACCATCTCTACACATGTATGCTGTAAGTGTTCAGATATATATTAAGGGAGCCAATACTCATACTTGATGATTGCTGGTTTAGCATGAAATACATATATTGGTGATTATTTATCTTTTCAACATATATGTGTTCAAGTGTATCAGTGTTATGAGATAGTGTGGAGAGTGGTGGGTCATGTAAAAGTCTGTGCTCATATACCCTATATATTACATATGTAAACACAGGTATATAATAAGCCTGTGTGTTTCAGTTATTACATAGTAGAGATGTTTTCCTATCCCATGTATATGTATTAAATGGATTATGTCCTGTACATTAGGGGTCAGATTGGCCTTAGGTAAACATGGGTGTGACAAGAATCTCAGCCTTAGTGTGGCCTTTAAGCATTTCATCATCAGATTTTCAATTGGATGGACGGTTGAAGAGTTGGAATGTGGAGTAGATTGGAGCCTGTTCATTAAAGTATAAGATTGGTTATCTTTATATATATATCTGAACACTTATAGCACATATGTGTAGAAATGGATGGTAATCTGGACCAACTGATGATTGCTGGTTTAGCATGAAATACATATATTGATGATTATTTATCTTTTCAACATATATGTGTTCAAGTGTATCAGTGTTATGAGATAGTGTGGAGAATGGTGGATCTTGTGTGAAAGTCTGTGCTCATATAACCTATATATTACATATGTAGACACAGGTATATAATAAGCTTGTGTGTTTCAGTTATTACATAGTAGAGCTGTTTGCCCATCCCATGTATATGTATTAAATGGATTATATCCTGTACATTAGGGGTCAGATTGGCCTTAGGTAAACATGGGTGTGACAAGAATCTTGGCCTTAGTGTGGCCTTTGAGCATTTCATCATCAGATTTTCAATTGGATGGATGGTTGAAGAGTTGGAGTGTGGAGTAGATTGGAGCCTGTCCAATAAAGTACGAGGATTGGTTATCTTAATATATATCTGAACACTTATAGCACATATGTGTAGAGATGGATGGTAATCTGGACCAACTGATGATTGCTGGTTTAGCATGAAATATATATATTGGTGATTATTTATCTTTTCAACATATATGTGTTCAAGTGTATCAGTGTTATGAGATAGTGTGGAGAGTGGTGGGTCTTGTGTGAAAGTCTGTGCTTATATACCCTATATATTACATATGTAGACACAGGTATATAATAAGCCTGTGTGTTTCAGTTATTACATAGTAGAGATGTCTGCCCATCCCATGTATATGTATTAAATGGATTATGTTCTGTACATTTGGAGTCAGATTGGCCTTAGGTCAACATGCGTGTGACAAGAATCTCGGCCTCAGGGTGGCCTTTGAGCATTTCATCATCAGATTTTTATTTGGATGGACAGTTGAAGAGTTGGAGTGTGGAGTAGATTGGAGCCTGTCCATTAAAGTATGAGGATTGGTTATTTTAATATATATCTGAACACTTATAGCATATATGTGTAGATATGTTAATCTGGACCAACTGATGATTGCTGGTTTAGCATGAAATACATATATTGGTGATTATTTATCTTTTCAACATATTTGTGTTCAAGTGTATCAGTGTTATGAGATAGTGTGGAGAGTGGTGGGTCATGTGAATGTCTGTGCTCATATACTCTATATATTACATATGTAGACACAGGTATATAATAAGCGTGTGTGTTTCAGTTATTAACATTTCATGTAATAAAAATAAAATAAAATAATCCTATAGTTTATTACTCAGGAGGTGATAAGAAATTTAAGCAGCAAAAATTCCTAAGGCTTTAAATTATGTATCTTGCCACTATTCTAAATCAGGCAAGGAATTTAGCTTAATGATAAATTTGACTCTATGTAATAAATGCGCCAATAAAAATATGAAGGTAATTAAATTATAATTATATGAACTACTTTAACATATCAGAACTCATTTAAAATTTAATTCTAAATATTTTTGTAGATATAATGTACAAGGATGAACACAAAAATTATGTCAATATTATTCAGAGCACAATTAGAAACAATACTATATAAATATTATGGTTTCATAATAAATGTGAGTCATATTTTTTAATACATAAGTTTAATAAAAATAAGTAAAATTTTCTATGTGAAAAATAAATCTCATTGAAACCCATTTAAATGATATCAAAATTGCTTCAATTAACCATATGACATTGCCACTGATTTAACCGTTCTTTTGAGTGAGAGTTTTGAAAATATTCAATATTTCATTTTAGTATTAAACTGCTATTCTATATCAGGATATAGTATATTAGACATGATTCAGTAAAATTTATTATGTTTAGAAATGAAATAATTTTTAAAAAGTTTTATTAGAATTTTTCAAATATTGAAAAATAATATCATAATAAAAACAAAGAATGATTTTACAATCATGAGAAGCAGATTGATCTCATAAAATCAATGATATTTTTATTGTCATTTGTGTTTAAAACATGACAGATAAATATTAATATCTAATAAATCTATCAAATTATGCTTTATAATATGTATATTTTTTATTATTTTTACAATATTGCAATATATTCTAACATATAGCCAGTGATGACTTGCTAGAAATCAATTTGAAAAAGTATACTTATTGGAACTACATAATTTACATTGTTATTCTTATGCTAAAACTTACTACCTTGTAGTTTTAAATATAAATATATATAATAAAATGTAATCATATAAACTTATGTTTCTTAATAAAGATTACATAATTATTGTGCAAAAATAATTGTGAATCTTAATAAACTTCACAAAAATATCAAGGTTTAGTTATTCAAAAAATTTCTTAAAGTAACCACCCAAAGCACATAAAATCTTATATGAAGACATAACACATGAATGCTTGTTGATAAAACAGCCAAAACTCACTATACATATTGCCACAAACAGCAAGCTAGGGTAATCAATAGATGCCAGAAGGCAATAGGTATAGTGAGGTTTGCCTGTTTTAACAACAGCTATACACAAGCATAAAAAGTGGTGGTCATATGATGTTTATTGGCTTAAAGCTTGTTGATACTAGTTTAAAATAACTAGAATATCAACTAACAGGTTATTTTAGATTTTTTTGGAATTAAAATATCAGAAAAAATTATACATGAATTTCATGATTTAAAAGTGTCAAATTAATAAATGTCAAACTTACTGTCCTCACAACATTGATATAAAACTACTTAATGGAAGTATATTAATAATTTTTATTATTCATTCTTTAAATGCTCTAGATTATCCATGTAATAAATAATATGTCTATAGTGTAATTTTTCATACACACTTCTCACACAAGCTAGGAACCGGTGTTTATGATTATATCCATGGTGTTTTTGATTATCTCTCTCCACAAGGTGATAAAAGTGTATATAATAACACATGATTGGAATTTTTTTGAAAATTGAGTTTAAACCTGTATATGATATTAAAGCTATCTATGGAGCAATAAGACCAATGTAATCTTATTTCAAAACTTACATTCATTGGCACCTATGCTAAATGTTAAGTCAAATATATAAATTTATGAAAATAGATATAATATTCAATTTACTTTAAGAAGATTCCAATATCATGCTTGATTAAGGAAGCATGTTTGTATCTAGATGTCATGTCAGAGTTATTTATTAACAAAAAGATGATTATAAGTTCAAAGTTCAAAAATACATAGTTTATTTTCCTACATAAAATCTTCTTTATTAAAAATAAGTAAAATACAATTTAGTTAACAATGAAATTCAATAAAATAAACAGTTACATGTTTAAACAAATAACAATATATTTTTTATATTTGTTAAACATGTTTATGTTCAAATAGTCTGAAATCATGCTAAGAATTTATAACATAAAATAAATTAACCACACTCTGAAATTGCAGCCTCAAAATTTGGTATATATATATACTTTTAAAACTTTAATTGTAAAGTTTATATATAAAATGCTATAATTTTTATCTACAGTTTGAACTTTAATTTAAAAAATTGGGTAAAATAAAATTGGAATAAAAAACGCTAATTTAATATAGTGGTAAATTTATTTCTCAAAGAGAGGAATTCATTTATATTTTTATAAAGTCCAATAAATTTTCAAACTTTCTGTCAATTGAATAATTGAATTACTGCTAAATTTCAATTACAAAAATCAATATACATATATAACATTTTTTTCTATAAGAGAAAGTGTTATATAATAAAATAAAATTGAATTTTAATATTTACATTATGATAACTTGATTTTAATATATAATAACAATTTTTTTTTGTGAATTTGAATAGAATTATGCCAATATCATTTTATTTTGAAAAGTTTAATATTCAGTTTATGCAGACACAAATATATATATGAAAAGTAAGGATTATTACAAAGTTACTTAATCAGGTCATTAATTAGCATTTGGTTTATTTTTTTTATATCTAAATAAATAAAGTTATAATATATCTTGAATAAGTAGACCGTTATTTTTTTTTATATAATATGGATGTAAAATTCGTATTTAAATCTAACATACTTTTAATTAATTACTTACAAAAAAAAAAAATCATTCATAATTTTTTCACTGTTTATTACAATATTTTTAATTTAATTAGTAACTTTTATTGTTTTTTTTTGTATTTTCATTATAATATATATTCAACATGGTTTTTTTTAATATTTTGAATTTTAAATGGAAAAATGTTTTTCAATCATTTAATAATAATAATGGATTTATTGGATTTATTCTGACTCCAAAAGTGTTTGAATTTTTACTATTTTTTATTTAATGTTTTGCAATGATTAATAATATTGTTGCTAAATAGTTATTCCTTGGAATCATTAAGTTGCTTTTTATTTAATAAATGCTTTATATTGTTATATAAATATTTAATTTTTGTTAGGTTTTATTAATATGTTGCTTTTCAGGTTGATTAGTATTATTTAATAACTGGAATAATTTAACTTTTTATTATGTGAATAGAACATATTATTATAAAGCACTGAAAACTTTGAAATTATTCAAACGGAAGCCAATCTCCGATAATGTGCTATTTCTTAAATATCATACATCTCCATGCACTCAGCGCTGGTAAGAATTTAAAAAACAAATGAAACACTTAAGTTTAGAGTGTATATTCTATATACACCAATTCTTACAAACCATGCTTAAATCAGGGCTTGAGTCTATTGTGTGCCTGATGTTATAATCAAATTTTGAATTGTACAGATATACAGGGTTTAATTTTTAACCACATACGACTAGACAAATATGACTTATAAATGTAAACCTATTATTATAAAGCACTGAAAACTTTGATATTATTCAAATGGAAGTCAATCTCTGATAATGTGCTATTTCTTAAATATTATAAATCTCCGTGCTCTCTCCCGCTGATAAGAATTTAAAAAACTTAAGTGAATCACTTAAGTTTAGAGTTACATTCTATATACACCATCTCTTGCAGACCATGCTTAAATCAGAGCATCACTCTATTGTGTGTCTGATATTATAATCAAATATTCAATTGTACAAATCTATTTAACCCATTGCAGGAGATTTTCTCCTGCAATGGGTTAAATAGATTTGTACAATTGAATATTTCTCCTGCAATGGGTTAAATAGATTTGTACAATTGAATATTTGATTATAATATCAGACCCATAATAGACTCAAGCCTTGATATAAGCATGACCTGTAATAGTTTGTGTATGTAGAATGTACGAACTAAACTTAAGTAATTCACTTAAGTTTTTTAAATTCCTACCATCAGGAAAATGCACGGAGATTTATAATATTTACATAATAGTGCATTATTGGAGATTGTCTTCCATTTGAATATTTTCAAAGTTTTCAGCAGTTTATAATAATAGGTTTACATTTATAAATCATGTTTGTCTAATCATAGGTTGTTAAAAATGAGACACTGTCTTTTTCCTGCAATAGGTTAAATAGATTTGTACAATTGAATATTTAATTATACCATCAGGCACACAATAGATTCAAGCCCTGATTTAAGCATGGTCTGTAAGAGTTGGTGCATGTGAAAGTACATGCTAAACTTAAGTCATTCACTTAAGTTTTTTAAATTTTTACCAGAGGGAGAGTGTGCGGAGATTTATAATATTTAAGAAATAGCGCATTATTGGAGATTGACTTCGTTTGAATAATTTATAATGTGAATAGACAACAAGAAAGATATTTAAAATATAATCATCTTAATTTTTTTTTTTTTTTTAAAGTGTATTATTTTTATAATATTGACTATCTGGGCTAATTTTTAAATTCATTTATCATTATACAATTGCTTTTATCAATAGTATACTTAATTCAGGCTGCAGAAAGGAGTTTGCTATTAACTGAAAGGAGACCCTTTGATTCCTCTTGGAGGCCTTAAAGGAACCGAGCAGGGCAAATTCCTAATGTCCACTCCATATGTTATTGTCGTTGCAGCTGTTATTACTATGTGATTATTCATATAGTTTATGAACATGGATGGGCTGCTCACCAACACGCATTAGCCAGCGTGGTGAGTTTATTGGCTTTTTACCTCTGAGTTTAAGATCAAGCAACACCATGGGCTTTCTTCTCAGTGCCTGATAAGGCAGAATGAATATTTGTGTAAATGATAAATATTTTTCCAATACATATATACAATTATGACAGACAAATATAAAGTATGGCCCTTATTCCCAGGAGGCTGTAAAATCACCAACCAAGGCAGCGGTTGGTGGCCAAAGGCAGAGAGTGCTAAGAATCCCCTGATTGCAGACCCAGGCTGCTATTTGATGATGACTTTTTATTTAGGTACTTACAACTGCAGATCACTTTCAAGTGAAGGAAGATTGCAAGAATTGGAAGAAGAACTGTCTTATATTAAATGGGACATTATTGGACTTTATGAAGTTAGAAGAAAAGGAGAAGAAACAATTGATTTAAAAAGTGGACATATACTCTATTATAAAGGCACACATATTGGAAATACAAGTGGAGTAGGATTCATTATAAATAAAAAGTCGAAGAACAATATTGTGGAGATTGATGGTGTATCGGACAGAGTGGCAAGATTAGTTATACAACTTAATAGCAGTTACCAAATGCAGATAATTCAGGTTTATGCCCCAACAAGTTCTCATAGTGATGAAGTAGTAGAAGATTTTTATATGGATGTACAAAAGGCTTTTGATCAGAGTAAACAACATTTTAAAATTGTTATGGGAGACTTTAATGCTAGAATTGGTAGACAAATGAAAGATGAAATTGCTGTAGGTAATTTTGGTTATGGTAATAGAAATGAAAGAGGACATAGACTTGTGGAGTTTTCGGAAAAAGAAAAACTTTATATTATGAATTCATTTTTTGAGAAAAATGTTAAAAGGAAATGGACATGGAAGCATCCAAATGAAGGTACAGCAGAATTGGATTATATTTTGACTAACAGAAAATACATATTTCAAGATTGTAATGTTCTTAATAAATTTAACACAGGAAGTGATCATCGATTAGTAAGGTGTAAGTTACGTGTTAATGTAAAACTAGAGAGACAAAAATTATTAAGAAAAACAATATTTACAGTTGATATTCCTAATCTTCAGAAACATTCTAATGAATTTAAATTAGAACTTACAAATAGGTTTCAAGTGTTAGTAGATTTTGAACATGATTCAGATTTGAATGAAATTAATATGAAAATAACTGATACACTTTTAAAAACTGCAACAAACATAGCTGGTAGAAAAAAGCAGCAATTGACTAATAAAATTTCTACTGAGACTAGAGAATTTATGAAGAAAAGAAGGAATATGAAGATATAGAAAAATGATGTATTAAAAAGAATTGAATATCTCAAATTTTGTAAAATGGTACGGAAAAGATTGAAAATGATATAAGAAAGTATAACTGTGAAATAGCAAGGAAAGCTGTAGAAGAAAATAAAAGTCTCAAAAATGTTAAACAACATTTTGGTATTGGTAGGAAATTTATATCTGCTATAAGAAAAAAAGATGGAATTATTACTTAAAAAGAGAGATGACATCATAAAATTGGTAGAAGATTTTTATCAAGAATTATATACTAATAAAGAACAAGTACCTCCTATATCTATTACATCTTCTGAATTGCCCAGAATTTTAAATGAAGAAGTGAGACATGCAATTAAGTGTATGAAGAAAGGAAAGGCTCCAGGAAATGATGGAATTATAATTGATATATTAAAAGAAGCAGGTGAAGAAATATAAACAATTTTAGCAAAGTTATATACCAAATGTCTAAATGATAAAGATGTACCGGAAGATTGGAAGAATGCAGTAATAATATTAATATTTAAAAAAGGTGATAAAGAAGATATTAGAAATTACAGACCTATCAGCCTTTTATCAGTTTTATATAAAATTTTTACCAAGATAATTACGACTCGTCTACAGAGAACTTTGGATTTCCACCAACCAAGAAAACAAGCTGGATTTAAAAGTGGTTTTAGTACAATAGATTATATCCAGGTATTGAGAGAAGTCATAGAAAGGACAAACAAATATGAGTTGTCATTATGTTTTGGATTTGTAGATTATGAAAAGGCATTCGATTCTATACACATTTCTTCAGTGATTAAAGCATTGGATCATCAAGATATAGATCCAGGATATTGTCATATTTTAAAGAATATTTATAAAAATGCAACAGCAACAATTAGATTACATAATGATACTGTAAAAATCAACATTGAGAAAGGTGTAAGACAAGGTGACTCCATATCTCCAAAACTCTTTACAGCAGTGCTGCAAGAAGTATTTTGTGGATTAAAATGGGAAACTAAAGGAGTGAAAGTAAATGGAGAGTATTTAAGTCATTTAGATTTCGCAGATGATGTAGTTGTTTTTGCAAATAATGCTTCAGAGCTGCAGGAAATGTTGCAGGAGTCAACAGATGGAAGTAGAAAAGTAGGACTAAAAATAAATGTTAAAAAGACAAAAGTAATGTTTAACTGATTTGCTCAAAATATGAAAATAAAGATTGATTATGAAGAATTAGAAGAAGTTAACAGTTACAAATACCTTGGTCAGATTATTAATACAGATGGAAACATAATGGAGGAAATTAATCATAGAATTAAACTTGGTTGGAGTGCTTTTGGTAGAAATAACTTGATACTAAAAGGAAATATGCCTATGTGTTTGAAAAGGATGGTTTTTAACAAATGTGTTTTACTAGTTCTTACTTATGGATCTGAGACTTGGACACTTAATAGAAGAGCAATACAGAGACTTCAGACCACTCAAAGGAGTATGGAGAGATGTATGTTGGGAGTAACAAGAAGAGATCGAAAATGTAATGTATGGGTAAGACAATAAACAGGGGTTACTGACCTTATTGAAAAAATTAAAAGATTGAAATGGAGTTGGGCTGGACATATTGCTAGAAGAGATGATAATAGATGGACAATTGAAATTTTAAACTGGATTACAAGAGATTGTAAAAGACCCAGAAAGAGACCACATGTGAGATGGATGGATGAAATAAGAAAATGTGCAGGGGTGTTGTGGAGAAGAGAAGCTAAAGATCGGAGAAGATGGATTAAACTTGGAGAGACCTTCATCCTGCAGTGGATTGATAATGGTTGATGATGATGATGATACTTAATTCAATGAAAATTTATTTTACTAAGTTTAAAAGTAGTCATTCTTATATTTTTATTCTAATTATTATAAATAATATAATAATATATAAAATATGTATTCTATATTTCATTTTAATAAAATTCAAAAAGATTCTCCATGAATGTGTATTTTCTTCTTTAAGTTTGGCAGTGTAATTAGTCTAAAAACACTTATAATATATATATATATATATATATATATATTATAAGTGTTTTTAGATATATATATATATATATATATATATATATATATAAACTATTGTGACCATCTGAATGGGCACAAGAGTTTAAGATACTTTGTATCTGCATTAAATTGTTATATTATATATTTAACAAAAATGAAATAGCCTTAGAATTTTAAAATTTTTTTTCTGGAGATTGTTTAAAGCTTGGATATGGGTTGCTTATGCAGTTTATTGGCCACTTGATAGGTATTCATTTTTATTAGTGTGGTTAATGAGGTATTTAATATAAGGAAGAGGGGTTGTTTATTAATGGAATTGATACATTTTGTCAGAAAGATGCAAAGTTATTTTATATTATTGTAGTATTAGTTTAATGGTTTTAAAATTCTTTATTCATTAATATGTATCCTTTTTGTCAACAATTAATAGCCATTTCAATTATACTTAGTTAAGATAGTTCAATATTTAGGTTGTAATACATGTGCATGCATGTATGACTCTGCATCATTTTCATTTCATTTTCATCTTTTAATAACAGCAAACAATAGTATATTCACAATAAAACATTTAAATTACAATAATTATCTTAAATAATTTAACAAATTTATATTTCTTTCCAATGATTAATAGATAGTTGAATCAATAGATTATTTTACAAATTAAATAAATTATTAATCATTTTTATTTAATAGTTAATTAATATTCACTTTTCTTTCAAGTTTGTAAAAGCTATTTATTTTTTTTTTATCTTGATTTTAATTCTAAAAATCAAAGTGTTTCTTTTTTTTGAAAAGATTTTTTTCTAATATGTAATTAGCTGAGATAGAAGAGGAGCATGGAAGTAACCTGGTGGAAGAAAATGAACTTTGCTAAAGAGAGCTATTTAACAAAGATCCCCAGTCAAAAATTTGCATATTATGTAATGTAATTGTAGCCAAAAACAGTGGCTGATTATTGTGAAATTAAAACCAGTTGCTGAAGTCAAATTGATTTAAAAAAAAAGGACTTTGCAGTAAAACTTCAAAAGGATATTAAGAAATATATTATGGAAAGAGTTAATTTCAGAATGCAGTTCTAAGTTTAAAAAGGTACTCAGTTTACTTTACTCTTCTTGAGTTAAACATATTGAATTAACCATCTTCATAACTATTACTCTTTTAAAAATGTATGTTAATAACGTCCAGTCTACATTACTTCACTTAACCAAAAGACTGTTTTTTACG
Source organism: Epiperipatus broadwayi (assembly GCA_028023455.1). Taxonomy (NCBI): domain Eukaryota; kingdom Metazoa; phylum Onychophora; class Udeonychophora; order Euonychophora; family Peripatidae; genus Epiperipatus; species Epiperipatus broadwayi. The sequence goes on along the minus strand of JAQFVV010006927.1, from coordinate 31,980 downwards.
AGGCTCCTCGTAGACATCTGACGTCACTCTAACTCAGCCAGTTCTTATGCTAAAAAATTCGTTTGATAGGTTTTGAAGAGGTTTTTAAAAGTTCTGTAAAATGGTGCCCTCTTCTGACTTATTTTACAAGTAAAAAATAAAAAAAACACATTTAAACCTAAACAAAGAAAGAACATTATTTGTGATTGTTTCTTAGCATGCTTGCAGCTGAAAAAGACATTCTGATTGGCTGGAAAGAACAAAGAAACTGCCTGATCAAAGAAAATAAAGAAAAACGCTGAGATTTTCATTTCGAATCCAATTTTAAATATTAAAAAAATATAATTTCAGAAATTAAACTAGTTTTTTAAAAAAAGAACTAAAAAAACAAAATTATTTTCGAAAAATATTGAAGATTTTAGTAAAAATATTAAAGAAATATTTAAAAGAAATATTTACTTTTCTATAACGTAAAAGTCGACCTTTTTGTTTATATTATAGCTTTTATGTTGCCGAAATTGAATATTTTAGAATAAATAAATAGCAATTTATTTTTGAAAGAACTTTCATTCTCTTCATAACCTGAAAAATTAGTAATATACTTTTTATAAACGTATCTGAGTTGAATTTAATATTATAGGCGAATATGTTTTAACAATAGGCTTTGTCTTCAGTTTGTGAGTTGGCCAATTAAAAGATTTGATTTTTACCTCATACAACCAATAATATAATTAGCGGTTAAAAGGTTAATTATCATTTTAAATAGGAATAATTTGCATGAATATTATTGCTGTATCATTGACCAATGTGTGTTCTTTTATATATCTGGAAAACGCATGCAGAACTATTTTACAGAATATATTTTTATTCTTCACTATTTTCTGTGTTATGTTTTTGTGAGAATTAAACATAGACATAAAGATATGCATATTTTGATAAATCATGCCATGTTTAAATTCATCATAAAGAGATGACAATATTTGTTTGTCTGATATTTCTGGAAATAATATGTATGTTAAATGAAGGAAATAAATGTGAGCTACTTCAAATTAAATATCTGTTTAAATCGAATAGAAGGATAGAAATGTGAGTAATTTTTGTTCTCTCCAATAAAAATGGAAAATAAAACGAAGTATTATTAAATGCTATTCAATAAACTACTAAAAAAAAATTATGTATCCAATTTAGAACTACAACATAATAAGTGAGATAATTTCTGTCCAACAATAGTTAAAAATTTATTATACTCTCATCATAATAGAAAATAAATTGATTGCTTATGTATGATACAGTAACTTAAATAACTTTGTTATGAACATTGAAGATGCTGAGTCCTATTTAAGCATGACTATATTTGTTTGGTTATCCTACAGCAGTTTATTTTAGTTTAAAATTCAGTTTGGAATGTGTCCCATATTGATTCATAAACCTGGAACCGAGCTTTGCAAGTGAACTTTTATTTTAAATTATAAAACTAATAACTTTTGTTTCTTTATTTTTTTTTATTGCTTGTCATAATTAATGTATATGATAGGTAGATAGGCTTATTTATTATTATGTTTATTTATAATTTGGGTATTTTGACCATCAAGAACGTCTCTGAAGCGTATTCAAATGAGGAGTATGCTGGTAAATATTGATTGTGTTCAAACAGGTCTTATTGTTCTTTTACGAAGGTAAAAGAAAGAAATATTTTTTAAATATATTATTAGAGAGGTTTACATTTATTTTGTATCCTTTATTATCTCAAAGTAATTTTTTTTTTTTAAATCAATGAACTTATAATAGAAGTAGTTTGCAAGATATGAAAGAAAGTTCGTTCATAATAATTATAAATATTAAATTAAAAGTTATACCTTAATGCAATATTTAATTATCATGTTACCAGCTTAGTGTGTAATTTAGAGTTAATATTATATATACTCTTTATTCATGGGTGAGTGTTTGTTTTGCACAATTATGATATTTGTTTGATAAAGTTCAGTTTGTGAATATTTTATGCATAAATTTCGTACACTGTCAAATTCTACTGAGTTGAATGGATTGGTATGTTATCTGTATGTATTTATCTGCCAGCATGTATTTATAATGTTCAATATTTAAAAAAGCTATGAGAATGGAAAGAAATCTGATGGTGTTATAATGTTTGTAGGGATAAAAGATTTTGCTTATGTAGTATATGTGAACATTTTTCCATGAGTAGAGCCTAGTCTATATTATATGTGTATGATTAAATGATATTTTGAAGTGATGTTTTCTTGGAGCCTGGTGATGAGAAAATAAGTCCCCATCAATAGTGTATTTAGAAGTAGATGAGTTATTGTTGAAATATGATTAAATGATGTTTAGGAAGTTATGTGATATTTTTCTTAGATTTTTGGTAATGAGGAATTGTAAAAGTGTTCAATAAGAGTTTATTTGCACCTCATGTAGTTTTCCCTTATAACGTATAGTATGTATAATCATGAAAATATAGATTTGTGTTAATTAATATGTGGCTAGATAAATTGTTAGATTAATTATTGATGTAGTATTTGTGTCTTATTTTATTGATGAATTACGACATTTTTCGAAATAAAATAATTGTATGATATTTTCTTAATGAATGGAGAGTTTATAGAAAAGATTGTTTTATATTATTGCTGCTTGAATGTGCACACACATGCATAATATAAATAATATCATGTATATAAAGTATAGAATTATTGAAATTAAAATGAGAAATAAATGTTTTTTGAAATATATTACATTCATTTAAATATAAAGTGTAAAGTATTGAGATTAAAATGGGAATAAATATTTTACAATTCAGTGTATTTATTTAAATAAAGGTTATAAATCATCAAACCATCAGAATAAACATGATTTGTTGCTATGCATAAAAGGTATACATAATTAAAAGTGATTATTTAGTCAATTAGAGAAAGTTGTTTTGTTGAGAGCCAAATATAATTAATTTGATTTATTTTGTTAATCAAGAGTAATATCCTCTCAAAAGTATTTTTTTTGTGTGCTAATAATATAATGTTATTTATTTATTGTCATGTAGATGAAACATGTAGGCAAAGCATATGTTCGAAATCAGGATATTTAAGTTTTGTTATTAATTTGCTTTGATAGTAGGGATAATCCCGAATTGATGCTTAAAGTTTATTTGATAATTGAAAAATCTGTAAGACAAATAGTCCATTTGTAAATATCGTATTAAACCAAGTTTATTTTATTGTAATAAATGATTTGTTTTAGTTATTTAAAATCTTAAAAACTGTGTCTTGAGTTATTCTTGTGTACATTCGTGTTTTCCATTTCCATACATCCACATTTCATAAATCTATTTCAAAATAGATATATTATTTTAGAGTTATAATATTAAATTTGCTAGTGTCTGACAATACTGTTTTTCTTAATCCAAACATTATAAAAGAACATTTGCCACTTGATAAATGTATTATAAAGGTTGCCAAGTCAGTATATTTGTTAGATGATGATATGAGATTAAAATACCCTATTTCTGTCATTAACTTATTATTGAAACACAGTAAAATATTTTAGTCAATTTGTTTCATTATATTTTTCTCGTACTTTAGAATTATAACTTATGGGCCAATGTAGTTTATTAATTCAACTGTGTTTGTTAAAATTCCCTGAGATCTTATTGTTTATTTCTTGATTGGCATTAAAGTAGATGTTTAGATTATGATATGCCAAGTCATAGAATTGTTTAAGAATATAATTATAGCAAGCTGATATGTGTTATACTTGGATGAAGGAAGAAATTAAGTTTAAAGTATATTTTAATAGACTGCACCAAATAAACATTAAGATTCTTTATCATACAATTAATTAACAAAGGAATTTACATTATATTAAATGTTTTATAATATTTCTTCTTTTATTCATTTATTATCATATAACTTATGGACTGCCTATAGCCTCCCACTGAGCTGAGATTAACATAAACTTAAATATAGAGTCTCAGTAATAATTTTGTATTATATATTTTGTTATATTGTTCTATTCATTAATAGAACTGGCACCTGGGCATTTCGTTCATGTAATGTATATGAGTGGTGTTGAGAGTGTAAGTTATAGGGTACATTTTCTGGTGCTCAATGTGGGGCAGACATAGCCTAGACATGGCTTCGACATAGTTTCGGTGGCTTCGACATGGCTTCAGACACCTCAACATAGCCTGGTTTGATTGATTGATTGATTGATGATGATGAATAGTACATTTTCTATCCCACAACTTGGTGGCTTGATAGATACATTGTGGCATCAGTAGATGCATTATGGCCTGGTGGACATATTTTGGGATTGATGGGCATGCGTTTGGTCACAGTGGTGATGATTATAGACTATGTTTTCTGGATGTCCATCATGGTGTCTTGAGATATATTTGACATTTCAGTAGATAGATTGCAATACGGATTTTGTTGTATGAAAGTGGTAGTTCAATCAACTGTGCAATGATGATCTCCATATACGTTTTCTGTACAACCAATGTGATAGCATTGGTTGATTGGCTGATGATGATCCTGGTGAGGTTTTCTGGTGCAACATAGTGGCCTGATTGTTTGATGAATGATTAACTATAGAACTGGTTTTTTGTTGACCAGTATATTATGGTTCCAATGATGATGATTATAGTGGGTTCTCTGTTGTGTTAATGTAGCTGCACAATTTTTTAATGGTGAATAATTATAGTGCTAGTTGTTGATATCTGATGTGTCAAGTCACATTGATTAGATATGAAGTTGGTTTCTGGATTCCCAACATTTGATGTATGGATATATTGTGACATAGATAAGATAAGTTGTGGCTTTGTGGGCTTGATAACTATAGTGATGTAGGTCTGATAGGATTATATAGCATACAACCAACATACCAAATTTGATAAATGAAAGTTGTATGATATTGTAAATATTAATTATAATCTTGAATGGTGTAGAGAACTTAACTTAATAATCATGCTTATTAAAAGTGTGTTGTCTTCAGTATTATATAGAAGTCAATATAATGTACAGTATAAATGCAGGTGAATATAGAGATTTTATCTAGATAAATTATTGGTGTTATGATCAATATTGTCAGAATATACAATGCCATAATTTTGCTATCAAATGTGGAAACCAAATGTTACATGAAATAACACAAATAACCATACTAGAGTAATTTCATGTACTTATAAGTGATGATGGAAAATTTAGATTGTTTGATTGGGGAGGGAGAGTGAGGCTGATGTACCTTTTCTTTGTCTGCAAATATTAATAAGTAAAAATATAAAGTACAATGAAAGAGTTTAATATTGATAAAGATTTGGGCGGGTCCCAGGAAATATTATCTCCAGAGGTGATTGTCTTGTCTCTTGATATAGATTAGGGAAATGAAGCTATAAACTTCACGAATAAAGATAGTAGGGCTGAAAAGGTCTCATTGGTAGGAGCATTCGATTACTCCAGATTAATTGATAAAATAAATGCTTTAGTAAACAGATGTCAGAGATGATTTCAGAAATAAAAGGAATGTTCAGAAAGAATGTCCAACAAATAGAACTTGAAGTATCAGAAACAAAATTAGAGGTAGAATTAGAAATGCTAAAAATGATGCCAGAGAAATTATCAGATGATGTTCAACCAGAATCAGAAATAAAAGAAGTGAAATTAAAAATAAAGTTAGAAGTATCAGAAGTGATGTTAGAAGTGCAAGATAGTAAAAGTCAAAGTATAGAAATGAAAGAAGTTAATGAAAATATTAATAGCCAAATACTCAAACTAGAAATTACAGAATTATGTATTAAAGGTCAACTACATAAGAGTAGGTTAAGTGATAATAACCTAGTATTGCCAATTAAGGATAAAGGTTGACTGATTGCTGAGTTAATTCATAGAAATTACAGTTTATATGGTGATGAACTAAAGGCATATCAAAAGATTGGAGAGGTAGTTGGTCAAGAACTAAAATTGGATAAGAAGGAAGTTATAAATGTGTTTAATGATTTTAAGGAAAATTGTGATAAGGATGATAATATTATGAGATTAATGAAGTTAGGAGTGTCTTCTTTGGGCATGAAATATCCCGAAATGTTGAGAAGCAAATTGGTAAAGATTACTGATATTACCAGCAATAAATTTAAAGATAAAAATAAAGGTATAGCTTCTGAGTGTACTCTTAATAATGTAGATCATAATATGAAGAGGAATGTTTGTAGAAAGGTGTTATATGCAGATAGTAAACATGTAATACCTAGTATAGAACAAATAATGGAATATTGTAATCATGTTAAAGAGACTGATAAGCTAAAAATTAAATGCAAGTTTAAAAAGACACACATATTTTGTATAGACTTTCTTAAAAAGAAAAAGGTTACTGATCTAGAAGAAAGCTTTAGAAAGGCCAAGTTTAAATTCAAAAGAGTAAAAGAAAAGTTAGTTTATAAAAATACTCTTAAGAAAGTTAAAAACAAAGAAAGGAATAGCCAAAAGGTTAAAGTTAAATCCCAGACAATAAGAGTGAATTCTCATGTAGAAAGATTTGTTAGAAAAAAAGAAATCAAGAATATAAGCACAAAATTTAAGAGGTACCTACAATGCTCGTAGCTTAATACCATATCCAGTTAAAGTACCAGACAGTTAAGAGATGTGAGAATATAAAATTCTGTATGCATAGTTTTCTAAAATGTAAATTAATTTTTATTTGTGCTGTTTAATAATGATTAACATAACCTAACGGTGTTACTTAATTCATTTTTTTTCTTTTATAAGGACAGGGATTTGTGACCATCTGAATGGGCACAAGGGTTTAAGATACTTTGTATCTGCATTAAATATATATATATATATATATATATATATTATATGCAGATACAATTGTTTCAATATATATATATATATATATATATATATTGAAACAATGCATCTCGATCTATGGATTAGATCCATGCTTCATGTCTTTTAATAATGCCAATATAATCAAGTTTGTAAACGATTATTATTATTATTGGGGTTTTCGTTTGCCATTTTGTATGTATTACATCTACAAATAAAGAATTAGTTAATAAAATCTTGGATATTTTGTTTAAATAATGATTTTAAATATTAAATATAGATATATGTGTACAGATGTGGGCATATAGAATCAAAGAATGAAAACTGTGTAATAAAATTAAAATAAATTAAGAAATAAATTTGAAAGTAATATGTTTTTTTTAAAAAAAATTGAGCATTTTATTCTGGAGATTCACTTTTAAGATAAGCCTTAATTAAATTCTATAAAATAAAACAAAAGAGAATCCATTAACAAAATATTAACAAATTTCTAATTAAATTAAAGTAAAAGAAAATTTGTTAAAATCTATATTTAAACTTGAAACAATAAAATCATCGGGTTTATCAGGGCAGGGGGGGTGAATCTTAGGAAGACAATGCTCAAATAGTTTAGATCAAGTATGGTAATTGCCCCAGTCAAAAATATGGATTTTGCTCTGGGAGATTGCAAAAGGGGAAATTGTGGAAAGTGATTTAAAAATATAAATAGATGAGGAGAACAGTAGGAGTGACTCTTTTGGTTTCTTTTTCAATACAGTTTGGAGTGCAATGCAGTTTTGAGTTTAAGCCAGTTGAGTGCAGTTTTCTGTTGGTCATGCTGATTCTGATGATTATCATGCTAAGTTCATATAAAATTTACCTAAAGAAGTGCATCAATATGGGTTTGGGGTAAGCAGATTATAGCCTGTTTAGGTCTCCTTGGTGCTGAATAGAATCCCAGATGCCATGAAGCCAGAAAAATTTCTTTGAATGTTTAATTCTTGGACTGCTAAAATGTTGAACTCTGAATAAAAGCAAATAGTTGGCTATTCCTGTGTTTAAAATGTGAAACCAATTTCAACTTTCTCATGCCATCAGACCAGGATTTCAAGGCAGACTGTGAAAAATGTTAGGTAACATTTTTTTATTTGTCTCCAGTTGATCGCATCATTAAGTACTTTGTAAGTAAGTGCCTTTAAAATGTAATTTCTCATTATTGATCTAAATGCTATTTTAATTTTGTAACCTTGACTTTCTATAATGAAAATTTAATGCCTCTACTATAAATATATTTCCTGCCTTTAAATTATGCCTATCTTAATGGAAAGTTAGTTTTTTTATAGTCAAGCAGTCTGTAAAATGATATATGTTATTTGCTTATAAATATGTCATTTAAATTTATATTTGATTTTAAAATCTTACTTATATGCCAGTTTGCTTTTACCTTGACAAATTCCTATCTGCCATGTTCTCATATTAGAGAATTAATTAAAATATGTATTCTTTATTTCCTGACCAATGTCTGTCAGCAGGTAAAAATTAAGATTTCACTCTAAGGGATTACTAATTAGAGCAACCTTTTCTCTTTTGTCAAGGTGAAATGATTTATATTTTATTATACACAGAAAATTTACCTTATGCATAAATGGTTTGGTTTCGGGAAGACACTGGGTCAAGCATGTCCATTTAATTATATTTTAAACATAAAAAGGGGGGAGGGGAAATTTTCATTAATTGATCATTTTCAATAGAGAGTTTAATAATATTAAATTTAAAATGTTTTTTGGGGATTTTGATTGGAGTGGAGAGAGGTAGCATCCTAAATTGAAATATGACATTTGCACAATGTTAAAAATTTATTTGTTGGAATCTAATGTAATTTTACATTAAGTATTTGTTTTACATTATCTGGCATTACATTTGATTTGCTACTTTTTTTGCCTAAAAATGATACCACATGATGGATTCACTGGTTTAAATAAAATGTCAATCAGGATTTGGAAACAATAAAAGAGAAAATCTGAGTTATGCTGAGCTTGATGAATTTTGGAGATTCTTTTGTTTTCACCTGAAATTTTTAAATTCTTTAGTGGCACAAATTAATTTTGGTTCCTAATATTGGTATCACTGGGCCAGGGCAATGAGATTGAGTTTGTGTCAGTGATGTGACTCATGTGCTGAATATAATCCACTTTCTCCAGATTGAGTACCTCATGGCAGTTTGATCTTGGTTGGGTTAGATTTTATTACTTTTATTAATGTAACATAGTCATTGGTGAATATCATAAGACACTTATATTCAAGCTTGTCAAATCTCTCTAAATCATTTCTTAAATACAGCCAAATATTTTTTCTCTTGGAAAATCTTTTGTTCATGTGAAAGTTAATAATAATAAGCAAAGGTCTGTAAATACTTGAAGTGATGGTAACCCATGAAGTGAAATCAACCATTTGTAAAAAAATTGGCATATAAATTATATTGCTATTTTAAAATAGTTCATATGCATTAAGTTTACAATCACAAAATTGTCTGTTAATAAACAGAAATGTTAAATAGTGAGGCATTAGAGAATTGTAGATAAATGTGTGTCTGAATTTTACTTAATTTACCCGTGGTTCATTTCTAATTGATTTTATTTAAAACATTTACTTATTTAATCATTCTGCTGCTATATGATGGTTCTATGCCCCCACCATACACATATCTATTCCAAATGTATTTTTATTATATCAAATCACTCATATGATAAATTAAGTGGAATGATAAAATTAAATATTAGAAATCCCAGAGACTCATGTTCATCCGCTGTTGCAGCTGAATGGAATTGAAACAAAAAAAGATTAATTGCTTACCATGAAAATGTTGTTAATTAGTTATTAGATTTAGTGGGTGGGTAAACAGGTTAGAATCCATAAGTATTCTTAATCTTTAATCTTATGTATGGTTGGATTTGAGGTACTTTTACCCAGACTGTGAATCATGTTGAATTAACATACAATTTTGACCAGTACATTAATTTTTTTCTTCATGTCTGGTGCACCAATGTAGGGCATCGATAAATTAAAAAATCCACATACCCTGAGTAACAAATTCTGTGATACATACAAAACAATATTGTTTGTAAAAGATGGGTAAAAAAAATTTTCTCTCTGTGTTGGGTCTTCAATGTGATGTTCTGATATAAAACCGACATACCCTGTGTACAGATAATGATATATGTCTTTCTTTTCCCTGAGTGAGATTTGAAATGTATATGTACAATTTTTTTTTCCTTTTTCATGAGATTGACCTTCCAAACATGGGATTTTGATAAATAAACCCCCACACATGTATATTTTTCTCTGTTCCCTGGATTTTGGTTTGAAATAATTCTAAGATCATATTTATTTAAGAAAACTTTAAATAAACAAAAAGAACCATCAAGAGAAAAGACAATTATTGGTATCATGGTGTACCCATATATTCCAAAAATAGCAGACAAATTAAGGAAAAAATATGTAATCTGTATAACATAAAAACAGCTTTCCAGATGCAAACCACTCTATGAGGAATTGTAACATCTACAAAGTCTAAACTTGAAATGATGAAAAGAAAAAACTGCATCTATGAAATACCATGTAAATGTGGAAGAATATATACTGGTGAGATCAGTCATCCCATTGAAAAGCACTTGAAAGAACACAAACTGATGATTAGAAGAGAGAAATCAGATGTATATAAGGCAGCAGAATATGCATGTGCCAATGAACATATGTTCAATTGGAATAACACAAAAATATTAGATAAAGAAGAAAAGGTAAAAGAAGAAAATTTAAAGATGCTGCTCACATGATAATGGCAAATAATCTCAAAAGCCAACCCAGTGGACTATATATAATTTATGAAAACCACTAATCAAATTTGCTCTTAGGAAAAAGTGGAAAAATCAGGAGGAACCTCATAGATAAGTATATGAAATTACTACAGACTGCCTTTGGCAGGATCACTCTGTTGGTTAGAGCCTTACCTTAAAATTCAAAACTCAAGAATCTCAGAACACAGGTTTGAATCCCATGATAGTACTGCCACTGGTCAGGCTAGCATCTGAAGAAGACAGGAGACTAATACTTCTCAAAATGTTGTGCATATACTATTCTAATAGATGTGCTATTACTAACAGTTGAAGGTATTTGGAATATTTAAATAAAGTTAAATTTTTCTAAAGACATTAAATACATATATTACATGATGGAAATAGTTCAATGTAAAAATACAACTAGAACACCATTATCACAAACCTCCAACAAACATTAAATATCAGGTTAATTTGGGTTTACAAATTTATCCAGCACTGCCTTCTATTTTCATGGAAAACTTTGGAAAAAAAAATTGATAACAGCAGTTAACAAACCATCTGTATGTCTGAAGTATGTTGATAAAATCTTTGTTATTTGATTTCAGTATAAGCATACATTTGATGAATTATTAATTTTCTTAAATGTTTTTTACAATAATAAATTTACTATGAAGGTATCACAGGATTGTTAAAAGGGCTTTTTATATAATAAAAAAGATTTTGGTACTTAAAAAATAAAGTCTGTTATACCATATATAAAGGAAGTATCAAATATCATTGGTAAAGCTTTAAAGGAACATAATAGTCACACAATTTATACTACATTCAAAAAAATAATGGTGGATTTTTTTGATGCCCTAAAGATTGAATTCCACTGATTTGTCATGGGGTATATAAAATTTCATGTGCAGTTTATTTACATTCATACATTGGACACACCAATCATAGAATAAACATAAAAAAGAACACATATTGGCAGTTAGAGACAAATGTTATCCATCAGTCATTTATTCACATATTAAATTAACTAACCATGACATCAATTTTAATAAAACACATATTCTGAAAAAATTGAACAGTATGACCAGAGAATGCTAAGGGAAGCTATAGAGATTTCTAAAAGGCCTAAAAGCATACATGAAAAGAGTGAATTAAAGAAAATTAGCAACATTTGGAAAAGCCTACTGGAGGATAAAATATATTTTAAAACTTCTAAACCAATAGAATTTGAGAATGAGAGAAAATAAAAAAGGAAAAAAAATAATTTAAAATCTCACCACCTACATTCTGATTATTTAATAATGAATAATCTGTGAGAAAAGTGACTGAAAATAATACTATGAGTTCATCATTTATCCATGAGAATATATATATATATATATATATATATATATATTGATATAGGCATATATTAATTTTATCTAAAATTATATTATTAAAATAATCGTTCATAAAAGAAAAACATAAAATTAAACGTTGAAGAGTTTATTGCAGTTTGTTTTCGAAAAAGATAAGAATCAAATAGTTTTCTAGCGTTAGTTTTTGAAATAAAAAAAAGCTACAATTAATTAATCAAAAAGAGGGAGGGGGAGTCTTGGTTTGAGAAATGAAACTAAAGGTTTACAAAAGGAAATAAATAGTTTTTATTAGTATTCGTAAAAATATAATTTAAAAAGTTAAAACATACAAATCTCTTTTCATTCAAGTTTAATTAAAAAAAAAAAAAATGTTAAAACTAAATAGTAAATTGTATTAAAAATATATGTGCGTATATATGTGCAATTTGTAAATAAATAAAAATGTATGTGAAATAAAAGAAGATTATCATTAAAAACACGGCAATGGTTATTAATAAAATAAAACAACATGTTTATCAAATGATTATCACTGGAAATATTTCGACAACACGTTGCAGATGTAAATAGACTTTTTTACCGGACAGTGAATCAGTTCACAAATTTATTGAGTGAGTGCAGTTCAGAAATTAATTGAATCAGTTGAGTTAATTATATCCAGAAACAAAATGAAGTGCTGAGAAGATTTTGGGAATTCACGCCTCTCCACAGCCTAAAAAGTCCGATGAAAACAGCAAGATCTGCCCATGAAATAATGTCAACGTAACAACTTAGAAAATCTCCGTCAGTATCTAATTGTCTCCAATAGTAATAATCGTGAATAATAAAAAAACTCATCAAGGAAATGGCCCAGCTGGCTGGAAGCATTCATACTGGAACCATTCATACTGGAAGAAACAACAAACAAGAAGAAAACAAAGTGTTAAATCTACGTTCAAAATCCTAGGTAAAACATTTGCTTATTTTCGTTTATACTGTAATAGCCATTGCATTTAATTAATTCACGCGAATCCTCCAAGAGTCTAATTATATGAACTCGATATCATACATAAATGAATTATTGATATGTGTGTTTAAATTTCAAATGCTATGTAATACTTTATTATTATTATGTGTGCGCATGAGTTAATATGTGCGTGATTCTTATATCAATATTATTGGTTAAATTAGATAAATACCAGTGTTCGGTTATGAAAATATACAAGAATATTTTTTTTAAATGTTAATTTAAAAATATGCGTGTGTTTTTATTAGAATTATAAAATGTTTAAATTTAGTAAATAAATGTTAGTTAATAAATTGTCTTTAAAATTAAACTTTATTTGTCGGTCAATTCTTTTTATCAATTCTTTTACCAAATTCTTTTATCAATCTCTTTTATAAATTCCTTTTACAATTCTTTTATCAATTCTTTTAACCACTAATGAAGTATAATCTATTAGTGATTACAAACAGCTGAGCTAGTCATGGATTTAGGCGTTGAGTTAGTGGCCACTGTTCAAAGTGCGTTGTCTATTCTTTTAGTATTCTTTTAGAATAAACAGCTGGTACCCGTGTTTATACACAAACAAAAAAGTGCTTTGGATTTGGTGTTGAACTCAACAGCTGAGAAGAAGCTATGTCCTGGAAATGTAATGCTAGTTATATACTTTATAGCTATCGTTTGGGCATACATACTCTCTGAGTATGTTCTTCTCTGCCTAAGAGACCGGTGTTTTGAATGCACATATTCAAACTCAGTTCAATATATATATATATATGGATCGAATGCACATATTTGAACTCAGTTCAATATATATATATATATATTGAAGCAATAGGATCTGTAGGCCAGATCCATGCTTCACCTCTTTCTAGATTATTAGACAAGGATCAAACCTGATCCATACATGTTACAATGTTTGTAAAACTTTCTGTCTGCCATATTATCTACATTTAAATTTTAGGCCAGTAAATAAGTTATTAAAGTATTAATTTTCTATTAAAATGTTTTACTATAAATATTAGAGGGACCCAGATATATATATATATATATATATATATATATATATATATATATATATATATATATATATATATATATATATATATATATATATATATATATATTTATTATTATTATTAATCAATGTCTGTATTCCAATTATAATAAAATATATATAATTATTCAAAACAATACAATAATTAATACAGTAACAGTATTTTAAACAAATATATACCAATTTAATAGAAGTACTTTCAACTATCTATGTAGTCGTTGTCAACTAGACTCAAATTGTGTTAGAAAAAACCATTACAAATGTAAACAAAAGTAATACATCATACATCAATTTTCCCACAATTCATTAATTTTTATATTGGCTGCCTGTCTATTTATCAACTGTTGCTTTTCACTTTTTATTAACATAGCTTCTTTAATTTTGCATTTATTATTATTTCTTTCAATACACAGAATTTTAACTTTATTAAAATCAAAATCAAAACCATAATTACATGTTACATTATGATCAAAAAATACTGATGGTGATACATCATCATTTCTAACATTCTCTTGTCTTGATTTTTGCACTTGTTTATATAATAACAAATGCTCCCTTGATCTTTTCTCCAATGTACATCGAGATTCCCCAATATATGCCTTTCCACAAACACATAGCCATTTATATATTGCACAACTTTGATTTAAAATACTACACCAATTTTTGAATTATTTATTAATCTATTTAAATTAGGAGTAGTATAAAATGCAACTCGACATATATTTTTATATATCTGTTTTATAAATTTAACCTGTTCATTACAAATAAATGGTATTGATATCCAAGTATATTTTATTTTATCAATATCTATATCATCTAAAATATTTCTATTATTATTAAACTTAGTAACAGTATTATAAATTAATTTATGATCATATCCAACATTTAACAAATCCATAATAAATACATTTATGTTACTTATTTTATCAGAACTATATTTACATAATTTATTATTCCTAAATAAAAATGATTTTAAATCGTTTGATTTTGTAAAGAAAATTCAAAATATTAATATTAATAATAATGATAGTATTTGTACATTTGATATATGTGAGATGTACGGTTCAATAGATAGATTAAAATCTATAAAAATTATATTAGATGCTTTAATGTTAAAAAAAGTTGATGTTAAAAAAGTAAAATTTGTAAATGATGTATTATATTTTATTGATAAAAATATATATGCTATATTTAATGAAAATTATTATAAAATGGATTACGGATGGCCTATGGGACTTCCTGTAGTTTCACAAATATGTAGTTTTGTGGTATCAAGATATGAAGATATAATTCTTAATACTAATATATATTGCCAAGGTATTAAAATTTATTACAGGTATGTTGATGATGTTTTCGTTTGTGGAAGTTTAGATATTATAAATGTATTATTCAATGAATTAAATAGTTTAGAAGGTTTAAAATGGAGTAAATCTTTTGAAGAAAAAAAGGCAATTCAGTATTTAGATATGAAAGTTACACGTAATAAAAATAAATTAGATTATTGTATGGTAATAAAAGATATTGAAAAAAGAGGATATATTCCTTGGTATTCAAATGTGCCAATAGCACATAAATTATCCGGTTTAAAATCATTTTTATTTAGGAATAATAAATTATGTAAATATAGTTCTGATAAAATAAGTAACATAAATGTATTTATTATGGATTTGTTAAATGTTGGATATGATCATAAATTAATTTATAATATTGTTACTAAGTTTAATAATAATAGAAATATTTTAGATGATATAGATATTGATAAAATAAAATATACTTGGATATCAATACCATTTATTTGTAATAAACAGGTTAAATTTATAAAACAGATATATAAAAATATATGTTGAGTTGCATTTTATACTACTCCTAATTTAAATAGATTAATAAATAATTCAAAAAATAGGTGTAGTATTTTAAATCAAAGTTGTGCAATATATAAATGGCTATGTGTTTGTGGAAAGGCATATATTGGGGAATCTCGATGTACATTGGAGAAAAGATCAAGGGAGCATTTGTTATTATATAAACGAGTGCAAAAATCAAGACAAGAGAATGTTAGAAATGATGATGTATCACCATCAGTATTTTTTGATCATAATGTAACATGTAATTATGGTTTTGATTTTGATTTTAATAAAGTTAAAATTCTGTGTATTGAAAGAAATAATAATAAACGCAAAATTAAAGAAGCTATGTTAATAAAAAGTGAAAAGCAACAGTTGATAAATAGACAGGCAGCCAATATAAAAATTAATGAATTGTGGGAAAATTGATGTATGACGTATTACTTTTGTTTACATTTGTAACGGTTTTTTCTAATACAATTTGAGTCTAGTTGACAACGACTAAATAGATAGTTGAAAGTACTTCTATTAAATTGGTATATATTTGTTTAAAATATTGTTACTGTATTAATTATTATATTGTTTTGAATAATTATATATATATATATATATATATATATATATATATATATGTATATCTGTAATTATATATATATATATATATATAATTACAGATGAAAACTTTTATAAAAATAATATATAAATTTTTAATATGATTTTTTTTTTTAAGTATTTTATTCTGGAGATTTGCTTTCATGATAAACCTTATTAACATTCCGTAGCATCAAACAAAAGAAAATCCATTAAGAAAATGGTAATGGATTTTCTAATTAAAGTAAAATTAAAATAGAAAAGATAATTTGAAATATAAATTCTGCAAATCTACATTTAATTAAAAATAGATTTGAAACAATTAAATCATTGGGTTTATCAGAAAGTTGATTTTAAGAATACAATACCAATATACTTTAGGTATTCCAACATTGTCATATAGCCTGGAGCATATGAAAAAAGAAATTTTCTCAAAATATTTGAAAAAGGTAAAAGTACCAATGCTATGACATATGGAAAAAAAAGGTATAAGTAGCCAAAGAGAACAATAGAAGAGCCAGTCCCAGTTTTTGTCAGCAATTGCCTGGCAAATCTATGCCAGTCAAATTTTTAAAATAATGATAAAAATGTTCCAAAGTATGGTAGCAGAATAGATGGTGTCAACCTTGACTTTCTTCCATGTTCTACATATGATCATCAAAATATAATTCGGAGAAACCTCGTAAAAATGAACTGTTGAACTCTTTTATTCAATTTATAGCTAGCTATATCTGTGTGGAAATTCAGTTTTCATCATGGGATTCCAACTTCCACTTGGACTCATAATAAATTAGGTAATATGTTTCCAATTTGTAATTTCTAACCATCTAATTTATTATTCTAAACTCCAGTGACCCAATAATGTAAATCCTGCTAATTGTAATGTCTTCTAAAATGTAATCCTCTTAACGTAATTTAAATGTAACTTAATATTCTGTAAAAATATACTTGTTATTACTTAAAATCTAATGTCTTTGCTCTCTTTATATCTATTTTAAAATTATGCCTCTTTTTAATGCTAAACTTCTTTCTAATTGTGGTTTAGAAAATATGATTATTAATTACTTAAAATAAAACGAATATATGCCAATTTTTGTTCCATCTCGACAAAAGCTTTACTTAAATAAATATTTTGCTGCCTATTTTCCAAAAAAATGTTTGTTGGTAAATGAAAATAAATAATTCCCTAGCTCTGAAGATTTTAGAGCAACCTTTGTTTTGTCGAGATGAAACCATTTTATATAATTATGTGTTTTTTTTAAATATTTATACGTACACAGTTTAGTTGTGGGGAGACGTGAGATTCAAGTATGAGAGTTCATTTAGTTAAATTATTTCATTTTTAAAGAGTGAAAGGGAGGGGGTTTATAAATTATATTCATGTTAAATAATAAGAGAGTAATATAATGTTATTTGAAATGTTAGTAGGATTTTGTGTTGAAGGGAGAGATGGTTCGCTAATTACAAATATTCGTAATAATAATTAATGCTTATTTTATTCTTGTTTGTCTGATTTTGGTCAACTTGTATAACATTTGTGTAATCTATAGCTCAGCACAATTCTATATTTAAAGGCTAAAACATATTTTCCAGTACTTGTTTTTTGCCTCACCAGCACTTGGGCTTGATTACTTGTCTTTTGTTCTTTGTGATCACTAGATCAAAACTAGACTATGTGATAATTTCACTGGCCATGATTTATCAAGATATAAAAGCCAAATATGGGGAAAAAATGGGGCAAGCTAAGCTCAGCTAGCCTTAGTGATTCTCATATTTCTTTCACCTGAAATATTTTTAGGTTTTCTAAAGGCGCAGACCATTCTTTCTTTATTTCTTGGCATCATGGGAATGGGGGCATATGAATTGGGCCTATGCTGGTAATGTAATATTGAATGATGGGATTTGTTCACTTTCCTTTGTCTGAGCACATTATGGTGGATTGACCACAATCTGATTAATTTATGTATTTTAAATCTTGAAATATTTATTTGCGAATATCACAATCCATTTATATTTTAAATATGTCACTCTCTTCAACACCAATTCCTATAGTTTGAGTTAATTATTTCTCTCTTAAAATAAAATCAATCAGAATAAAATTATGTTTATCATAGCTCTTTAAAAATATCCATTCCTATATCTCAGACTTGGGTGGGCATCTACCACAAATTGATAATTGTTTACATTTGTTAGATTGGAATATAAACTATACCACTCTCTTGCCAGAGGCATAATAAATAAAAGAACAGAAATTTGTGTTAAATAATTTAGGAAATCAAATCATAGACATTAGTTAAATTAACAAAATGTTTTATTAAATATATATCTGTGAATTTAAGCTACCTGTGGTTCATCTCTATTTCTTCATTCTAAAATTAGTATTTTCTAATCAATTATTGTGCTGCTATCTAATGACTCAAGGTCACACACCATTTTATATTTAAATAAATAGTTTAATTAATGTTAGGAATTAGAGTTAGACATACAAATTAGTTGAAGCTCATGCTCCACCATTGATGCTAGTGGGCCGGAGTGTGGAAAAGATTAATTGCTTGCTACAAAAATGTTTTTAATTAATTTGCAGATTTAGAGAATGGGTAAACAGGGCAGAATCCATAAGTATTCTTTATCTTTGATCTCACATATGGTTGGATTCGAGGTACTTTTACCCAGGCTGTGAATTGTGTTGAGTTAACATACAATTTCGACCAGTACATTACATATATAAAATTATTTCTGGAAGTGTCCATATAGTAAAAATATAATAGCCAAATAGCTGACGTTTTAGTACAATAACAAGCACTTTTTTCAGAGCTTCTTTCTTAAATCTTAAGAATGTGTGTGGTGATATTTAAAATGGATATTTTTAATGTTGTCATTTCCTCCTCATACTCAAATTCTATTGATTGAGAAGTTTTAAAAAATATTATATCCTCCAATAGCTTTTTTCAAATATTGTTATTTTTTTCAATTCACACTTTTAATTTACACTCTTAGACCTTTTAAAAATCTTCATATCTTTCCTTTCCATTCTCTTGTTGTATTGTTCAATTGCCAGAATGAGTGTTTTATTAAAATTGATTTCATGATAAGTTAGTTTTATATGTAAATAAATTGCTGATAAATTAGATTTTTCTCTAACTGCCAAAAAATGTATTCTTTCTTTCTTATATTTCTTCTACAATTGGTCTGTCCAATATATGAGTCCACACAAACTCCACACCATGACAATCCAAAGGAATTTGATTTTTAGAATGTGGAAATACATTATTGTTATTTTTTAATTTGTTATATACTGTGTAAATATTATTTTTCTTTGAAACATTATCAATTTCATCAGTTACTCTAGTTATATATGGCAGAAGTGTGAATTGAAAAAAAATTAACAATATTTGAAAAAAGCCATTGGAGGATAAAACGTTTTTAAAAATTTCTCAACCAATAGAATTTGAGTATGAGAAGGAAATAACAAAAGAAGAAAATAACGACTTTAATCTTACCACACATATTCTTTTGATTTGAGAAAGAATAAGCTGTGAGATAGTACTTGTTATTGTACTAAAACGTAGCTATTATATTTTTATTATACCTGGAAGCTCCAGGAAATAATAATATTAATTCATTATTTATCACTGAGAATATATATATATGAGATTGGAATATTTTCCCTTCACCACTTCACCTTAGTTCACGATTTAGCAATAAATTTTAAAAAGAATGCATTAATCAATATATTATATGTGCTACGTGTGTATGCATGTTTTTGCCTACACACTCGAGTTAAAATAATGAGAGTAATTTTTAATCTAAAAAACAACAATAAAAATTTTAAGATTTAGCAATTGGTAATTCAAGATAAACATGCTTTTTTAAAATAATTTTTATATCAGATAATACTCTTCAATTCAATTTTTAATTTAAAAAGACCGATTTTATTTCCAACAATTTTCTCTGATAATGATAAATCGCTTTAAACATACGTCATTGAGATTTAAAAAGATTTATATATTTTACCACCTCAAAAAATAATCGAAATTTTATCGCATGTTTTTATTTTTTCAATTATATTTATGTCAAGTTACAAAAAAGGCTTTCTGTTGTTAACCGGATTAGATTATCCAAAATAATTTTGTAACTTTGTAGAAAATACGTTTAGCAAGTTTATACAAAAGTATACTTTTATATATACTGATCTGCATATACACACACTATATACATAAAACATTCCTGTATATCAATATTTGTAAAAAAAAAAAAAAATATTTATTTATTTGTACAGTTTATTAAAATCGAGTATAATTCTGGTTATTTAGTTAACTACATTAGTAATATTTACTAAGGCTGTAACCTCAGGAATGTGCGCGTAAAAATGCGATAGTAGGGACCTCTACAGGTTAAAGCCTTAGTAAATATTACTTACTAATCAATGTGCGTTTAAATAAATTTATAATTAACTATATTAGAAAATATATATATAATTTGCAATGTATATTGTGGCTAGTCTTACAATAATAAATGAATCTTTTACTTTTATTTGAAAAAAAAAAAGAATTTCAGTATTATTAAACACAAAATTCGAATATATATAAAACATTACATTGTGAAGACCCAATCAAGTAGAAAAAAAATATTTTATATTTTTATAATAAACTTAGAAACATTTAATTTGTTTAGAACAATTAATATTAACAAGTCCGTTGTTTTTAATTCCTTGTGAACTGTCCACATAAAAGTGTCATTGTCACTGCAATATTTAATTCGGCGATGTTTTAAAATTTTAATTAAAAAATTGAGTAATTTTCATTATTAGAAATCATAATATATATAAAAAATTTAACTGTAACTGGAGTGCCTATATGTCAACAACTATTAATAATTTAAAGCAAGTGAAAAACTTCAATTGAGGAAAAATAAATTTTAGCACTTGCATGGATTCTGTTGATTGAGTCCATAATTTATAATAATAGTGGTACTTCTATTACTAATAATAATTCTATTTTATTTGATTAATTGTTTACTATTATTTGTAAAAATTATTACATTTTTGATTTTAACAAGTGTATGCTATTTAGATTTAGCTTTTGTTTGAATAAAATTCCTTTTTTTAGCAGAAAATTGATTAACTAAAATAGAAAATGTTTGTCTTAACTAATCTCATCATTGTTTTTTTAATAGGAAAGTTGATTTTGCACATTTCATAATATATTTTCCTTATTTAAATTTAGACATGAATAACATTTTTTTTATGTTTACAGATTTGATAGATATTTTTTTAAAATAAATACATTTTTAAACCTGAAGATTAAAGTGATTATTTTATTTTGATTACTTATTTCTGTTTTTATACTGCATATTGCTATTTTTTATTTGCAAAATTAATATTTTATTTTTTAAAATTATGTTCATATTTATAAACTTATGCATTTTTTTTATAAAATTGATTTAATATGCAAAAGTTTAATAAAAATATATAATTGAAAAGTATATATACGAAAAACAAAAGTAAGCAAATGAAACAAAGCAAAAACATTTTATGAGAATGTTTACCAAAAAGTATTCAAAGTTAACATTTATAAATTTATACTACAAGTGTAAAGCTGCTTTTAAAATGTAAAGCTCCTATTCTTATTAGTTATTAGTAAATCTTCATCAACTTCTAACTATTTCATAAATTGCATTCTATGCATTGATAAAATTTTCAAAAAAAAAATATTTAGAGAAATTTATGATTGGATTATTCATACAAGTTTGAAATTATATTTGACTATTAACATTACTGAAAACAACAATTTCTGACATTATATCATATCAATGTTGGCCAATATTAATCACAGACATTAAATAAAAATAAGAACAACAAATATAAAAAATAAATGCATAATAAAAAAAATACAGTGGAAGATAAAAAAACGTACTGATTTTTAAGCAAAGAATAATTAAACAAGGAAAAGTTACTGTCAATATAATTTTCATTATAAAATGTATAAAAAAGTAAATAAAAAAGCAATATTTAAGCAACTAAGATACCTCATATTTTCAAATGCATATTCAATAATGGTAAGTTTAGAAATGTGGACTGTTTTAAAAAAAATAATACACTTATGATAAAAAATATTTAAGATATTCAAAAATAAAATATTGTCAAAAATTAAAAATAAATTATTAATAATAATTGTACAAACAATTGTAATATTTGTAAAAAATTGCAAAAAAATCAAAATAAAAAGATATTACTAATTATAAACATTAAAATAATAACAAAATAGTTTAAAATAAGTCAATTGTAATACCTATAATAGAAAAGCAACTTGTATCAAGAATAAAATATTTATTAAATTTATTTTTTAAATGATTGTGATATAAGTATCTTCATATTAATAAAATACAATGACTTGTCAGGTGATGTAACATCATGTTATTATTATTTATGAAAATAATGCATTCAAAAACTATATATATTAACTGCTGCAAAACAGAAATGGCAATGCATATAATTCTTCAGTTAAAATAAATGTGTATTTTTAACCATAAAATAATATAATAAAAATTGCAAATTTTTAGTTAAAAATGTAAATTTTTATTAATTTAATATTTTGCTACTTGCATTGGTATTAAATTATTTAACTTTTAATAAATTAAAAAAAAAATCACTGCAAAATTATAAAGACTAATTTTTTATTATCATTCTTTTGATTTCATTATAAAAAATATGTTTATTAGCTACTACTTTTCAAAATCAATCTTATAATTAGTTTAATATTACTAAATATAATAATTGCCCTTCTTTAGCATGATATCAATGTAGCAATTAAAACATAAAAATAATTTAGCAATTTAGTTTTAAAAAATACTTTTGCTTTTTTAGACGTCTTTATTTGATTTTAAACTTTATTATTATTATTATTATTATTATTATTATTATTATTATTATTATTATTATTATTATTATTATTATTATTATTATTATTATTATTATTATTATTATTATTATTATTATTATTATTATTATTATTATTATTATTATTAAACTGAATACAAAATCTAAAAAATATTCTTCATTTTATTTATCTATAGAGGAATCTGAATCTGATAAAGTTTTGGTTGGTAACATTTGGCCTTTGTCAGCAGTCATATTGCCCTTTTATGGAGATTTAAAATATTTAAGAAATTTTAATGTTGATAGTACACAGGATAATATTATATTAAATATTAATAAGATTATTGAAGAAAAGCCAGAAGATATTATATTGACTGATAATGTTGATGAAATTAGCACTATAGTGCAAGATATAAAATTGCAAAATAATCTGTGTAATAAATAGCAATTCATGAATTGTTATTATCAAAATCTTCGTTGTCTTAGAACTAAGACAATTGATTTTAAATTTGAATTGTTATTAAATGAATATGATATTATCTTTTTAACAGAGACTTGGTTAAAAGAAGAAATTGATAATATTACTATATTTGATGATAGGTATTGTGTGTATAGATGTGATTGAAATTATAATAATGAAACAAGAGGTGGTGGTACTTTGATTTCTATTAAAAAATACATAAAGCATAGACAGATAATTATTAATGATAATAATATTGAATCTTGTTGGATTGAAGTTAGTTTAAAAAATAAAAATAAAATATTGTTAGGTACTATGTATCTTCAACCTACTTTGTCAATGAATGATTTAGATGCATATTTAGTTAAGGTTGAGGATATATTGGTGAAATATAAATATGATATTATTATAGTTGAGGATTTTAATGAAGCTGATTACTCAAGACATAGTAATAAGAATGCTGATAATAGTAAACTTGATAGATTAAAATTTTTTGTTGAGTTGGTTAGTTTAATTCAACTTAATAGTATTATTAATTTTTGGGGGTGGTATGTTGGATTTATTGTTTAGCACTAAGAATGATTTGAAGTGCAAAGAGGCTGATCAAGCTCTTTTATCCCCTGATCCTTATCATCCACCTTTGGAATTTGTAATAGATGGTTCTCATGAACATATAAACCCTATAGTAAATAGTAAGAGAGATTATAAACATGGTGACTATTATGGCCTTTATAAAGCTTTTGAGGACATTGATTGGAATGTAGTTTTGATGGAAAATGATCCAAATATAGCGGCAAAAATTTTTTTGGTATAGTTCAAAATTGTCTAGATCAATATATTCCTGTTAGGCATTATTTAAATACTAATAACAAATATCCTAAATGGTTTTCTAGGGAATTGTGTAGAAGCTTAAATAGAAAGCATAAATATCATAGGTTATATAAACTAACTAATGATAAAGAATTGTATGAGAAATTTAGTGGTTTGCATGTTTATACTAAGACTCTTATGAAAAGAGATTATAATAATAAGTTAAATAGAGTTGAAGAAAATTTTAGGAATAATCCACAAATTTTTTGGAATTATATAAAAGATCTTAATATTGTGGGAAGTAAAAGTTGTAGATATAATGTAATTAGGCCTTCTATGGATGATATAGTCAATCATTCTACTAATATGTATTTAGATACTTCAAATAATGATAATATGGTTGATATTAAATTTAATAAAGAAAGTTTTTGGAATATAGATGTTAATAAAATTGCAATTCCTGAAGTGTTTCTGCAATTTCTAAACTTAAATCGAAATCTTCTATGGGATATGATAATATTCCTAATTTTATTATCAAGGGTTGTGCTGAATGTTTGGTAGCACCATTGCATTATATCATTAATTTATCAACTGAGAAAACTATTATTCCTGATATATTTAAGATAGCTAAGATTATACCAATTTTTAAAAAAGGGGATAGATCTGATTCTGGTAATTATAGACCTATTTCAATTCTGTCACCTTTTGCTAGGATTTATGAATGGTGTATGTATAGTAATATTATTGTAGATATCATTAAGGTATTACCTAGTTATCAGCATGGTTTTTTACCTGGTAGATCTGCTGAAACTAATTTAATGGTGATATCTGATCATATTGCTCATGACTAATCTGATCAGAAGCAATTAGATGTTGTATATTTTGATATGACTCATGCATTTGACAAAGTTTCATATATTAGACTTTTGTATAAACTTAAAATATTGGGTGTTAGTCCTCATTTAGTTGAGTGGTTTTCCAATTATTTGAGGGGTCGTAAATCTTATGTACATATGGATAAAACTAATTCTCTTTTTTTTTTCGGATAATATGATAGGTGTTCCTCAGGGTGGAATATTAGCACCATTGCTTTTTAATGTTTATATGTGTGATCTTGATCATAGCATAAAAAATAGTATGATACTTACTTATGCTGATGATTGTAAGTTATTTAAAAGAATTATTACTTATAGTGATCATATTGGGGTTCAAAAGGATATAGATAGTTTTATTATATGGTGTAGGTATAACAATATGGAGATTAACATTAATAAAACATGCATTGTTTCCTATATTAATAAAACTGAAAAATCTGTTTATCAATATAAAATTGAGAATGGTGTTATTAAATATAAAGAGACTGTATCTGATTTAGGAACTATATTTTGTAGCAATTTTACTTTTAATGCGCATATTAAATGTATTATTAATAAAGCATACAGAAAGATGGGCTGTATTTTGAGATATGGGAGAGATTTATCTATTTCCATAAAATATAGGTTATTTTTTGCTCTTGTTGTTACAGTTTTAGAATATAATTCTTGTATATGGAACTTCAATTTGATTAATATTCAGTCTAAAATATATAATATTGAAAAAAGAGTTAATAAATTAATAATGGGTGAATGTCAAATTGTTAAAACAGTATTGAAAGAAAGGAGAATGTTGAAGAATATAATATTACTGAAAAAGTTGATTGATGGGAAAATTGATGTCAGTAACTGCATATCAAAAATAGAATTGAAAGTACCTTGTCGTTTATTAAGAGAAATGCAAACTTTCAAGATTAGTATATAAGTAAATATTTTATTTAGCGCCATGCTTGCAATTATATTTCATTCCAATATCAGCCTTTCAAGCTAATTGAGCATGCGCCTTCTGAGTGTTAAATAAATGAATACTTTTTTCTTCAGTCCAAGATATAGTATTTATGCAGGAATAAAATCCTGCATAAATACTCCTGCATAAATACTATATCTTGGACTGAAGAAGAAAGTATTCATTTATTTAACACTCAGAAGGTGCATGCTCAATTAGCTTGAAAGGCTGATATTGGAATGAAAGATTAGTATATGTAAAAATACTTTCTTTGGTAAATCAGTTATTAATAGATTGCAAATGGTATATAATCTAACTTTTAATAATATCGATATTTTTTGCGATCAATTTGTGATGAATGTTAAAAAACAACTAAATGTATAATTATGAACATATGTATATATAATTTTATGCATGTAGCTTGTATTTGCTTATAATTGTTTTTTTGTTAAATTTTAATTATCATTGTTATTATTATTATTTTTTTTATTGTGTATTTCTGTTAAAGTGTAAATGTTGAAATGCACATATTGAATGGATATTGAATTATTATTATTATTATTATTATTATTATTATTATTATTATTATTATTATTATTATTATTATTATTATTATTATTATTATTATTATTATTATTATTATTATTATTATTATTATTATTATTATTATTATTATTATTATTATTATTATTATTATTATTATTATTATTATTATTATTATTATTATTATTATTATGTAGTAGTAGTATTAGTATTATTATTAGTATTATTAATAAGTAAAGTTGATGCTGATATTTTTTTTGGCAGATAATATTGCTGATAATCCTGTTTTAGATAATGAGTTTGAGATAGTTAAGTTAACTAATTATATGAATGGTAGAATTAATCGAGATAATTGTGTGAGAAATTCTATTGTAAATGAATTTGATAAAAATAAAGATTTGTTGCCCTTACATTATCTTTCTAAGATAGATGTTGACTTATCTTCTAATAATGGGAATAATTATATTGCAAACTCTACTGTAATTGAAATTGACAAAAATAAAATCAATAATGGACATAATAATGTTGGAAACTTTCCTGTAAATGAATGTGATGAATATAAAACTGTTTTATTTTTAGATGATCTTTCTAATGTTGATGCTGATTTATCCCCTAATAATATTGACTTATTTCCTAATAATATTGACTTATTTCCTAAGATTGGAAATAATAGTGTTGGAAAGTTTGCTATAAATGAGTTTGACAATAATAAAACTGTTTCATCTTTGGACTATCTTTCTAATGCAGATGTTGATATGGATTTATCCACTAATAATATTGACTTATTTCCTAAGATTGGAAATAATAATATTGGAAACTTTGCTGTTAATGAATTTGACTCTGCTAATAATGTGGAGAATATAGATAGTTTAATTGACAGTGTTATTCATGATTCTAGCAATTTTTCTTTTGAAATGATTTTATCTCTTCCTATTTCTTTTATATATAATTTAATAATTGAAATGTCTCATCGTTGTAGGAATTCTTCAGTGATCAAAGATAAACTTATTAATACTAATGCTATTGGTATTCAATGCATGTTATCATCTTCCGAATATCCTGATCAAATTCTTAATTCTATTCCTGGAGATTATTCATCTGCTGTTGAAGGTGGTAACATTGTATGTTCGTCTTCATCCAATTGCCTTGAAGATCTTGGTAAAAATGTTAATACTAATGATATTGGCACTCAATGCATGTTGTCATCTTCTGAATATCCTGATCAAATTTTTAGTTCTTCCATTGCTAGAGATCATCCTTCTGCTATTGAAGATGGTAGCATTGTATGTTCATCTTCAGCCTATTGCCCTGAAGATCTTGGTGAAAATATCAAATTGGATGATTGTGTTCCTGAAGTTAATTTAGTTGATGATGAAATTAATTATAATAATAATAATAATAATAATAATAATAATAATAATGTATGTAGGAATTTGCCTCATAATAATAATAATAATAATAATAATAATAATAATAATAATAATAATAATAATAATAATAATAATAATAATAATAATAATAATAATAATAATAATAATAATAATGAAGTTAATAATAGTTGATGATGAAATTAATAATAATAATAATAATAATAATAATAATAATAATAATAATAATAATAATAATAATAATAATAATAATAATAATAATGTATGTAGGAATTTGCCTCATTCCAAATTTAAAAGTAGATGTTTTTATAACTTATCCTGGCTTGAGGTAAATTCCATTAGTGATTGCTTTTCTGATTCTGGTTTTTTTTCTCATGGTAAATTTAAATCACCAAATTTTTTTTTGTGGGGAAAAGAGATAACGGAGGTTTTCCTGTTACTTTATCTTCTTTAAAGTCTGTGAAATCTAAAATACTAAATTATCCAGCTGCAGTTCTTAAAGTCATTCCAGGTCATAATTTACAGAGTGCTTCTTTTATGGATAAAAGATATAATGGAGGTCTTACTGTTAATTTATCTTCCCTAAAGTCTATTAGTCATAAAATTCTTAATTATCCAGATACTGCTCCCAAATTTATTCCAGCTTATAGATCACATTCACTTAACTTTTATTCAAATAGTAACTATCGGATAAATCATTCTGGATACTCTTCTTTATCTTCTAGCAAAAATGACTTTTCAAGAACTAAAAAAATTAATATTTCTGATGGATTTAATAAATCTAATTTTGCTAATGTTTATTCTAAGTCTGTTAGACATAAAATTCTTAATTATCCAGATATTGCTCCCAAATTCATTCCAGCTTATAGATCACATTCACTTGACTTTCATTCAAATAGTAACTATTGGATAAATCATTCTGGATACTCTTCTTTATCTTCTAATAAAAATGACTTTTCAAGAACTAAAAAAAATAATATATCTGATGGATTTAATAAATCTAATTTTGCTGATGTTAATTCTAATACTAATATAACTTATAATAGATATTTTCTTTCTAATATGCCAGTAAATCTCAGTTCAAAAGATATTACAGTATTTCTTGAAAATAATTTACAAACTAGCATTGTTTGTCATAAAGTTAATATGAATAATTCTAAGTCTTTTTGCTTTTATGTTTCTGTTTCTGCACATAAATATAATGAAATAATATCCCCCAATTTATAGCCCTGCGGGGCTTCCATTTCTTTTTTTCATGGATCTCTGGCTAGTTCTCTAAGGTTTTAAGAGAATTTATTTTGTTTTACTATCTATTTTAGTATCTATTTTATTTTATTTTATTTTTATTTTTCTTTATCACTTTTTTTTCTCTTTTTGGTTTATTTGTGTTGTTTCCATTATCTTTGTGAGTATCATGGTAGGCCTTTCTTGTTTCTACATGAATGTCAGAGGTATGAGGACTAAATGTGTTCAAATTAAACAATTTTTTGAAACAGAACATTTTGATCTTATTTTACTTACAGAAACTTGGTTAAATCAACAATTTCCTGATTGTTCTTTTCTTGATGATAGATTCAGTGTTTTGCGAACTGACAGATCTATGGATAATATTTCTCGAGGTGGTGGTACTCTGATTGCTCTTCATAAAGATATTTTTTATAAAGAACTTTATTTTTCTTCTTCTTTTTGTGAATCTACATGGTGTGAAATTACTTTAAATCACAATTTTAAATTTATTTTGGGTAATGTTTACCTCAAACCCACTTTGTCATTGTTGGAGTTTGATTATTTTTTGACATCTCTTGAAGATTTTCTGATTGGCTATGATAATGTTATTATTACTGGGGATTTAAATGTTCCAGATTTATATCAGGGTAGAATTGCTACGCACTTTTCTTTTTTGTCTTCTAAAGCTTCTAGAATGTTACAGTTCTGTAAATTTTTAGGACTTAAGCAATATAACCCATTTGTTAATTCCTCTCATCGTACTTTGGATTATATTTTATGTAATTCAATAGTAGTTGGTAATTTTCAAGTTGTCTCTGTTAATTTTCCTATTGCTGTTCATCATCCACCTTTTGAGTTTTATATTAACGTTTGTCACTCAAAGATTAGTTTTTCTAATATTTCAAGAAAGGATTATGGGAAGGGTAATTATGTTGATTTTTGTAGTAACTTTTCTAGGGTTAATTGGAATTTTTTGTATTCTTTTAATGATGTAAATGATTGCTTGGATGGGTTTTTAAAGATTCTTAATAGTTTTATTGATTTGTATATTCCCAATAAGCGGCCTTTTTATAAGGGTTTTCCTCCTTGGTTTTCATGCGATCTTGTTAAAGTTATTAAAAGGAAGTCTTATCATCGTAGACTTTATTTTAAAACACAGAATATCTTTTTTTATAATAATTTTATTAATTTCAGAAGATTGGTGAAGCATGTTTATAAAAGAGATTTGCAGAATTATATTAGAAAAATTGAGGTTAATATTTCTTCTAACCCTAAAGAATTTTGGGATTTCATTAATAAGTCTGGTTTGGGTAAGAAAAGGGTTCAAGCTACTCATGGTTTCACTTTAAGTGCAAATGACTTTTCAAAACATTTTGCTGATGTATATTCATCACATGATACAATATCTTCAAATATTGCATTATTTTGTAATTCTTCAACTGTTCATTGTATGATTGACCATATTTCTAAGGATGATGTTCTTATGGCTATTAAGTGACTTAAAATTCATTCTAGTTTGGGAAATGATAATATTTCTTCATTTATTTACTAAGGGCTAGCTGAATTTATTGCAGTACCTCTTGCATTTATTTTTAATTTATCACTCAATTCTTGTGTTTTTCCTATTGTGCTTAAGTGTGCCAAAATGGTACCAATTTTTAAGAATGGATCACGTGATTGTGTTAATAACTATAGACCTATTTCTGTTTTACATGCTATTGCTAGAATTTTTGAGAGGTGTGTTTATAATAAAATTATTTTAGATGTTGGTAAACTCATTTCTTAATTAAATTAAATGATGATAAATTTAATAATTAGTATAATAAAATTTAATAATAAAATTAACAAACATGTAAACAAATATTGTGAATATATTCATTTACATTTAATAAATATATTGGTAACTAAACCAAAGAACCAAAGACTCCAAAAAGTATGGGTATTGAACTGAGTTTAGACCAATATAACTACATAAGATAATGGCTTGGATTGAAAATATTATATTTTCAATTTTAGACTCATAGTTTTGTACTTAAGTACAGATAAAAAGTGACATTTGGGGAGTTGGATTTGATGCTAAGATTTAGATGCCATACTCTCAGATCCATGCTCATCACTGATGAAAGCCATAAGCTACAAACTATTATGATATTATTGGATGAGTATGCACTAGATAAAGATTTTATGCACAAAATTTTTGGCATCCACTGATTATTCTAGCTTGCACTGATATCAATGGATTTTTTTGTAATATATACGTATATTTCTATAATAGACTTGCAGATACATTAAACATCAATCACTAGAGGGTACCACAAGATTTACCATAGGCCTTACTAAATATTCATACGCTCATCTCCATAGGATAATTAAAATGTATGGGTAAATATATATATATATATTATAC